>JAYXIM010006426.1:0-26664 GCA_037575425.1 Anastrepha fraterculus | reverse complement strand
CAGTCAAGACATTCATGAATATGGATGGATGGTTATAGGCGATTAAACTTTTAATAGATTCAGAACGCTGAGTTTTATACTGCAACGAAGTGAGAAAGAGTTCCAGGTGCCTTTAAGCTAAAAATATTAAGCAAGTTCCCTAAAAAATATCTCGTTTGGTAAGCCATCTGCCAGTGTTGTATGAAAAGCCAAACGTTCATTACCACGGGCATTATAAATCAAGAAATTTATATGAAGGAGTATTTACAAAAACGTTTGCTGCCATTCATAAAACAACATAAAGAATCAGTTCTGTTCTGGTCCGATCTAGCATCATACAATTTAGCCCTCTTGCTATGAACTGGTATGAAATTCACAGGTAAATATTGTTCAAAAGGCACTGACAAATTGAGGAATTGTTAAAAGAAAATTACTTAAGTCGAAAAAGAAATTAAAAATGAGCAGCAGCTCAAAATGAATTGGCAGAGAGCAGCAGACACCATAGCAAAAACTGATGTCCATCGAGAGTTTGTTGAAATTGTGAAAGATGTTATGGTGCCGATACTGTAACAGCTAATTACGTGCAATTTTGGTTTCGTCGATTCCGTTCAAGCATTTCTGATATTAAAGAAAATGTAAATAATGTCCAAAATGTCAATAAAATCAATGAAATAATCGAAGTTGACCAAAGTTGAACTAATCGAAGTAGTCGTAGCATCGCCCAGGCGCTAAACACCGATCATACAACAATTTTAAACCATTTGCTCAAAAATTTTACGCAAAAATAGTGGATTTCTTTTTTCCCAAAATAATATAAAATACAATGTAGAAAACGTTGCTTCGAACAATATTTGTACCATTTTGTTGCGTAGAAAAATCGAATTGTGCTTCGTTATAACTTATCTCGACAATAACTAAAACGAAACTGGCAATGTACACTGAAGGCACGGCACTTCCTGATGTAGAGGCTGGTGCTAACAGGACACTAATCATCAGCATGCCCAGAACTCGATATACCGAGGCTTTTAAGTTCACACTTTTTTATATGGCGGCATTTGTTAACGGTACTTTAGCCGCCAAAATATACCGAAGCCATTCAAGCTCAAAATTTCGTCGTCACATAAATGAAGCATAGTTAGGAAATCTTGTAACAGTGCGGTTTTTCGCAGAGGACTCAGCAACAATTTTGTCAGATTAAATTTTTCGATGCAAGAATGTTTTAAATCATACTTTTACTAAATGAAATTCTTCGCTATTTGCAAATTTAATTGCGCGCATTGTTTTTGAGCAACTGGCTTTTATTTCCCTTTCCTTCTTTTTTATATTGGCACGTTTTTTTCTGCACTTTTTATTGGCATTGTTTTGCACTTCAATTCAACACACTTCACTTTTGCTTTTTGCCAGTTTTTAAGATTTTTTATGATTTGTGTTAATTTTTCTTTTTTTTCTTTTTCTTTCGTTTTGGCCAGTTACCTGTGCATGTGTGTATGTATGCGTGTGTGTGTACCACTAATTTTTGCGTTTCGAAAGCGAGTGTTGCCCACGTCAATGTGAGTTGCTGAGTGCATAAGTGAATGACGGACTGAGTGTTTGACTGAATGCTGACTGACTGAGTGGCTGGCTGACTAGCGCAGTGAGTGAGTGTCGGCTGCAATTCAAATTTAGCAGCAACAGCGGCACTAAACCAACAAATAATCGGCCATAAAACTGTAAACAAGCAATTTACGAAAACGTCTCTAATGGTTAATTTGCTAAATAAAAAAATTAAAAAAAAATAGCTGATGCAAAACGTTACAAAAAACTAAAAATAATCAAAATAAAGCAGAAACAAATCGTGGACACACACAAACATATCAACCAGCAGCCGATCCGATCGTGTTCGCTCAAGGTCAACAATATTTGAACGTCTCAAGAAGTCAGCAGCTTTCGTGCAAGTGTGTGTGTTTGTTTGCTGTACACCATTACCATATTACCATTATGAAGCGTGTATTTAATGCTGCAATGAATTTTTCAGCAATTTGAATCTGAAGCTTTATTTTGCCAATTTCACTATAAAAATACGTTAAAAATTTATGGCAATGACTCCTGCCGCTGCTGCTTTGGTCAGCTTTTATAGTTTTTTTATTGTGCTTGGCAACCGGTAGCGAGTAAAGCAATGCAGATAGTCATTAAAGTAACTGTTTATAGCAACAACAACAACGCTAATAACACATTTATTAAATTTAGCAACACAGCTTCGGGATATGCAACTTGGCTTGGCTAATAAAATTGAAGTCTTGAAGTCATAGGAAAATGGACTTTGTTGTGATCTTCGAACATTAGAACGGGCGCTTAAGGATTTTCACGACAGACAAAGGCAGACAACAGAAGACAACGTGAAAAAAAAGCGAATGAATAAAATGAAATTTAATAAATAAGGAATAAATTTAAAAAAATAGTATAGAAATATTTCGTGTGCACGCAAGGTCAACTGATTTTTTCTATTGAAAACTAAAAAAAAAAAACAAAAAAAAAAACAATAAAAAAAGAAAAAAAAACATAATCAAAGCGAGTGTTCTTCTGCTGAAATGTTGCTTCTTAATAACAATTCCAACCAACATCGCATCGCAACTGCATCGCTCATCAGTTCGAGCAGATCCTTTTTAAAATGTTTACATATTTTTCTTACGCGGGTTGCCTATTATATATTGCGCTTATGCAACACTACGTGTGATGAGCTGTAACTCGATGTTTTTATCGAAAAGTTTAATATTTCTTAACACAAACTTACATTTAACGTTTTCACTTACGAGCTTTCTTTGTTCTTTTGTCAGTTAATTGAAAAATGTATCACGCCTAGGAATTAATTAATGAAAATTTTCGTGCGTTGATTTATTACGATTTTCGACGTAGGTTAACGAGCTAGGAGTACATTAATTAACTCACTTCAACTTTGGGTATTGAAGCTTCACACTTAGCCTCTGTGAAACTCTGGTCCAACAGGTTCCAACGTGGCCGTCGATCCTTGCAGGTTGAATTTCGTGAAGGCCTTCCACAAACGGAAGTTGTGAAAGAAACAATCCCTGATGTGCGCCAACTGAAAACGCAAGATCGTCATGTGACATATCGCGTGGTGGAGGCATTCTTGGGCATTAGTGGAGGCAGCATACATTCAATATTGCATGAACATTTGGTCGTCAAGAAGATTTGTTCTCGTTGGGTGCCGCATAATTTGACAATTACCCAAAAAAAAACAACTGTTGTTGTTGTTGTTGTAGTAGCATAAATTTACCTCATACCATTACGTGGAATGCTACTGGCGTGACAGACCTTGGCCGAATATAAGTCCAGGTTGTTCCGGTACCTTAGAACTAACTGCCGTGGGAACACCAAAAAACAGACGGGTGTCGCCGGTGTAAAAAAATGTTTAAAACATTCCGCCTCGGTGATTTAAAGCATGCCTATGGCATCTTAACAGTTGACGATTCTTGGATTTATGGATCAACAACAAACAACAGTATGGGTGTTCCAAGACGAGCTTAATCCAACAAAAGTTGTTTGCGGAAGAAGCACCTCACAGCAAATGGTCGGTCACCCGTTTGCTCGGAGAATCTGGTCATGTCGCAAATGGACCACTAAAGAAAATGAATACAGTTAATTCTGAGTGGTGCATAATCAGTGGTTTGCCAAGAGCTTTTGGAGAATTGAGAAAAACCAAGTGCGCGTGCCCTTAAAACATCGAATTAATGGGTCATTCAGCCACTACAGCTCTGATTTGCTGACTCTAATGATTTCTTTTATTTCCCGAACATCAAAAAGAAAATGCGAGATAAACGTGTTTCAATGCCTGAAGAAGCTGCTGAAGCCTTTAAACAGCTCAGCACTTCAGAGTGGCAAAGTGCTTTGATAATTGATTGAAGGGAATGCAGAAATGTGCTGACATCCAAGCAGAATATTTTGAGAAACAATAAAGCCATTTTCATTATAAGTCCACTTTTTCATTATTGGACGCAGCCTTCGTGCGAAACACTGATAAAATGTATTTATTTTTGTTTTTGGGGTATACACGCAAAAGATCTTTTAGGTTGAAGTGTCGGTCATTGGGCGCACTACAGATACAAAATTTTCATTAGGGTATAATAATTTAAAAATGCATTATATTTGTAATGAGCTCAAGGTCAGGGTATCATTCTTTTATATTAAAGATATAATAAAATATTATAAAACACATATGCGTACATATTAGGGAGCTCTATTTTGACTTGAATGAGTTTTTATTTTTTAATTTTTTGTTCACTCGTCCTCTTTATAATTATTTTCTAAGACATACGAAAACACTTCGTTAAGTATCATTAGTAGTTTTTTCGCGTTTTACAGGGGTCGCCTAAAACTCAATCCAGAACCATCAAAAAATCACGCGTTCACGAGCCTACTTTTCGAAAGGTTTACCATTGCCTACTGAGAGCTTGCGGCATTTATTATCATTTGTTGTTTCAAGTCCTCAGGCGCATCGAAACCTGAACACGCCGAATGCCGATATAAAGAAGGTGCAAAATTAAATTAAAATGAAATGAGAAAAATTATCTATTAAGTAAAGGAGAAAAATAAAAATAAAATGAGTTCAAAACTCAATGATGCTTAACAACCCTTCGCCTGTGGTATTGACTTTGACAGTGATTTTTTCATAAAAAAGCAACCTAATTAAAATCGTAATAAAACTTCAATGCACTCTATTACAGTCGTAGTGCCACAATAAATACAAATTTACAATACAAAACAAAACGTTTTAGAATTTCACGAATGAGTAAATTCATCCATGGCGAACCACAGATTTCACAATAAGCCAGCGTTTTTTTTTTTTTGTTGTTCTTTTTGTTTTTTTAACTAAATAAAAAGATTTCAAGCTTAAAACGGATGAATTCGTCAAAGTTTACTGCCCGTTAGGAGTTGTTGTTGTGAGTGAGTTTTAACTTTTTATACATGTTTTTGTACGCTATTTTCCGTCGCTTTTGTTTTTGTTACTTTTTACATAGTATTGTAGCTATAAATGCATGTACATATGTATGTATATTTACTTGACACTGCCGCCGGCGTTACGCAAGAGCTGTCAAGCGAAAAATATGCGCACAGTTGAGAGCAAAAAATGAAAACAAACTAAAAAAAAGCAGGCAGTTGAATAAAAATCAACAAAAAACAAAAAAAGTCGAGGTTTTTATTTATTTATGCGGAGATTTTTCTAAGCGATAGGAAAGACATTAAACACCCGAACGGCGATGGGAATCGTCGAGTCGGGTAGGTCCGGTCGATGGGCCGCCAAGTGCTTGATGTGATCGAGTACACATTTGTTTGCATTCAGAATGCGTAGTTGGGGGGCCGCGCAGTCACTTTGGCGCTGTGCAGGAAAATTACAGTAGTTTGTCACAAATAAAAACACAATAGATAAATTAATAATTGTATGCGAAGAGCAAAAACGGCGTGACATAGGAAAAAAGTTAGGAAAATTCCCCTGCGGCTCAGATGTAATGATGGTGTCGCAAGTAACTGAAATTCATAAAAAACAAAAACGGGGCAAACCGCAAACTAAAAAGCTAGTTACATATTTTCTCACGCTTTTTCCTTTATTACTTTATTTTCATTAGCTTTTTATTTGTTATTTTTGTTACATTTGATAATTCTCCTGGCGATGTAAACCAGAGGTGGAAGTTGATTTTTCTCTAGTTTTCATGATTATTTGTTATTTCACCTGTAGATAGTGGAATCGATCTATATAATGAATTTTTATAAGAAAAAAATAATGTATGTATGTATATAAATATTGCATATGCATATGTATGTGCCTGCATATCTTTTTATAAATTTGATGAACAATGCATTCACGAGAATCCTGACTTTCAATTATTGTGAGAATTCAATTTCAGTAAACTTCAAAATAAATAATCAGCCTTGTAAAGGATTTGTAAACGAGCGCTTGCTTCCAAGTTAATCATGAAAATACTTCGAGCGCTAGTATTGAAGTGCAAACCGGGGTCAGAGAGGGTTGTGTGCTTACGCCGCTTTTATTCAATTTAATCTTGGACCAAGCTAAGCGACAGGCTTGCGCGTAGAATAGAGGCATAGGCCTGGGCCTGAACGGACATCTAGAAGACCTGGACTACGCCTGCCTGATGACGCATACATTCAAAATTGCATGCGGTCAGCGCTTTTACAGCTCAAACAGGGCTAAAAATCAACATGCCAAAACAAAACTCCAACGAAGCGCAAACTATTCAGATCGCCGGCATCCACTTACAGGTAATAAATGAATACTACTATTTCTGCAGAATTATCACCAATAATGGCGGATCAGCAGCAGATATTCGCAATCGCTTATCAAAAAGACTTTCTGCCTTTGGTATACTGGATAAGGTCTGAAGATCGACGCACACATCCAGATGTACGGGGTTGCGAACTCTCGACGCCAACTTAAGATCAGTGGTACCTTATGGTTGTGAGACCTGGAACCCGAGCACATGCGGCTTGCAAACCTGTTTTAATTGCTGGCTACGCAAAATCATGTGAATATTCTGGCCCAAAAGCATAAGTGACACTAACCCATGGGCTATTACTAAACAAATACCCATTCCCTTCGAAATACGACATCGCAATTGGAAAAGCATCGTCCACACACTGCGTAAATCCCTGGACGACATCACAAGAACTTCGTTGGATTGGAATCCCCAAGGAAGTCGCAGACGCTGGAGACCAGCAAACACCTGGAGGTCAAAGGTTGATATAGAAACGCAGAAAGCAGGCTATGCGTATGTACAAATCAAATTTCTAGCTTCAAATACATCAAATTATAATCAGCTTGTTGAGACCCTATGTTCCACTTAGGAACTACGGGAGAAAAATATACATATACATATGTATGCTCTTCAAACTGGATAAACCTTCATTCCTTTAACGACAAGGGTGACTCTGACTCTATTTTGCGTATTTCTAACCAAGTAAACTGTCATTTAAACGCCCTTTTTAGCAGTTTCAACTCGAATTGCTTTCTTTTTATGCTGTGAGTACGACATCACAAATAAAGGCGGGTAGGAAACTTTCCAGTGCTTATACTATTTGCTTTGGGCTTGTCTCTTAATAATTTTAAACTAAAAAGCACTATTCTTCACCTAGCATTAACATTATTATACGAATATTTACAACCACTCCAAAGGCAAGTCTAAGGGATTCATACATTTCCTAAAGCAATCGGCTTCTCTTAGTGTATATTCTCATTCGACGACTTGAGAAACTTAATGGGTGTAATTTAAGCAAAATATAGGCTGATTAAAGGTGATACAGATCTTTGACAGCGTATTTCGATGACATCGGCATACCGCGCTGTATGCTCGGTATACTCCAGTTTGAAGAGAGAGATGAGCAATGTGAGTCTTGCGCTGAATGAGGGAAAGCAAAGTACCTGCTATCAACATACAAGGAATCTTCATGTCTGGGACAATAAGTCAGTATTAAAAAAAACAATTCGAAGTTGTGAAGAACTTTGTGTACCTAGTAACCAGCATTAACAACAGAAATGACTCCAGCCTGGAGATCAAACGCAGAACAACAACAGGTGTTACTTTGACTTAATTGAGAAGTAGAGCTCTCTCTCGAAGCATCAAACTGCCAATCTAAGCATGGACGATGCCAACAACTGATGAGAAAGTTTTGGAAGCCTTCGAGAGAAAAATTCTATGTAAGATCCTTGGCCCCTTCCGCGTTAGTGAAGAGTACCGCATATGGTGGTACATAGCCAGCCAACTGAGTCAACAATCAGTCGCATTTGGGGCGCTTAAAGTCTACATTCCATTCCATTACAAGTAAAGGTCGCACAACGAGTGCCTGTTTGGTGTGGTTTTCGCATCGGATTGCACTACTCCGAAAAGCATGCCTCGACGAATGAGAAAAGCGTGAGAAAATATGTAAAAGTGACGAAAATGATGCCTGTAAAGTTTTTACAGTGGACGGTGGACGTTATCGTGAAATGATAAAATACTTTTTATGGCCTGAATTAAATGGCATGGACTTGGGCAATATGTGGTTTTAACAGGACGGTGCCACTTGCCACACAGCGTATGAAACTATGGTGCTATTGCGAACTCAAAGTTAAAGTACAAGATTTTGACAAGGAAATAGTGAATTATAACGAGCCAAGGACCAACAAGTGGAAGGACTTGCAGTTTTTTGCCAACTTTGAACGACAATTTTTTTATTAGAAGATTTTTCTTTCCTAAAATGTACTCACAGGCTTTCCATTGTTTGCCGCCGAGGAGCGACAGCTTAGAAAAAAATTTCTTTTGCTATATTTTAATGCTCAATGTACGCAATGGCTTCGGTTACGGTGGCAATTTTAGGTCTCTTGTTGGTTCAAGTGCAAGCTGTGAAATTATCATCCATTCAAACAATATTGCTAATTAAAAAATGCATGCACAAACATACACACACAAACTATATTTTTCCAAAAACAAGTATAGATTTCATTCAAATTCCCACCTTTCTTTGTATGGCCCAAGCAAAGTCCCACACAATTTTGCCACATCCAACGTCGGCGCATGCGCTCAAGTCAATGCGATTATTTTACATGGCTTTGCCAAATCAATAAATTTACACTTAACAAGATATTGACTGAATGGCTGGCGCGTAGCCCAATGGCTGTAATTTTTGTAAATAGCTGCGCCTGCTTAAGTGTCAATTGCACTTAATCGGCATTAAGCGAACGTAAAACACCTTCATACGCTACCCATAACCTGTTTAAATGGCCAACATAAATCGGCTTTTATAAGCAAAAATATTTGCTTGTCGACAAGGAAAGACGCGCTGTGCGAATGCAAGTACGACTGCGAAGGTCTGAGAACATAAAAAGGCTGTATGTAAACACGAGTAGGTGTGCAATATTTATAGTTTCTAAATTGTTTCGTTTTTCGAGATTAGATAATTAATTATTACACCGTTATAACGTTTACGTCTGCCGACAATTTAGTTTGAATGCGCTATTTATTTATTTTTTTGTTTTCAATACCACAGTTAGTCTGGGTGTAGACAAAGTAGAAAAAAAAATAAACGAAAGCTTTACGATGACTACAGCTTTTCCACTTGCTGTCAGCTTTTCTCCATAAATTGATATTTGCCCTTTTACAAACAACCTTTTTTGACAAGATCATCAATGACAAAATCTCAAAGAGGACAACACTTACAGCCACAGACAGCCGATCAGGCCAGACGTACGTCCAACAAGTGGTCGTTCACTGCCAGCCCAGGCATATCTGAAGCCTATCTGGCTGTCTGTTCAGCTCGTCCGTCCGTCTTGAGTCACACTCGTTCGTTCAGCGCGCTTGTTAAACAGTTTGACTGCCTGCCTGGCCGCCGCCAAGTCGAGTGATAGACAGTCGCAGTTTTATTGCGCAGAGGTACAATCTACCGGACCACTGGTGTGTCCGGTTACTCAGAAACTGTGCGCCGATTGACCCTCTATCTACCTGTCATAAATGTCTGTAATCTGTTGCTAGTTGTTAGCTGTTGTTGGTTGTCGACTGCTGCTTTTGCTACTTTGTTGCGTCTTATTTTGCTTTGCTGCTGTTGGCCAAAGCGTATAAACATAAATTATATGAGATGACATATTGCGGAAGTGATCGTGACGATGTGATGCGACCAACAGCGACTACTAAGACGCTTAGTGATGAGGAGGCAGGCAGACGGACGAAGACGGTCGGTAGTGGTAGTGACAAAAAATGAGCTAAACCTTTTTTATTTCACGTTTTTAGAAGCTCAGGAACGAGTTCGAGCGAGCGGTAGAGCGCCAGCGATTGACCTACTTGCATACTCATTTTTATTAAAAAGTGGTCAAGTCGGCTGCTGCGCGCTCAAGTTGCTAAATGGAACTGGGTTAAAAGGATATCGACTTGTGGATATGTCTGCGCAGGTGTTTATGCTAGGCGAGGCCACAGTGTGCTATTGAAGGAGATTCCTTTATAAATAAATATAAAACTGTAGTGATGAAATTGTTTTAGTTGGGTTAACCGACTTAGGCTACTGCCATTGTCAGCCAATGCCTAAATGTGCCAGCTGTTCAAATATCTTTAGGCGTGATTGATCACTTGCTGGTCATGGATACTTTTTCGCTATTACTACATAAGTACACATGAACTGTTTCATACATATACGAGGAAATAATTGATAACCTCAAAACTAGGAAGATCCCAAATAAAGGTATTTACGTATTAGTAAAGCTAACCCTTTTATTCAACGTTTGTGCATTTATCCGAATAGGAATTGAAAATGTTTTAAAAAAAACAGTTTCGCCTGGCTGGAGATACAAATGACGGATTTTCTTTAAATAAGAAATAAATAAATGGGCGCGTACACTTCTGTTAGGTTTTTGGCCGAGCTTCTCTTCCTATTTGTGACGTGCATCTTGTTATGGAGGGACCTACAGTTTTAAGCCACCTCCGAACGGCAATTGATTTTTTATGAGGCATTTTTTTCATGGCAGAACAACACTTGCAGATTTGCCATTGCCTGTCGAGGGTCGACCACTATTAGAAAAAGCCTTTTCATTTTGCCTGTGCACGAAGGGTAGTCACACACAAACCCTTTCGGCTATGGCGACCGCCGGTTTTTCTTTACCGTGCGAGAAACGACACCTCTTTTCATGTCCAAAAAACGTGTCTCTCTTTCACGAGCGAACAACCTTAAGCTTTCACTACAAACTTTCTGTATTTATCTCTTCAATCTTATTTCTTTTAAGCAACTTTTAATAAATTTAAATGAGTTACCACTAGGAGCAGTGCGACTTTCTAGTCTAAACGTCAATTCCAGCCGTCAAAGAAAAAAATTGTTATTCAATGCGGGAAGCATTTAGCACAATAAACCAAAAAATACAAAAATCAGAGATCTAATACATAGTTGGTCACAGCGGCATAGAGGGAAACTGCTGGAATGATGAGCTGGCTAGACAGGGGACCCTGGAGACGGTTTTATTGCAAAATGAGAGATTTAGAGTTACCTTAAGAACCTGTGGTCTACTCTTGGAAAGATAAGCCTCGCGTTAACTCGGCGAGCACTGGGCTAGTGCGTAAACATGCGCAGTCGTGAGATTCTTCTGGCCTCTGGCCGCAGCTCTCTCGAATTTGGTAGGAATCCTACCGGGTATTACCCGTTAAGTAAACTTGCGGCTAGACTTGCGATTGCTTTACGTCTTTTCGGCAGCATCTATGGAGGGTGAGATGGAATCATTTCTGCTTCTCCTTCTCAGTTCCCTGCTCTTTTCGGGCAAAGATTTAGGCATCTGTGCTCTCACTTTTTTGCTACACCTGCCGATATTGCGGGCTTAAATGTCACACTCCTGGTGAAATGCATCAGTAGCTTAAAGCGGTTAATACGAACTTAATTAGTCACTGTTGCTCGTCATTCTCTACTTCAAAACCCTTTCTGCCTTTTTCCACCTGCTTCGTTCTTTTCTTTCAAAATTTCGTTTTGACCTCATCGAATGTGCGCGAAATCTCGTCTTTTAGTGCATTATCGCAATGGACCTGCGAAAGGTCTAAGTGTGTCTTTATGAAAACCGCCCTACCTACTTACTTACCTAGTGCATTATCTCTTCAACTCAGGAACTGTTTTGGAGTTGCTTGAACCTTTCCTTCCAAAACTCCAAAAAAAAAAGTAATTTAACGCCTTTAAATTGAAAAAAGCATTTTAGCGGACTGGCAAAATCGGCTGTTATGGCGTCACCCAATATATCTCTGAGTTTTTGTCGTATATTACCTGCTTTCACCAGCCCGCCTACCCACTGAGATCCACCGTAAGTGGCGCTTGCCTCGCGCTTCCTCTTGCTTAAGCGCAGCGCTTTTACGGCAGTAACTTTTTGCTTCCTCTCACAGCCGCGATTGACACATTGGCATGCTAATTCCCACTACCAATAAACACAGTAAGAAAACACACAACTTGCGTATGTGAAAAATTGAAAGCCATATGCCATGCACGCATGTCCAGCCAACCGACTGCATCTGAATTTCAATGCATAAACTTTTGACAACGCTTGGCTTGGCTTGTAGATCCACTCACTCATCTGGATTGAGCGCTGTACGTCTGTCCATGGCGCAAAGATCGCGAAGCTGACAAATTGACATTTTACTCAAAGTGAAATGAATTGACAACCGAAATGAAAATGAATTAAGACTCAAATCAACTATTGCGCTTTCAGTGTAATCGAAGTTGTAAGCAACGATCCACTGCGACATGTGGTTGAATAGCAACTGTTGTTTGGACAGTGGACAGTTTCTGGTGTGTTAGTTTGGGGTGTTTTTTACGTACATTTTAGTGGCGACGTCACAGAAACAGACTTCCAAGTCACTTTTAATTTCATTAACTGTGTTTTGACGCAAGCAGTGGAGAATTTCAATTGCTAACATTGCGAAAAAGGGGCAGCAATGGCCAGAGTGCTCCTCCATATGGAGGGTAAAGAGTAAAAAAACAAAACGTGCGCATACAAACACAATTTCGTCATTTTAATTCAGTTTAAATTTGTTGGTTTGGTTTTACGCTTGATTAAGTCACGCATCTTTCGATTGTTTCCCGTGTTTCTCCCCTTTCAGTATTCTCTCGATTAGGGCTCATCACAACAGCCGTTTCTCGACTTTTCGTAATTTCAATGAAAATTCTATAGTCCAGTCAGTAGTTACGCGCATACATACATACAAATACATATAATGAATAATAAAACAACAATCACTTAAAAAATAGCTTCGTCATTTGTTGGCGTTATCTGAGCCACTCGTAATTAATCGCAATTAGATAAATTAACAGTTGACATTTTGAACTCAGCTCTATACTTAATTTTATTGGTGACTACTGGTTTTTTAAAAGGCTTTGCCAAACGATACTCATTCTGCAAAGAGGGTAGTTTTATGATTATTCGTAATTGATTGCCGAACTTGCAATTTACCCATTGCAATTAATTTATCATTCAGAGTTCAATTTATGGTTTTGTAAAAATTGTTATGTAGGCAGTTTTTGATATTCCATACTTTAAGTATAACTGACTTGTTTGTTTAAAGTTAAAATAAATGTGGAATAAAATATAAGAATAAAGTAAAGGCAAGCTATTATATGCGATCTATTGAAATTATGTCCAAAGAGTTTATGGAAAAGTTGCGCCAAAGCAGCTTTTTGTTCTAATGAATTATTTAGTGAAACTTTCTCAAGAAAAATGTGTAATGAAAAGCACGAGAGAAAATGGTTTAAGGACTGTAAATAAACTCAAGTCCAGCCTAGGAAAACCACAGAAAAAAAATAAAATAAATGAAAGCTTTTTAAGTGAAAGCTCTTCGAAAATATCCTTCGGGTTTCAGATTTATTAGTAAAAGCTTTTCGAAAATTGCCTTTGGGTTTCAGATCTATTAGTAAAAGCTTTTCGAAAATTTCCTTCGGATCTCAGATTTAGTAGTAAAAGCTTTTCGAAAATATCCTTCGGCTTTCAGATTTATTAGTAAAAGCTTTTCGAAAATTTCATTCGGATTTCAGATTTATTAGTAAAAGCTTTTCGAAAATTTCTTTCGTATTTCTGATTTATTAGTAAGAGCTTTTCGAAAATTGCCTTCGTATTTCAGATTTATCAGTAAAAGCTTTTCGAAATTTTCCTTGGGGTTTCAGATTTATTAGTAAAAGCTTTTCGAAAATTTCCTTCGGGTTTCAGATTTATTAGTAAAAGCTTTTCGAAAATTTCCTTCGGATTTCAGATTTATTAGTAAAAGCTTTTCGACACATTTCCTTCGGGTTTCAGATCTATTAGTAAAAGCTTTTCGAGAAATTTCCTTCGGATTTCAGGTTTATTAGTAAAAGCTTTTCGAAAATATTCTTCGAGTTTCAGATTTATTAGTAAAAGCTTTTCGAAAATATCCTTCGGGTTTCAGATTTATTAGTAAAAGCTTTTCGAAAACTTGTCTTCGGGTTTCAGATTTATTAGTAAAAGCTTTTCGAAAATTGTCTTCGGGTTTCAGATTTATCAGTAAAAGCTTTTCGAAAATTTCCTTCGGGTTTCAGGATTTATTAGTAAAAGCTTTTCGAAAATTTTGCCTTCGTGTTTCAGATTTATTAGTAAAAGCTTTTCTTAAATTTCCTTCGGATTTCAGATTTATTAGTAAAAGCTTTTCGAAAATTTCCTTCGGGTTTCAGGTTTATTAGTAAAAGCTTCTCGAAAATTTCCTTCGTAGTTTCAGATTTATTAGTAAAAGCTTTTCGAAAAATGCCTTCGTGTTTCAGATTTATTAGTAAAAGCTTTTCGCAGAATTTCCTTCGGGCTTCCGATTTATTAGTCAATGCTCAGCTTTCTATTAGTTCAGCATCAAGCTCGTTTGCTGAAAGTCTCAATATCTATATCATTTGCATAAATATTGCAGTAGCTAAGTCCAATAGCATTTCCTCATTAGGAAATACAACAAAAGAATGAGAAAGAATGAATTGTTGCGCACAACAACAACGAGCAACAGCATCGTAACAACATTTTACATGGGTACATGCATCCTGGCCCAACTTTGGCATTACAATGAAAATTTTTTGAAAATGTTGGAATTTATGAATGAAACGCCAAACAAGCGCGGAATGCGTTTACAACAAGACGGCCCATTGAACGCTACAAGATCGGCAGCGTTCAGCAACAGCACAGAGCCGCCACTTTTGGCTCGTTAAAATGGCCAAAGGCTGCGCAACACATAGCTGTAGCGCAACAACAACAACAGCAGCAGCAAACAACCAACAACAGAAATAGTAACAAGCACAGCTATGCATACCAACCAGCTTCGAATGTCGCTCGATGGCGGCTACAGCCCACTTTCCGTTCGATGCCATTTAGCGGTTTCTTTCACGCCGCCACTTTTTCTGACTTCCTTCTTACCTTTAAGGCTTTTGTAGCATTGCTTACTATAGCCACTTTTGCTGTTGTTAGTTTTGCGCATAACATCTCACCACTGTACCGCCTATTTTAGGGTTCTCCACCAGCCAACCAGCCAACTAGCCAGTCAGCCAACCTACCTACTGGCCATAAATTTATTAACAACCGCTCGTACTCGTAATTTTAGTTGCGCGCTCAATTGTTGTTGTATTGTTATTGTTGGGCTCTACGCTTACTGCGCCTGTCGCTTCAGCTCAAGATGCTCAAATATTTATAAAAATGTGAAAGCCACCAAATTCCAGTCTATTTAGAATTTGTGCATTTTTCGCCTACTGGCTGCGGTGCTGCGTTGCTGCTGGGCTGATAGTCTGCGGGCTCGTGCTTGCTCTGCCCCAACATTGAAGCATTTTTTTGGCATTGTTCCAGCCATTCACGAGAACCATTATACAATTACACACACACACGCAGACATGCATATGGGCACTAACTCTCAGTTAGGCACTTAGGTAGTGCGGTTGTTGTTGCACAAGTACTTCCTTTTCGCGTTTGGAAAAAGTCTAAAATATTTATGATTTTTTTAAAAGTTACGAAGATTTTTATATTTTTTGGTGTAGCGCAATTTT
Source organism: Anastrepha fraterculus (assembly GCA_037575425.1). NCBI lineage: Eukaryota > Metazoa > Arthropoda > Insecta > Diptera > Tephritidae > Anastrepha > Anastrepha fraterculus. The sequence continues at coordinate 11,172 of JAYXIM010006426.1, read as the reverse complement.
GTATTATTTATTTTCACTACTGCGGAGCTGCAGACTGGTGTTGGAGATGATGTTGTGGTTCTTGTTGTTGTTGTTGTTGCATTTTTTTTGTTGCTATTTTCAGTGCTGGCTATTGTCAATACCTGGTTGCGCTGATAATAAAGTTGTTTCGTTTTGCGAATGTGATTTACTATCGAACGGCAGACAACCAGGCGTGTAGACAGACGACACACAAAAACAGTTAGACGAAAGGGGCGTTTGACGCATTAAATGGAAATGTAACTGCATACAGCATTCATGCCGTGCATACAAGCATACGAACATTACATAGGAACCATATACGGAAGACAAATTTATATGTAATATTTATGCCTTTGCATGCAAATTTATTTACGAAAATATAGAACTGTTGAAAGGAGCAAAGGAGAGAAGTGCATACATAATCGCTGATCCAGGTCATGATTCCTGCAGAGCTGATCCCGATTATTGGCTTTGACGCCTGTGGGGTAACGGCTGGAACCCATATACAGTCTGTGTCACAAGGAAATAACCGTTTTATTTTTCTTGTAACTTCAAGATATATTTCCTTCTGCTTTTTGCTGCTTAATAGTCCCACTTAAGGACTACAACGCCAGTGCTAACTCAGGTTAGTGTCGTTCGAAACTTTCCCGTAAACGCACCCACACGGAAATGAATGAGAACTGCGCGAAGCGTTTCGGGCGGTATTTTTATGCACGCATTTGAAAGGGCCGAAATTATCTTACGCCGTGGCTGCTAAAGTAATTAAAAAATCAAAAAAGTATGTTGTGATGTGGAATTAGTGGAATAAATGGCACAAAAGTGTTGATGACTTTTCCCGATGCGAGTGATGACAAAAAAGCAAGATAAAGTTATCGTCCAACTTTTTAAGCGGGATCCTTCTTTGTGACTGTTCCAAGCACGATCAGTTCTTGCTGAAAAGGGAATAAATGTGAGTATCTACGTATTATCCTACCGTCCCACATCATCAAAACCATTGCTCTCAGAAAAACACATTGAGAAATAACAAAACAAGAAAATGGTGTCGCAGTATTGAATTGTTCTTCCCAGTCCCAGGCACCAACCCCATTGAAAATGTGTGGGGTATAATGAAAACGCGTCTGGCCGGAAGGTCAGTCTATTATTTAAAGCAACTTGTGCGCCAAGTTCACAAAATCTGGTCCTCCTTGTCGACGAGCTACGCAGAAAAGCTGGTTCAAAGCATGCAAAAAGGTGCCAGTCTATACTCGACAACGAGACTACGCGGTTTATTGAGTACATAATTGCGACTCGTAGTTTTGTACATACTTCCATGTAAAAAAGTTGTAAATATATATCTTTTATACTTCATGAATAACCGCAGTTCCTTGTTTCTGACACAGACTGTAAGTACAAGCATATTTCGTGTTGCAACAGAATTAGTCTTCTTCTTACATTCTTGAACCATCTTTGAGGTTTACTTTGCGTTCTCCAAGGCATTCAGTGCAGCCTGACTGTCACTAAAGACTACAATCTATTTCCCGCTCCATCTCCTCTCAATTATCCAAAAACGGCCAAAGAATTCGTAAGCATTTGTTTGTATTGCTTATGGCTGTAATAAGTTACTATTAGTCATTGTCCGTAAAATTTTGGTTTATATGGTTTAAAATATTCCTTTCTAATAATAAATATGATGCTATTGGTGATTTCTTATATTATATATATCAATTCCGTGCGCTATACAATTCTCGGTTATACGAGTTTGGTTACTGCTTATGACGCGAGCAGAGAAAGATTAATGACTGCTAATCACTAAAGTAACTGCTTCTGTGTCGTTTCAATCTCGCTATACGCGTATGTAAATATCCTTATTCATCAAATATGCAATCAAAATCTATATTTCTTTCTTAATTTTTAGCATAATTTTATGTGCCAATGACATTAAATAATACTGATCCAGCTAAGAATATTTCATATAGCTTTACTCAGAAATCTGCCCTTTTCTTATTTTATAACTCATAGATCCCTTTTTTCATTTTCGACTTTTTTTGAATCCAAAAATTTTTCGATTTTTTTAACTAATATTTTTGAAAAAGAAAACAAAACAAAAAACAACATTTACACTGAAGTCACTCGTAGTCACTGTGTGCGATATTATTTAATATAATAGTCATTAATAAGTCGCTAATTACAGTGACTAATGACTGCTGTCTGAATTCCGACAATAGAAGACTAGTAAAATTCTAGAATAAATTGAGAAAAATAATCAAATGACGTCTTAAAAATATTTTTATACTCTACACGAAAATAATTGTTTAGCTCCTTACCATAAGTACTTTCATTACAAAAAAAATGTCGATTTAAATTTTCGTAATTATAACAAAAGTGAATGAAGCATTTTTATTTTTATTTTTTATTTTTATTTATTGGCATTACTCACGTCTAGCTGGAATTCTAGTAATAAATAAACTATTAAGGAATGGTTCACTGAAACAGTAGTCAACAGGATTGATTAGACCCAGACCAAGTGTTACGGCCGAGTGTCCAACACCTAAATCGCGCCGTTGATTAATTACGGCAAGCCGAGCAGCAGAGTTACCCGCGTTCTGTGTACCAACTAAATATGAGGGAGGTAAGAAGAAAAGAGTATTCAAAGTATCAAAGGGTGTGATTCTAAGAGCGCCACTGAAGCATAAAAGTGCGCATATGTTGAGCCCACTGAAGTCTGTTTCTAATCGTAGTCTCTTCGAGAGCCGTCTACCAGACTGTAATCCCCTAAAGGCGAATAGATCTGTTGACGGTCCTATACAGCGAGTGAGTGTTCTTCAGAGAGAATACAAGCATTCCTCTATTTGAACTGTAACCTGCGTTTAACTTGAGCGTAATCGCGGAAACCAATAGAAGATGGTCTGTGAGTACTAACTACTGGGTCTCCAAAGCGCTCTGCTCCAAAACTGAATCGTAAAAGGGACCAAATGTCTGTTTGGATTCAACAGATCAGCTACTAGCGCCGTTATAACGGGTCACTTATAACTTATCACTATTGGCACCCTAGCCAGTATAATGGGTGTACCTCACTATGACTTCTGCAGGAGTTGTGGAGATGAAGAAGAAATTGAGTCGGTTCAACACCTCGTGTGTGAATGTCCTACACTTCAAGAGAAGCCGTGCCAAATATCTTGGCGATTACTTCTTCGAAGGCCTGGGAAATTTGCAAAATGTCTAACTGGACGGACTAGTTACCTTCCTAAACAGATCTAAGTGGTTGAAGCAACTCAAGTAGTTAGAAGATGGAAATGAAATGCAGGTATCACAATGGGCCTTAGGGCCATCGAGTGTTTTGTCTTAGAAAAGCAACCTGGCTAATCTAACCTAACTTCTTTCAAATCGGTAAGGCATTATTGACATATACACATACATGTACTTATATGTATATGTATAGGCATATATGTAATGCATAAACAGCCATAACTCTCACGGCTCAGATTTTTCTTGAAGATATCGCATAACTACTTTTCATTCTGCTTGCAGTGTTCAGTCAAAGCCTCCCAACACAGGAGAAAAAAATAAAAGTTCACTGCCACATATATTCATATATTCATGTGTGTTGCATGTATTGACACATAAAACATACACACACATAATTGTTTATTGGCATATTTTCATATTACAATTCATAGCAGGATAGTCGTAAGACAATCTCTGTCTTCAAGAATTAGGTTATCGCTAGTGCGTAATCTAACTTTCCAAAGAAATAAAAAACAAGCAACAGGAAAAACCACTTTTATTACAAAAGAGACACAACGAAGAATGAAAAATATCTAAAATAATATAAAAACTAAGCGAACTTGAAATACAGCCAGCACAGTAAGCGCGAGTGTTTTTGATGCTGATAAAGATCTGGTAACATCTGACAGAAAACATGATCTCTTCCGAACAACAACAACAACAACAAGCCCATAGCCAAAAGAGTAGCAGCAGCAGTCACATGAAAGAAACATAAAACAAAGTAATCGGCGGACAACGGCTAGCCAGGTGAGTTAGAGCGCCGCGGTTAGAAATGCTGGCATGCAGATATTTATGAATGATCACATTTGCGTCGCGCGCGTCTGGGTCAAAAGGGTAGCTTGACTACGAACGAGTTGGTCAAGAATTTTACAAAACGGCTCATGAAAAGTGTTGTATGAAATCACAACATTCGCTTTGCTGGCAATGTTGGTCCGCTCAGGCTGGCGACTCACTTGTCGAATGCGTTGAATTCCGAGCTTACGGTTGTCACTTACAGCGGTGATGAGCAATCTGACGTGCCACAACAATAACAATAGGCAAGCCATACAAGCTGGACGCCTGCAGCGTACGCTGTGCAAAGACGAAAAAGTGGCGCGAAAACTTATTCGAGTGTGGCAGTCGCTAAGATTGTAAAGCATTGCTTTTTTTCGTAATTTTTCTGCGCTGGGGACTTTGAAAACTGTTTTTTCCATTAAAATGTTTAGTTACTGCTGCCTTTGCCAATATTACAATGAACATCGGAGACAAGATCATAAATCAAAATTTAATTTTTTAACTGAAAGTTACTCACAGCTTTTTTTAAATATTATTTCGTTTGCTTTTAGTGGTTCGCTTTTCACATTCCACGCTCCACTACAGCGCACTGCCACTGCAAATGTACGCGTACGTACGTATGTATGTATATAATTATGCACAACACACATACATACATACAGGCGCTCAGACGCGTGCGCAAGCTGGGCTGGTTGCTTGCTGTGCATAGATTTGTGACAACTGATAAAATTGCGAACGGCGATACGCATTGCGAGATGCCAACAACGATGCAACACTATGTCGCTTCTGTTGTTGTAGTTGTTGGTATACATTTCATTGTTATGTTTATGCCCGCGGTAAACATTGTGGATGCTTTGGAAGCGCCTCGCCACTGTCAAGCCGAACAAAAACGGGACACAGTTGTAGCAGCTACCTGTGTTGAGCAGTAAACATCGCCAACAACAAAGGCGAGAGTTATGACATTAAACGCTTACAGCAAACATCAATTTGGCAACAACACTAATCGAGTCAACGCTCGCAATTTAAAATTTTTCTTACACGTATGTATGTGTGTATGTTTGTATGTAAGTATGTATGTATGTATGTGTGTATGTATGTATGTATGTATGTATGTATGTATTTATGCTCCTGCTTATTTAAGCATTCTGGTATTGCTATCGCCGTTATTGCTGTTTCAGAGTTGTGCCAGTGCTATGAAAAGTCCGCAAAAGACGAAATTTATTTTATGACACAAAATTTACTATAATTGTTATTGTTGCTGCTATTTTTGGTTTTGCAGTTTGTCACTGAGGGCAAATACATATATACGCTTGGAAGGTGAAAAAGTAAAAAAAAATAAATATTATAAATGATATTGACGTTTCGTGCTAAACTTTTTCTTAAGTTCTTAAGCGAGAAATGCGAAAACTTACAGACTTCTCCCAGAATTTCAATAATTTTTTAATGCTTTCATTGCTATTTAGATACTTCCCGAAAATTATTTGGTTTGCTAAATGTTTGAACAGGCGACGCACGCACGCATACATGTATGAAGCCATTTCCGATTACCTGGAAGCTTCACTAATAGCACCGTTTGTTTTCGATTCTAACTCCCCTTGGCTTATGACTTATTAGACTGACACTCGCCCATAAGCCGTGCGGAATAAAATGTAGACTCATTTTCAGCTACAATCGCATGTGCAACAAGGAAAGCACTAACAAAACAAATTAAGAGCAGAGTAAGGGTATTATTCCCGTGAAGAGTTGCCTGATCTCCCATCGGGCGCGTCCGGGGTTGTGGATAGGGAAGCCCTGACATCACACGAGTGTCCTTCCTTGATAGGGTGGGTTCAACACTCGTGTGATGACTCAAAGTTGGCATAGAATCAGGGTGCCATCCGCGAACCAACTAAAAACCATCTTTGGTAATGGACAACACAAAGGATATTACTCCAGGTGGAGTACACACAAATGGCAATCCACCCGCTTCGGCGGCAAGGGCATGGATTCTGGAGGCCCCAACCATTACCCAAGTCTCTCAGCTCTTCTAGGAGCGAGAACGCCTCCTGGAGGACACAAAAAAAAAAAAAAAAAACAAAGGGTATTATTCCAGCTATCATTCAGTTGAAGATCATTTTAATACGTAAATATTTGCATATTTAAACGAGAGAAATTTATTTGTAAATACATTTCGTGAAAAAAAAATCACTTACAACGAATTATGAGAAATTTCCCATGTCATTTTTTCTCAGATGGACTTCAAAAAAGATTTATTTATAAAATAAGCAAGCCTTGCAGATTGAAAACTCCACTTCCGAACGGCAGATGGGTTTTATGAAGAGGTTTTTCATGACAGAAATGCACAGAAATTCCAATGTCTGTCGAGGGTGGGCGGCTATTTAAAAACACAGTTTCGATCAATTCGTGTTTTGTGCCCCCGGGTTTCGAGCACTTCCGAATGGTAGTCACGCACCAACCCACTACGGCAGCCATTCATGTGTATGTTAGGTTAGCCAGGTTGCTTGTCTAAAACAAGACACTCGGTAACCCTAAGGCCCATTGTGATATCTGTATTGATTTCATTTCTGTAATTCCGTTGCTTAAACCAATTAGACCTTTTTAAGATCTACAGTGAGAGATTTTGCAAATTTTTCAGGTCCTCAAAGAAGTAATTGCCAAGATATTTGGCACGTCTTCTTTGAAGTGCAGGGCATTCATAGAGGAGGTGTTGTACCGACTCAATTTCTTCTTCATCTCCACAACTCCTGCAGAAGTAATAGTGAGGTGCACCCATTATACTGGCTAGAGTTCCAATAGTGCTGTGAACCATTATAACACCTGTGTGGACGCTGGTGGTTGATCTATTGAATCCAAGCAGACATTTGGTCTTTTTAAGTTTCAGTTTTGGCCAGAGCGCTTTGGAGGCCCAGTAGTTAGTAGTCACAGACCAACTTCTATTGGTTTCCGCGATTACGCTCAAGTCAATCGCAGTGCACAGGAATGCTTAAGTCCTCCACCATTCGCTGAGGGTCAAGCTCAGGGCCTTTGCTTGCACACTCACCCGCTCTTTCATTTCCCTTCACTCCAGAGTAGCCGGGGAATCAACAAAGTGTGGTGTTGTATTGTTGAGTAAGCGAGAGCGACCTCCTGCATTCCTTACCGTAAAATAAGAGGGATAGAAAAGTTTTCGGTAGGGAGAAGAAAATATTTCCTTCTGCAGCGACATTATGGGAACGTACCTATTACACATCTGGCCCTTTGTTCGTCCCAGAAACCGTAGGAAATATTAATAACTAATCTCACACCAGAGGTAGCTGCTTCTCCACTTGTAAATACTATTCTTACTTTTTATTCGCTTGTATGCTAAACAGGGGCTATAATCATTGATAATTCATGGCTTGAATCATCACAAACTATTGAAAATATTAATAAATACAAATAAAATATAAACATGGATCCGACTATGTTTTTATGTATGAGTTCTAGTGAAAGTGATGGAGATGAAAAAATAGTGCGAAGGCAGGTAGGAGAAAGGAGTTGTCGTTTAGCACTCCGAAACATTGCGTGAATACGTAAATGGCTAATTATTTTAGCTCATGAAACGAATTCGCCTGACCAAGGAGACCTTTAAATTTGCTCTTCATAAAATAAATTTAACGAAATCAGATGCCAAAGCGCTGCCTGCAGTGCCACAATCGGCACCCACACTTTCACTTCTGGCAAGCGGTAGGTACCAGCACAGTGTTGGCAGCGACTATTTGTTCGGTATGGACCAGAGCACTGTTCCGAAATTGACATCCCACGTCCTCAAAGAAATGGAAACGAAGTTATGCCCGCAGTTAATACGGCTTGCGCCAGAAGATTCGCTTAGCTGCGACGAGTGATTTTTGTCGTAGCTCCACCTCGCGCGGTATTCGGCAGCTTATTTTTTGCCAAGGTAGGGTTGTTAGCCATGTACTCCGCCATGACATCTTCTTGGGTGGGGTTAAGCCGATTAAAGTTCGTCTTATAAAAAATGTATTACAAAAACCATATTTGATTATATATTTTTATAATTTACTTCCAACTTTGGTTAAATTCGATCGTTTACAGGCGACTGTCGGTGTTCGAATGACCGAAAAGCTTTTCTCTCAAGCAAGGAATATTTCTGAAACTCCAAAAAAGGTTGAACGTGCAAAATCTGCATTGCAAACTTTAAAAAATAGTTTACTCTTTCAGCGTTGAGAGATCATAAAAGGATCTGCATCTCATATTTATTTAAAATTAGGCAAATAACAAGCAATAAATTAACTCGAATTGCTAATTCTAAAGTTAAAAATTACATACAATTTGTAAATTTTACAAAATTGTAGCGACCCCCGATGCAGAGAGCCAAAGTTTTTCTGAAATTCAGTTCAACTGTGCCCAGAGTGGCCATTGAAGGTTAAGTTTTGACAGAACTTCGCAGGTTTATTAATTTCCACGGAGATTTATTAATTTTCGTATAAAAGCAGAGTCCTTTTGAATAAAAATCTATAGAATAAAGAGGTTTAAAATAATAATTTCATGGTCTAACTTTTATTATTATCTATAAATATCTTGAAAATATTAAAAAACTTAAAAGAAAGTATTTTTAACAACGTTGTTATCGTAGTTAGAACTTCCTTTTTCGTATCTTAGTTTTTTCCGTTTTTTTTTTTTTTGTAAATTTTATTACTTTATTTCTCCCATTTCCCATTTTTAACAGAGCACCGCTAAGCGTAAAGAAAAATGTAATAAAAAAACACCAAAGAATCGAAGAGAAACGCTTCATGAAAACGCCCGAAAAAAATTTCCATATAAAAACGTTAAAGGCTGTTTTTGGTAACGCCTCCATCGCAGCTGAGCAGCAACAAGCTCAAAGAAGGGCACAACGTAAGACCCAAAAACAGTAAGGCAGAAAAAGTAGAAAAAGCATAAACGAGGAGTAGACCTTTAACAAATCCCTCAAAGGCTTCAAGGCCAAAAAGTGTGCTTACTTGTGTGTATGCAACTTCGCGCGTGTGTGTGTGTATGCGGCTGGTTCACTGACTGACTAGCGGCAATACTAGCAATAATCGCCGTTTCTTAGTTCGTAGTGTGGAGCTTGGCAAGATCCGGCGCTTTGAACGATTGACGGCTAAACTGACTTTTTCGGCTCTTATTTGTGTTGTTGTGGCTTTTTTACTCCGTACCAAAAAAGTCTCCTGTAGCTCACAAAGCAAGCAACAGACAATACTTTTGTCTCAACGCTATAAAATAGCAGCAAAGGCATTTTTAGTGGGTGAAACCAACGAACAGCAAAGCAAAAACAAAAATGCTGATCGTACGGAAAAGATCGTTAAGTTATTACCGCACAAGATAAACACATTTACGCTTTAAATACCCTAAAGTACTCATATTTGGCAGGCGCATTGCCGCGCTGCCACCTAAGCTGTTGTTGTTAGTGCATACCTACATATATTTGTTTTTGTAGCGCGCGCCAAATAGGAAAATCTATTAGAAGGCAACAATGGCATCCCTCAGCGCGCTGATGAAGTTTCCTTAGCAACAAAAACTGCGCCTAGAAGAGGAAGCAGCAGTTGGCACCCATTGCTTGGTGTCTCAAATAGTTATAGCAAAGGCAACAATGAATGCAACCAGCAGCAATGAGTAACATTTGCTGCCAATACTAACCGATTAGTCGATCGCTCGATTGCTTACACATCTTGGCCGAGGTAGCGCAGAGAAACGCGGAATGAACAAAATAAAAAGTTAAAAATAAAAAAATTAAAAATAAAGCGGAACGCGCTTGGTAACTTATGGCACTGCAGAGGTTCAAATGGTTGCTTGAATGGACCTTCCACCAGAGGCACATTGCAGATGCGGAGTATTATTGCGCATGCGTGCGTGATGGCGCGCTTGCCTACTCGTGTGCTTGAGTAAGTGTGCGTGAGTGCGTCTGCGTGCAAGGTTAGCCAACATAGATTTCAAGTTTAGTTTGAAGGCTTGCTTCGTACGCACGTCTTTGCCCTGGGCCATTGCTGCCTAGCGAATTGTGTGTGTGTTGTGGCAACGCATACTGCGAGGCATATGCCATACCATGCCATCATATGTGTGTGTACTCCTAGGAATATTGTTACATATCATTGCTGCCTCTGCCGTGTATACATAATTATTTATTGCCGTGCACTTCGACTACCATTCGACCAGCAGGCAGCACCGCCGCTATTACAACATTACCACACTGCCGATCTGCTTCTCATTTGTTGTTGCTGTGTTTTGTGCTGCAGTTCAATTACTAATGTTGACGTGTTAAATAGTTTGCCCAATGAATCCGGCCGGATCATCCGCATCATTTTTTATTTCTTCGTTTCGGCAGATAGGCGGTAACGCACGCGCTGCGCTTTACTTTGCTGCCATCGTTTAAAAGCGCACATTTCGACTCCGTCTATGGCTTTTGGTTTATGCTCTGAACTCGCATCAATTTGGTATTAACGATATTGCTCAGTTCGCCAGCGTTGCACTGTGCATGGCTCTAAGTGAGGTCGCTGTGATTTTCTTTTTACTTACAAATATTCTTTGTCAGGGTTATTTCTGTTGTTGCATTTATTTGCTTCTCCTGCATTTGGTGCATTGCATTGATTTTAATTTGGCATTTTAATTGATACCTTTGGCAAGGTGTGAAGTATGCCCCTGAACTTGTAAAGGTAGCGTCCTTTGTATGTTCGCACTCACGCACTTATGAATGTGTGTGTTGCATGTGCTGATGAATGTACCCCACTCATGCATCTCAATACGGTAACTGAAGCTCCATAGCAGGTCCATTATAATGGGATGCGTGATGCGTTCATCGCGCTAAGCCCCAAAGTATATCGGTGCAGTAAATCTAATACTTTGAAACTAACACTAACTGAAACTGAATCGAGCAAAAGACCTTGGCATTATTTTTTCATCGAATTTCCCTATACAAAGATCAAAGGTGTCACAGGAATGCCGGGCAGCACTAAATGATATTAGTGACGTATTCAAGGTCAGCCTTATTTGGGTTCCGGGGCACAGAGACTCTGAGGGAAATTGTAAACCCGGTGAGGTAGCCAAGAAAGGTGCTATTCCTCAAATACTTATGGATAGAAGAGCCATTGGGATACTTATGGTCACGAGCAAACTAATAATTAA
>JAYXIM010006400.1:0-14591 GCA_037575425.1 Anastrepha fraterculus | reverse complement strand
TTTTTTTTTTTCAAAGTAAATTTCCACAATTTGGAAGCGTTGGTCTGGCGATTCATGATTATTTGCCAAACCTTACTGGACAGAAATGTTCTCAAGCAGCTAAAAAACACCCGCTTCTTGCCTTTATACTCATCCTATTATGCTTACCTTTTTGTACTCGCCTCAAACTCTACTCATTATTGTAAAATAACCTAAGCTGCCAGATAAGCTTGTAACTGTACTGGATGGGGGCAAGACGTTATACCTCCTGTTGTCAAACAAACAGCCGGCGTACTCGCGTATCGGCCCCCACGTCACTATTGACAGTTATGATGTGGCAGTAGTAAGAGACTTCGTTTGTTTAGGAGCCAGCATTAACATCGATAGCTATATCAGCCTTGAAATCCAACGGAGAATCTCTCTTGCCAACATGCGCTACTTTGGACTAAGTAGGCAATTGAGTAGTAAAGTCCTCTCTCGACGAACAAAACTACACTCTACAAAGCTCTTACAATGCCCGTCCTAACGTATAGCGCAGAAGCTTCGACGTTGACAACATCCGACGAAGCGACGCTTGGAGTGTTTGAGAGAAAGATTTTGCGCAAAATCAGTTAAGCGAATAACGCGACAATCAAGAAGAAGAAGAAATAGTCAGGCTGCACGAGACACCAAGTGAATGGTGATTGGGCCCTCACCCATGGTTGGTTGGTTGGTTAAAGTGGTGATACTTTCAGAATTCAACTAGCGGTTTCGCACGATTTTTTTGCCGCATCCTCGTTACCAACTTTTTTAACGGTTATTTACAGCAAAACTATATCCGTGCGGTTTAAGAAACTTATTAAGTTGTTGACGTCTAAGCCAGACAGTTGATCGAGACTCTCAAACAGCGGTTGGCCCAGGGTTAACATTCTGTCCTTCCATAGGGTAGGACATTCATAGAGGAAATGGAAGATTGTTTCTTTTTTCTCCGGTTGTCTACAACAGTATGTATTGTGAGGGATACCCATTTTGGTGGCTTGTTCTCCGATAGACCAAAAGCCAGTTATGGCTGCCGTTAGTCTCCAGGCGTCGTTTCATGTTTATCAATGTCCAAATGGGGTATGAAGCTTGATGTTGTAGGTGGGCCATAGGTTAGGTTAGGTTAGCCTGGTTGGCAATAAGCCACGCATAGACCTTTTGGTCCCTAGCGATACCAGATGGAGACCGACCTCTATGAATCCCTAAAGTAGACATCATGTAGGATGTCAGCGCTTTTGGCGAATCTAAGTAGGTCTGGGAGCTTCGCTTTTGAGACGTCTTCCAGACCCTCAAACAGTGGGGCTCCCAGGCATCTTAGTCGCGTTTTTGATAATGCCGGACAAACGCACAGAAGGTGTTCTAAAGTCTCCTCAACATCCTCTCTGCATTTTCTGCATTTGTCCGTGTTAGCAATCCCTATCTTGTACGCATGTGCAGCCAATAGATTGTGACCTGTTAGCATACCTATGATAGTTCTGCATTCCTTTCGCGAGAGCGTAAGTACGAATTGAGTGAGTTTTTTGTCGTTAGTTCTACACATGAGTTTTGCTGTTTTGCATGTGGTCAGGTTAGTCCACCTAGCTTTCACTTGCCTTTTCATGTGGTCGTCCATTTCATTGTATATTGTGTTTAGCGGTCTCGGTATGTCGTTCTCTTGTTCAAGTGGTAGTCTCACAGCACTTTTTGCTATCTCATCTACTATTTCGTTCCCTATAATGCCTTTGTGACCAGGTACCCAGTAGATATGCAGCCTACTGTTTTCGGCTAGCCTTTCTATGGCCTCCCTGCTCCGTTGAACATTTTTGGATTTAATACAATATGAGCTTATTGCTCTTATTGCTGCTTGACTATCCACGTATATATTAATTGTTGAGTTCTTTCTTGTTCTAGTGTAGGCTAGCTCCGCGGCCTTCCCCACAGCAAAAACTTCCGCTTGGAAAATACTGCTGTGGTCTGGCAGCTTGATAGACTGCCTTATTCCTAGTTTTGAGCAGTAGATACCCGCTCCCACTCCGTCTGGAGTTTTCGAGCCGTCTGTATAGATGTGAAAGGTTCTATGGCCGGGCTTCATGCCTTTATGCCATCCCTCCTATTCAATTGTAGTGCGGAACCTTCTCTCCCAATTAAAGTACGGAGTCATGTAGTCTGTGCCACCTGAGCTCCACTTTCCTATTGAGCTGTGACCGAAGATTCTGCAGATGAATACCCCCGCAGCCATTAGCCTTCTCGCGGATTTCGCTGCCAGGTTTTCCGCCATGAGGTCAATAGGTGGCATGCTGAGTATCATTTCCAGCGCCGCCGTTGGAGTGGTCTTCATCGCTCCTGTTATGCACAGAGCAGCGAGTCGTTGAATCCTTTCCAGCGGCATTAAGTATGTCAGTTTTTTTGTCGCAGTCCACCATACTAAGGTTCCGTACAGCAATATCGGTCTGACTACTGCTGTGTAGCACCAATGCATCAGGGAGGGTGATAGACCCCAAGTAACGCTCAGCATTCTTTTACATGCGTACAACGCATTACTGGCCTTTTTCACCCTCTCCTCAACGTTGTGCTTCCACAGCAATTTGCTGTCCAGTATTACTCCGAGGTACCTTGCATAATCTTTGAGAAGTAATTCGTTGTTGCCTAGCTTCGGGAGGTTCCACGCCGGAACTTTGTACTTCCTGGTAAAAAGTACCATGTCCGTTTTTTCCGCGTTTATCCCTAGCCCTGCGTGAGATGCCCATTGGTGTATCGTTTTGAGAGTGTTGTTCATCACATTACTGATGGTGCCCAGGTACTTTCCTGTAACTACTATAGCTATGTCATCGGCATATGCCACTAGTTTAGGTGCCCCTCTGTCAAGTTTCTTAAGAATTTCATTTGCTACTAGTAGCCATAATAGCGGCGATAGTACCCCACCTTGCGGAGTACCTCTGCATGCATATTTGGTGACGGTCGCATCGTTCCACTCCGCTCTTATCTTTCTGCTAGCTAATAGCTGCCTTATCCATAGATAAACCGCGGGTTGCACGTTAAGTGACTCTATGCTATTTAAAATAGCATCTTTTGTCACGTTGTTAAAGGCCCCTGATATATCTAGAAATACTCCTAGAGCATACTCCTTATATTCTAACGCCTTTTCTATGTTTAGTACAAGTGAGTGAAGTGCAGTTTCAGTGGATCTGCCTTTAGTGTAAGCATGCTGCGCTTTGGATAATTCGTCCGGCGCAATTGTGTCTCTAATGTATGTATCTAGAATCTTCTCTAACGTTTTCAGGAGAAATGAAGTCAAACTAATGGGCCTGTATTCTTTTGAGTATAGAGGGTTGCTTTTTCCCGCTTTTGGAATAAACACAAACCTCGCTTCTCTCCACGATACAGGAACGTAGCTGAACCTCAGGCATCCCCTGAATATCGTTCTTAACCATGGTACCACAAGGTGGCTTACCTTTTGGAGCATGGCTGGGAAGATTCCATCCAGTCCTGGCGATTTATATGGGTCGAAGCTTTGTATAGCCCATTCTATTTTGTTGGTTGTAATTACGTTCGTCGGGATTTCGTGCACAATATCTCCTCTAGGTTCGAGATCTGTAATGTCCGCACACCCTGGAAAATGTGTACTGACTAGGTCTTCTAGAGAGTCCTCACAGCTGTCAGCCCACTCCCCGTTAATTTTTCGTATTGTTCTTGGCATAGCCGGATTCTTGGATAGCAGTTTCCTGAGTCTAGCCACATCGTTAGTGTCTTCCATACTGCTACAGAAGTCTTTCCAAGATTCTCTCTTGGCTTTACGTATCTCTTTCTTGTATACTTTTAGTAGATCCTTATACTCTTTCCAACAGAACTCATTGTCAGCCACTTTGGCTAACCTATAGAATTCATGTACTCTACGCCTTTGTGCTCCTAATTCCCTGTTCCACCAGGGAGGCTTCACCTTGCGTTTATTACGTGTTGGAGGGCAGGATCTTTTAAAGGCTTTGACGAGAGTAGTTGCAAACAATTCAACCCCTTTCTCAAGTGCGACGTGTGACTTGTATTTCCGGGGTGTCATTGGTGTTTTTGATAGTATATCCCTATACAAGTCCCAGTTTGTATTCTTAGGAGTTCTAAAGGATGTAATCTTGTTCTTTGAGCGGAATATGACCTGAAAGCTTATGTATCTGTGATCAGAGAATGAGGGCCTACTCAACACTTCCCATTCCTGAACCATAACATGCCTGCTTGTGTAGAGTGTTAAATCGAGTACATTCTTCGAGGTTGGTCCCACATATGTTGGTTCTTCACCTCTATTAGCTATTTCTAGGCTACTTTGAAGAATATAGGTGAATAGTGACTCACCTCGGTCGTTTATATCTGCACTTCCCCAGACCGTGTGATGTGCGTTTGCGTCCGTTCCTACCACCAGAGCGTGCTTCTTTCTGGCAGCTGTTTCTACCAGCTTCCGAAGTTCCGTCTGTGGTGCTTCTCCATCATGTGGCATATAGCAGGACCCAAAGAGTAGCGTCTCATCCTTGCAGCCCTCCAGCGCCACCACTGTCAGATCGTCTGAAGAGAGATTGTTATCAATATAAGAACATATACTTTTTTTGACCAATATCACTGTTCTTACCTTATTTTTTTACAGTCGGGATGTATGTGTTGTAGTTGTTTGACTTTAGACCGGAGACTATGTTTCCCGATGCTATCCATGGTTCCTGGACTAGAGCCACATCGTAGCCGACTCGCTCTATGTTGAGCAGGAGCTCGGCTGAGGCGTTCTTACTTTTGTGGAGGTTTATCTGAAGGACTTTCAGCATCTGGCTTCAGTACCTTCTCGGGGTTGGATACTACCTCCAAGTCACCCTTCTCCACTTCCTGTATATTGAGGGAGGCTTCCATGATCTCTTCTATACCGAGATCCTTTTCCACCTCCCCCGCAGCGAGCGTGTTGTGGTTGTCATCTGTCGGGTTGCGCTTTTTGAGGCGAAGGTGCACGCTACCAACTCCCCAAGCCATCCTCCCGAATCGCGCGTAAAGCAGGTCCTCTGCCGGCTTGTTGATTTGGATGATGTAGTCCTGGCCTCCATCAGCAGTTGCTGGTTTTGCCACACTCAACACTTTCCAATCGTCTGTCGGCACGTCCGTGTTTTGTCGTTGTAGTAGTCGCAGCGCATATTCCGGTTTTACCACTCGCGGAATGAAAACCTTTGCCTTCGGTATTGAGGGAATGCAGCTGCGATCAACAATTTCCAGTGATGCCCCCTCCCACAGGCCGTGAAGCGTTTTTACCGCTTCCTTTAGCCATGTGAGCGTGGGGTCATCCTTGCATTTTATAATTTTGACGCCGCTGAACCACCCTGCTCCGTCGAATGCTGGCATGGGTGCGTCCAGCTCTGCGTCCATTTTTGTAAACAAGGTTTCCAGTAGCTTCATTTCCACTACCTTCCACCGTTCCTGCGACATTCGCCCCAGCTGGTCGCTACGGTCAGTGAGTGCCACTATGAGGTGTCTCTTGGCAATTTCACTGGCCGCTGCCGCTGCTTTCGACGTCGTAGGTCTTTCGTTGTCTCCGTTTTTCGGTTTAGCCATCTCGTGCCTGTGCTTCTGCTTTTTTGATGGCCCTGAGACCTCACTATCCGCAGAACGCTGCCTCTTGATGGCTAGCTCTTCTTCGATTTTGTTCGCATATTTTGGATTGGAAGCCGCGAACATTGGCTTTGCTGCGTAGAAGGCCCGGCCATTTTTTATCTCCTCTCTGGCCCAAGCCAACCGTTCCTCCTCTTGCTTCGTCAGGTTGGACTTGCTGCCAAATCGGTCACAAACTTTGACCGCGGCCTTGTATCGGGCTTTGGCCTTCAGCTTCTCTTTGTCAGGCTTGATCCTTGGTCTGATCTTGCTATCCGAAGCAGCACCATTGGATCCAGCCGGAGAACGCAGAAGAGCCTCTTCCTCAGCTGTGTTAATGCTCACAACGCTTTCGTGGTCCGAGTCTTCGTTGACAACGGCACCTCCGCGCTGAAGAGCGTTATGTGTTTGTTTGGCAGTAGAGTTACGACCACTGTAGCCTGCTCCCGCTACAATGGAAGTTTTGTTGCTTGAATTTTTGTTTGTGTTCATCTTTTTCGTACGACCACCTGCTCGACGAGGCGAGCGCAGTGGTCTATTCTTATAATGGGGAATTCAACACGGTCCACCACGGCAGTGCCCCATGCCGTGGCAAGGCCACAGTTACTTCCTAAGGCGGCCCGGTGTTAGGAAGGCGCCGTTGAAATACAGCCGGTCTGGTGAACCCCCTGGCTGCAAACCATCCAATGGGCACGGTATCGCATAACACCCTGGATTAGGGGGTGGGCTAGGAGAGGAAATAACGGGATGTAGGGAGTTCGGGGATGACAAAGGGATCTTCGTCGGTACGGTGATCTTCGCATGGTGATTGGGTGGCCACCAAGTACGCCGTAAAGCGAGTGGATGGCTAGCCAATACCCATGTGGAGCTTCCCTCTTAGTTCGTGTTGGTTTGGCCCCCATGCTATGGGGGTCAGACCACCACTTAAGCCTCATCCCCGCGTCAAGGAGACCAACATGATGAGGTAGGTGGGCCATAACGTCCTGCTAATTTTGCATTTCAACTGGTCTCTCCATCTACAATCCGAGATACGAAGGTAATTTAGGGAAATTGTACTATTGACTGCACCTAATGGTGTGAACACTGGTACGGCAAAAACGTTATTCATGGCATATCCCTCTCTTGCCAGTTTATCCGCTTTGTCTTTACCTTCAATGTTCCGGTGTCCCGAGACTCAGATTAAGGTAACTTTATGGTTTACACTCAAGGTGATAAGGCTATTCCTACTTTGTTCCACCAGCATAGAGGTTGCTGTAGCCGAATCCAGTGCCTGGATTGCAGCTTGGTTATCCGAAAGAATAGGGATATTTCCCTTAAAAGAGAAATCTGCGAGTAGTAGCCTACAGGCTTCCCTAATTGCCAGTACTTCCGCCTGGAAGATACTGCTGGAATTAGGGAGACGCACAGCATCCCCCACCCGTACAGCCAGTGATAATTCAAGAACGAGGATTCCTCTGGAACTCCTAAGCTATTCAAAGCAACTTTTTCATCGATAAAAATGGAATACTTGTGACGTATATGTGTTAAGGTAAATTGACAGCAGTATGCCTTGAAAAAACACGAATTTTCACCGCCAAAGGCTATTATTACTCAATTCGTTTCAGCTGCTTCGGTTTTTTAAAAAGCGCTGCAGTCGAGAGTGTCAAGCAAGTTTGGTGCCGCATTGATTTTCCTTTTATTAATTCATCTCTTCGTTTGCATGCCTAAAGGCTGTTCGAATTTCAAAACAAAAAACAAAATTAATATCTACATAAACATCATAAAAACTCAAGCTATCATCAGCTTAACCCCCCAACTCCAATTCCAACTCCAACAGCAACTGATTACAAATTGAAAATTAAAAGATAAATGCATTTTTAATTGGAACAAAAAACTCCACGTGTTAACAATTCATTTTCATGTTGCATGAAGCAACAAAAACAACAAAAGCAACACACATACTAACATGCATGCAAGAGCAAGTAAAAATTGTTGCTTTTCCTTTGTAAACATAAGCTCTGTATGTACGTATTTTGGAGCATGCAAGAATTCACGAGTATGTGCAACCCAGCTGGTATGTAAGATTTTCTATAAATGCTAATAAAATTTACATTTATCATTTTATTTGTTGTTGCATTGTGTTACATATTTGATGCAAGCACGCAAGCCAGTGCGCTAAGACAGTATTGTAATAAATATGTACATATGTTTGTGGGCATTAAGTATGCAAGTATTTCCAATTGCAGTGGATCCTGTCCGATAACTTTGATTTTCATGTTAGCTACGCTTTACACCAACAGCAAGCATCTACGAGCACAACAATATCGAAGCGACTTAACATAACCAACCCCTCCTTCACTCATCTACCCTGCACCTGAGTCAAACGGATTTTGCTGTGTCATCCATTGGCTGACTGGTTGCCCGAATGGCTGATTGTTTGCTGTTTGGCCGCTGCTTATTCCAAATGCTGTTGCTTTTGGTGTGATTAGTTGGTGAGCAAACAAGTTAAAATTTGTATTATTTCGAACAAAATAACCCTGCCTCTTTGCCACTTGCCACTTGCCACTTGGTTAGGTGCCACTCAAGCATTTTAAGACCTTAACGCTGGCAGTTGTACAATGCGTGTAACAGGTTGGCTAGACAACCACAACAACGACAACAATGACTTTGAACTATTATAACAAGAGCAGCTACTATCGAGTGTCACATTCAGAAGTGAATCGAAAGAATGAGCAGCCGCTTTTTATTTTGGTTTCAAGAGTGGAGAAATACCAAAAAAAAAATAAAATAGAAAAAAAGGTAGAAATAGAAATGTCTTCATAGCCTTCTTAAGACTTTGAGATGAAAATTAAGTCATCAAACAACAACTTATCGCTGTCCAATGTGTCCGCTGAAGTATCCGTAGCGGAGTAGATACCTACACAGAGTGCGCGTTTTCAGATTGAGAATTTCAAGATGGCTTGGGATGCCCAGTAAGCTTTTAACTGATTTTCAGTTTATTTCACAAATTTATTATTTATATACATACAAACATGCTCTGGAGCGTTAAAATCAATGTTGTGTTCATAATGGTTACATAAAGCCTTTGGTTATGACAGCTCGGAATAATATGATACCCAGTGTAATGCTGCCAATGCCGATAAATGTTGAATTTTTTCGCTGATAACTTTTGTTCATTAGAATACGCTTAAGAACAGAGAATATTAACAATATATGTATGCATATATTCAAAGCAACACCAAATGCTCTCATCTGTGGACAGATTTTGGCTCATAAACGTTCTGGCATTTGTACAATGCGTGCGCACAAGTTTCTATCAAATTTCATATTTAGATTTTTTCTTTTGTTTAATTTTGAATGAAGGATTTGAAAGATGAAGTGACCGCAAGTACACATGTAGATGTAGAGAATCGTAATGAGGAATGAGTTAAGTTGAGATTTGAGCGGCTTGCATGCTGCGGTCATGTACTCCAGTTCGTCGTACAATATCAATATTTTTAAATCAAAGTGAAATTATATTAAGATATTTATGGAAAAATTGATATTTTATATCATATCATCATATAGACCTATAAGCACATTGCCAGCAATGAGGAAAGTATTTGAAAAATTATTAATCGACAGACTAAGGCCAATACTTGATAGCAAAAAAGCGATTCCTGAATATCAATTTGGATTTAGAGGCAAACATTCAACTGTCCAGCAAATTCACCGAGTAACGTATAAAATATTATCTGAACTTGTCAATAAGAAGTTTTGCTTTGGAGAAAAGGCATTCGACAAGGTCTGGCCTTTTCTGGAAGTTGGAATGGTTACTGCCAAAAATCTATTTTCAAACTCTAAAAAGTTATGTGCTAAGCCCACTGTTGTATACATCATTTACAAGTGATATATCCCAGTCTTTCTCTCAAACACTCAAAGTGAATCCTCATCATTGTCATCGTCAAAGCTTCTGCGCCATACGTTGAGAGCTTTGTAGAGTGTTAGTTTTGTTCGTCGAGAGATGACTCCACTACTAAATTGCCTACTTAGTCCAAAGTAGCGCTTGTTGGGAGGAGAGATTCTTCGTTGCATTTCATGGCTGCCATTGTTATCGGTGTTAATGATGGTTCCTGGATAAGCGAAGTCTTTTTATCTCGAAATCATAACTGTCAATAGTGACGTGGGTGCTGATACGCGAGTGCGCCGACTGTTTGTTTGATGACAGGAGGTACTTCGTTTTGTCCTCGTTCGAAGGCGCCTATATTTACGTTTTCAAAGTGCCTAAATTGCACTTTGATCGTATTATTTAATATATTTAATTAATATTATATTTATTTCCTCCAAATTGTTCTATATATCATATTATTTTTATTATTTAAAAAAAATTAAAAGATGTTCATATAATTTCCTAAATCATTGGTGCAGTTTCGCGTTTGCAGGCCGCATTTCATTTCATTTAAAGCCATTCGCGATTATTTAAAAAAATGTATGTATTCCCTTCGACCTGTTAATTTAATATTTAAACTTATGTGCATATGCACAAGCCAACTTTAAAATAAACACTCTCTCTCAAAAAAATTAAAAAAAAAACAGTATCAGTTTAGAGTACCGCCGCGGCATCAGTAGCTTGTTTGCCGCCATAAAATCAGACAGCTAAAACTTGCAAATTCAAGTGAAATCATTAACACAAAATAAAAATAACAATAAGAAAACACCCTAAAGCGAGGGAAAGTGGTCACTGGTACAGCGCACAAACACAAATACAACAATCCCTACCGAACCTTCCTTGCCGCACACCTTTGGCTCAGTCCGGTGTGATAAAGCATGCGCAGCATACGCAGGGTTGCACCATGCGAACCGCCCTTCTCTCGGAGGCGTTTAAGTCACTCGTTTACTTTGCATTTTGAGTTTCAAAGTCTGCCTGCGCGCCTTTTTTCCTATTCATGCGAATTTTTTGCACTCTCGCATTGATACTCGTACATCCCAAAATCTGTTTGCTTCCGTCGTATCTTCAAGTTGGGTCTGCGGTTGGCTAGTAGCTGTTGCTGCATCGCATCCGTTCTTAATTTCTTATGTCTTTGCATCATTTCAGTGGAAATAAATCGCGTGCTGCATTGGAGGTCTTCAAAAACGCTTACGAGTTTCTGCCTTGCAGCGAATTTTGGACGGCCGGGATAAAGGATGCCAATTCGTTTGTGGCATACAACTGTATCTTTTTTGCGTAATTTTTTTCTTCATAATTTTATTTAGTATTTGGCATCTTTGTGGCAACCGTAAAGTGCTCCACTAACAACAACAGCCGTGTTGGTGGAAAGAAACACAAAAGAAACGGGGTGTAGACTGGTGGATGAAGAGTTGTGTAGCCTGCGGTTAGAAGGCAAAAGAATATACAAAAGAATATGTACAATACAATTACATATACAAACTCGAACAACCACGACGGCGATGGCTACGGCTGTCGATGCCAACGACAATGGGCGACGGTGGCGATTTTAAGAAGTTCAGAGCACCAAGAGGTGTAGTAACGGCAGCGGATGTGTGTTGATGAGCCAGTGGTGATGATGGTGAGCGTATAGCTCCACTCCTCCCGCTAAATAGAGTCCAGTAAGAGGAGCAAATACACGGATCAAAGTTTGTGAAAATAAAGCACAAGAATCATTAAGTAGCGATTGAAAAGAGCCGGCGGTTGGTATTGTTTAGTTGCAATGAATGCTGCTTGACTGCAACTACTTATACGTATAAATACTCGTGTATGAGAGCAGTGATAAGTAGCCCTTAACGGCGTTTTGACGGTGACCGGTCTTGAGGTCGATAAAAAGGGTAATGGGTAGGACTCTCGTTTCTGCAAGTGTTTTATAAAATTCGGCCTAAGATCGGTGGTTGATTTGCCTTCTCTAAAAACACACTTAGCAAAAGCTAAATAAAGCCATCTATGCACTAATAGTCTAATTCCTGTTTTTTTCTAAGCTATTCTTTCATGTCAACGAGCGATTGAATGATGGTCATGTTGCCTTACCAACTCTTTGCCCATGCTATAGCTTTTTGGAGAAATGGTTGAACTACCACACAGTGCCAGACTACCCTAGTAGCACCAAAGCGCTGTTGAATTGAATGAATAAAAAAAATATTATTTTTTGAAGTTGAAGAGTAGCTGGTTTCACTCCAAACCCCATTAAATAACTATTGTCAAAAATGAGTTCATTATTGATTTAATAGAAATACGTAGTTGTGTTGAGTTACGTTTAAGTCAAGAAGCTATTATTCTGCGATTATTTTTGAGCGATTAAACCAAGTCTTCGGCAAAATGCGACATAAAGATTATCCATGACAAATAAAGGGATAACTTGTTGGCTTGCTTGAATAATAAAATTCTCGTACTGCTGGCTCTCCCCACAGACTACATCCAATAAGTGCCTAACCTCATCATTTGTTGTCCCATTAGGAGTAGATTTGCAAGTACTCGGTGCCACTTAACGACAAAAAGAATGGTCAAATACTTAAGAGTGTAACTCAAGATTAACTTACTAGGCGTACATAAATCAAACTGCCAAAAGAATTGCCAAAGTAAGCGACATGTTAAGTAAACTTATGGCAAACATTGGAGGTTCAACTAAGACCGTGAGGTTGACGCCTTCTTGGGCATTAGTATGACGAGCATCAAAATCAGATTTGGCATGATCGCCTTACGGTAAAAATGTGAATTCGCGTTGGATCTCAAATAATTCAAAAACGCCCTGGAAGCGCGACTGAACAAAGTGCTTCGAAAAACGGTTTAAACGAATGCAACAGTGCGTAGATCAATTGGAGAATATTTTGAAAAATATTAAAACCTTTTCAGCAACCAATATTAATTTTTCCACTGCTAAGGCCAAAAATATAAATAGCGAAGGGAGAGAATTGGGATCCCCCTGACTACCTGCGGTCTGCTCCTGGAAAGATGGGCATCGCACCAACTCAGCGAGCGCTGGGCAAGTACACGAACGTGTAAGGTCGCGAAATCCTTCTGGCCACGTGTGGACCGCAGGCGCTCGGGCGAGCTTCTGAGGCTGACAAAATATCAGCTCTCTAATCTCGTGGGTTTTCTCACAGGACACAATGCGCGAGGAATGCATGCTGTGAGACTTGGAATCACCTCGAGTCCCTTTTGCGCTGGATGTATGGAGGATGAGGTGGAATCATCTCAGCACCTTCTCCTTAGCTGCCCTACTCTGGCGGGGCTAAGATCTAGGCATCTTGGCTCCTACTTCTTTGTCACGCCTGCTGATATAGCTGGCGCTGACATTAAAAATCTGATGAATTTCATCAGCAGCATAAAGCGGTTGACGCAAACATAGTCATCGTTCGTAATCCGCACGCTCCCAACTATCCCAGCACCACCTCTCCCCGCCCTCTCCCTGTATCCCATCGGTCTTTCTCTCCCGCCTCACCCCTCCATAATGGCATCACAAAGGACGAATCCTTCTTCGTCCAAGTGTGCCCATTCCCTGGGCAACCATATCAATCTAACCTATAAATAGCGACCCTTGTATATTTTTGATAAAGGTTGTTGTTGTTGTAGCAGTTAACTTTGCCCTGTAAGTGCTCTCTCTCTTTCTTCTCATCTAACGCTAGCCCCAGGAGACTTACTGTTTTTTTTTTGTTTTTTTTTTCTTGTTGTGGGTGAGGTAGGGTTCCAAACGCCTTCGCACTTACAGCGTCCGTCGTCTACTGCGTCGTGTGGTGTGGCCACTACAACGATCCCTACTCTCCTTCTGGAGAGACACCCTTCCCAGAACTGCTTCCTATATTACTTCGGGAGAGCCCAGAATGGCATCCATAAAGGATCAATTCTATTCACCCACGTCTGGGTCCACAATATTTGTAGCCAGCTTTCATTCTTCTTGTGTCTCTATCTGTGCGGCTTCACTTTGTTGAACTGTGTCGAGGTCGATCTCTCTTCCGTAGTACGTTCTCGATGTATTTCTTTACCGCGTTCCAGCTGTCCTCGCGTTCGAGCATTTTGCTGATTATGTTGCTCGGTGCGATGCCGCCAATCTGCTCCCTCAGAGCACTTCTTTCCGCAAGCCATCTGTTACAACTAAAAAATGTGTGTTTAGGGTCATCGCACAGCGGTTCGCAGTATACGCACTTGAAATCGGTTACCTCGCCCATACGGTATAGGTATCTCCGGAAGTATCCGTGGCCCGAGAGGAACTGAGTTAAGAAGTAGTTCACAAGTAGTTCCTTTGGACCCATTTGTCATTTGATGGAATAAGTTTCACCGTCCATCTGCCACTCGGTTTCCATCGCCTTTGTCACCGCAACATGGTTTGGCGTCTCCGTTCTGGGAAGCTAGCGATGACGTGTTTCTTCTTGGAGTCCCACTCATCCATTCGTTTCCGGACCGTGAGGACGACAAGTATCTACCCGCTGATCACGAAAATTACTGCGCCTGAGACAGTGCGGTAGGCTGAGGTAACTCTGAGTGCCGGTGAGCCTCCATTGCTTTGCGCTTCGCTTTGCAGCTTAGCACAATTCCCCATACTTTGCTGCCGTACAGGAGAATTGAGCTTGTGGCCGCCATAATTAGCTTTCTTATGCTCTCTTTTGGCCTACCGATGTTTGCCATTAATCTACTTAGCATACCCGAGACCTTTGCTGCTTTGACCGGTGTCTGGGTCCAGAAAGTAAGCCTGCACCTAAGTATTTCACTACTTTTTGGGTCACTCAGGACGTGCCGCTCATTTGCATGCTGACCTTACTGTTTCGACAGGTTGGGTCTGGGGTATTAGATGAGTGGGCTTGATTGGTCATGTGAAAAGGTGGTTAGTGTAGTGCGGGGTGCCTTCACATGCCGGATGATTCCCATGGCAGCTGGTTCTACGTTACCGGAATGACTTGGGTTTCCGCGACCAAGGACCAAGGTCGCCCCAGTAGCCAACCAGCCTTGTCTAGTAGCCCTGTCTAGTTTACTGTACCCCACCCCCAATCTGATAAATTTGGTATTTTATATGGGTGGCTTTTTTTAAGATCTTGAGAACTCAAAATGATAATACAAAACAGAAATA
>JAYXIM010006373.1:0-281183 GCA_037575425.1 Anastrepha fraterculus | reverse complement strand
GTCGATTCATCATTCTAAACAAGAGGCTAAATAATGGGGTGAACCCGGTTCTTCGGCTCCGAAATGAGTTCATATCCAGAAATCGGCCAATAAGGTGTTACCAACAGTTTTTGGGGATACGAAAGGAATAAATTACTTGCAAGTTGGTAAAACAATAAATTCTGAATATTATTGTAATCTTTTAAAGCAGATGAAGGGAAAAATTCATGAAAAAAGGCCCAGTTTGCAAAATAAAAAATTATTTTTCATCAGATCAATGCACCGTGTCACCAGAGCATTGGGTAAACACTGGCAAAAATCCATTAATTAAAGTTCAATTTGTTGGAACACCCTATTCACCAGATTTAGCCCCTAGCAACTTCCATCTGTTTACAAACCTAAAAAATTCTTGTGTGGAAAGTGTTTTTCACCACATGATGAGATCACCACAGCTGTGGAAGCGTATTTTGCAGGTCTTCCAGATTTTCACTTCACGAATGGAATTCATAAAGTGGTATCTCGCACTGATATTCAGGGAGACTATGCTGAATAATAAACGGTATTTTAAACCATAAAATTGTGTTTTTCTTATTAAACCGCAAAACTTATTGAACAACCTAGGATGTTGCCATGTCAGAGTGGCCATTTAACGGAGCCATTATTAAGGAAAAGCTAAAAAATTCGATATATTTTGTTATATTTTAATTGTAGAAAAGAAAATTTGTGGTCTTAATAGATCACCCTGTACAAATAATCAAAGAATATGCAATATTCCTTAAAGTGTTTCGGTAAATACCTGTCAGTTGTGATAGAAGTAGGTCCGTATGCTACAATGGATCAATTCTGATCGCAGTGACTACAAGACTGAACTCTCAACTAAGATTAATCTGGGACGGCGCCTGTAATATAAGTTCCAGCCGCTCTAGAGCAACTTGATCTAAATATCTTAAGTTTTTTATCGCCAGATGTGTATAATAATATTATTTATATATTATATTTCAAGCGTTAGAATTTTCCACATGGGTCAGCATTAGTAAATAAAAATAAAACAACGAAAATTAAATTTATTGGGTAATCTTTATTATTTTTATGTAGAACATTTCATGGCATTTATTTCTTAAAAATAATCTCTTTCAAATGTTGGACGAAACTGAAAAACTTTAGTAATGTTGGCTTCCAAAGCCTCAATCGAAGCTGGTTTATCCACAAATAATTTAAACTTGAAATATCCCCACAAATAAAAGTCTAAAGGTGTGATCACACGATCTTGGTGGCCAATCCACTGGTCCGAGACGAGAGATAAAGTTAAGAAAGGAAATGACGACGCAGCAAATCCATTGTATCACGGGATGTATGGCAAGTAGTGCCATCTCGTTCGAATCAAATGTTGTGGAGATCACGAGCTTCAATTTCCTACATCAAAAAGTGGTTTATGAAGGCGGTTGTTTTCAATGGATGTAATGGCTATCCAATCTGATCACCCGTTACTTAGGTGGGCACGCGAAAAGCTCCTTACATTCAATCTCCCACTTTTTCGAGCTGTTTTTTTATTCCACTAACCATTCATTCGCTATGCCAGCGTTCGGGTAACTACATATTTATACATTTACGTATACATATCCACTTTTGTAAAAATTATTTCGCGGTATGATGCGGGTGACGTGAGTTTTTTATTGCTTGCTTTGCTGCCTCCTCGTTAATCTTTCTTTTTTGTGCTTTTGGATTTTGTTTTACCAACGAGTTTAAATTGAGTTCAACATTTTTTATTGCCGCTTTGGTGTGAAACTCGTTGTTGGCACACCGCAATGACAATTGCTACCAATCGCTAGCATTCGCCAGCAACGGACGCTTGCAGTTCATGCTGGCTGCTGCGGTGATGTAGTGGTGGTGGCTGTGGCGGCAGTGGTGACACCATACCCAAATAATACTTTTCATCGCAGATAGCGAATTAATTTGTAACAGCGAAGCGTGTGGGAGGGGAGTTTGTGCCAGACGGATATTGTGAGGCTGTAGGCATGCAAGCAATTGGAATTAGTTTTATTTTTTGGTTTCGCAGAATTTTCTATGTTGTTAAAGCAGCTCTTAAAAAGTTTGGCTGCTGTAATCGATTAGAGACTACAAATCTAAACTTGAGAGTAAACTATTTGCCGTTGGATTTCAACTGACTTTGATGTTACTCAAAGGAGGTAGTCTTGTGGTGTGATTTTGTATTGAGCAATGCTTTTGAAATTCTAAAAACGAGATTTTTTAAAAGCAGCACACCATCAATCATTCTGCAGGAAGAAGAGGTCAAGAGTAGCAAATCTCATAAGTTTAGAGTGAATATCTTTGTGACTTTTTTCTTCTCCGAAAGGTAAATTACTTTTTTTAAATCTTTTTAAGGCTATAAACATAGGTACTGGCGCCCTGCTGGAACTGAGCCTTTGACTATTTATCAGTGGATATAATTTTGAACCACTATAAATGGGAATTCGCTTCAAACTAAAGTGAGTTTTTGTCCATATTTTGTCTGTTAGCCCTAAAACTATTTAGATCTTTTTATTATTTTCGACAGTTTTTAATAGCAAAACAGTAAAGGCTCGTGGCATTACATATCAGCAATTTCTCATGTGTTTTATATTTTCTATACCTCTCAGCCACTATCCCAAATGTTATTGGAGAATTACTATTTTCATCATTTGTACATTTCATGTGCGGAAAGTTGATTCAAATTTGAATTTTATAATTTGATGCTTTCTTGAATAAAGTAAAGCGAGAAGTGTTGTTGTTGTTGTAGCAGCAGTACCAAGTCGTGGCCAGGATGGTGTTCCTAAATATTGCCATCTCACCTTGAAAAAACGTGCTTTTTTCGACGGGCTTGGAGCCATAGAGAGAGCCAGAGAGATAGAGAGAGAGGACGAGAGAGAAGTGTTAGGCGAGCAGGTTTAAGTGAGCAAACGAAGAGGCGATTAGTAGCGTGTAGGCTTCTTCACAGATGGAAATCAGTATGTCTCTAAGCAGTATAAATCGGAAATTATTCTGCTAAAATATTTGGTTCACAATTGATTCGGCTTTATGTGGGCCACTCGAGCCAAATGGGGCTCTCAGTTCCCAATGGCGTGATTGCGTCTCCCACTAAATGTCGTTGATAGCCGATTGTCGCTAGTCTATCGGAACCAGCTGTTATCGTATGAGCGATTAGATGTCAAGTGATCCAAGTGTTTTGTTATAATGAGAAGTAAACTGAAAAAATTCAAAAAAAAAAAAATTGAGTAACTTTGGAATTATAATGGTGAAATTTGTAGTCCAAAGTTTATTAAAAGTGAAATATCTTCGTTATATGTTTTAAGCTAAAATAAATACTAAAAAATATTTTGGAAAAAACTAAATTTTTTCGTTAAAAACGTTTGAGAACATTTTTTTGTATGTCATTTCCGGCGAAAAATCGGACTGAGATAACTTAACATGGATTTACTCATATTTATAACTAAACTTCTTATTTTATTTCAGCTTAGGGCCGTTTGATGTATATTCTCTGGATTTATAAAAAAAAGGTATTCTTGACTTAGTATAAGCTTGATAAGTCCAAAATAAATTTTCTATTCCTAACATAGAGAATTCTTCAAATTCCGTAGCGAAGGGCTCAATGCATTTCTATTCTGCTCTTGATGAAATTTTTCATTCTTTATTTCCAACATTGGTTATAAATTGCAAATCGTGCTATTCTATTACGAAAATCAACGCTCTGTGAAAAGTGTTCATTCAGTGCGCTCTGGCCAACTCAAGGTGTAAGGCGATGCGGCCACTTTTTAGCTTAATGCCTACGTCAATAAGCATTCAAGAACAGCCATTACATCCATTGAAAACAAAAACGTTTGGTGCAGCCTATGGGTGGAGGAATCATCGGCGCATATTTATTCAAAGACGAGGCTGACACCAGTGTAACAGTGAGTGGCGAACGCTACCGCACCTTGATAAACCACTTTTTAATGCTGAAAATTGAAGCCCGTGATCTCCACAATATTTGGTTCCTACAAAACGGCCCTACTTGCAATAGAGCCCGTGAAACTATGAATTTACTGCGTCATCGTTTTGCTGAACAATTTATCTCTCGTCTCGGGCCAGTGGATTGGCCACCAAGATCGTGTGATATCACGCCTTTGGACTTTTATTTGTGGGGGTATGCAAAGTATGTTTCCGCCCTATGCTCTGATTAAGAGCGGTATTTATTCATATAACTATATAAATAATTTCATGTACAAACTATTTATTGTTAATTTGACAAGAGATATCAAGGAAAACAAAAAAAAAAATTTTAAAGTCTAAATGATTTGTGGATAAACCAGCTGAAATAGAGGCATTGGTAACCAACATTACTGAAGTTATTCACGTGGTACCGACCGAAGTCTTCCTGTGAGTCATTCAAAATTGGTGTTTATGGATTGCCGAATTACGGTACCAACATTTGAAAGGGACTATCTTTAAAAAATAAATGCCATGAAAGGTTCTACACAAAAATAATAAAGATTGCCCAATCAATTTGAATTTGCGTTTCCAGTTTATGTTCAATGTTTAGTGCTTTCATTTCTTGCTTCCTGATTCTGCTTGTTCGATCTCGAAGTCACGCACGACATGCTGAAAGCCATAAAGTGTTTAATAACTCAGGTGCAGGGTTGATTTGCATTTCTTTTTTTTTTCTTTATTTTACAAGAGGACTTGAAGACTTTAATCGGTTCCCTAGAAGCCTTGATCTTGAGTTTGCCATGCCAAGTTCGTTATTTAAGTCACTCGTTGAGTCGTATTATTTATCAAATAAACCACCTATTTAATTTAGTTCTTCATTTATTGTTAAGTAACCCTGTAAATCTAGTAAGGAAGAATTTAGAATTTATTCCACGTTTAAGGGATTTGCTTCTCTTAAGTCGAAGTATTTATCTTCTTAGCATAGATCTCAATAATAAGAGGTTTGGTGAGCTCATTGCTAAGCCAGACGAGCGTTAACCGGAAGAGCAGCATGCGCTTGCTGCTCGTTTCAAATAATATAGTGCTGTGGAAAAGCCTGGACAGAATTATGCGGATTGGGTTGCAGAGCTACGTGGAGTAGCTAAAGAATGCAGGTTTGAGTGCCACAAGAATAATTGTGGATTACAAGCCATGGTCATATAAGCCGCACGTAAAAAAATTCGGTCAACCGCACTTCAAGAGCTTAGTCCAATTCTCGATGAAGTTTTCAGTATCATCTCAGTCTGGGAATCAACTCTAGAGACGTGTAAACTTCTTCTTCTTTCCCAGCATTATTCTTTCGCAAGTCATGTCCAGAATGCGGTAAGTCTCATCAGCGAACTGATGTTTCCACTACAAGAATAAATTGATGTGTAGGAAGTGTTCGAAAATTGGTCATATTGCTTCGGCTTGCAAATTAAACTCTGTATCCAGTTCACGTCGCATATCTAGTGAGTTTTAAAACGAGAAGGTTCACAAGGAGAGTGAGGAAAGCGTTAGTGTTGTAAAGTGAAGCAATATAACCAATTTTCGAACTCATCGTCTCAGGTAAACTGGAATTTTCAGATTACGTCTTTGACGTCCCTGTGTATTTTTGGTATATTTATCAGCTACCAAACTTCTTCTTCAAGATTTAAACTATGAATGGAGAACGAGAAAAACAAATCTGCTGAAATATTTATTCCAACCACGACAAAGAGAGCATAAAGTAAGGTTAGTTGATGTTTTTTTCCCTTGTTCACTCCCATAGCATAGGGTCTCGACAAGACTCAGTCTTGTGTTGGTTTCTTTAATCGGTTTTTTTGGTTTTTTTTTTTTTGATTTCTGACAGGGTAGGTGATTAGCCTGCCGCTGCCAGTCCTAAGTACTGGGAATGCCCACCTGTCATTGCTTAGGAACAACGCCTTCTTACTATTTGGAGCGCCATCGGTGTCTCAGATTTTTATGGCAGAAGGATCGCACAGATGGTTTGTGGTATTATTGCGATTGCCCGCTTCCTCTTGCCGGTGCCACTGATGCATTGTGTAACTGTTTATTTTTTTGTAGCTTGTTTTACTGTTTTACCAGCCACAATGCAAATAATGTGCAGACTATTGTGCGGGAGTAAGAGTAAGGGTGGAATTGGAGGATTTTTTTTTTTTTTTTTTTTAGAAACAGGGAGTAGGTACATTTGGAAAAGTGCGAGGACCGTGTTTTACGTGAAATTCGAGCCGACAACCGCTGGGATGGCAGGCTAGTGCACTTACGCTAGACTACCGAGACCGATAACGATGATGTTTTTGATGATTTTTGATGTTTATCTCTCTTAAAAGTGATACACTGACGAAGATCGATGTAGATAAATAAAAAATAAACAAAGAAATAAGTCCAGTTTTGAGAGTAGAAGTGTGTCTTGAGACAACCAATTATGAGTCGCTTACAGTGGCTGCATTTTATACTCGTATGTTTTCTCTTACTCTTTCAAACATCGTCGAATTGCAAATTTCTAGTAAAAAAATTTTTGAAAATAAATTTTATTTCTAAAAGCCACTGCCATTCGGTCTAAATAAATAGGTAATTCAGTATCATTATTTTACCCTAAAATATAAACCCCTATTGCCATTTATTAAATACGAAAATTGGTAATATTTTACACTGAAAATACCATCAAAAATTTATGGCTCTAAAATAAACGAGAATTTCATGCTTTGTTCCTATTTCAAATAACACATGTTTTTGTGCGCTTTTTTATGACTTTGCCATTCTACTTCACATTATTAAATATTCACTTTTCTGGTTAGCTTTTTTTTCGCCCTTAGCTGAATGCTCTGCTAAATATAATAGACTATATATCAAACGATATTAGTATCTTTATTGCTGATTTTGTATTTGTATTAGGGCATGCAGACATGCACATAATTCTTTGGCAACAAGCAAATTAATAGACAATTTATCAAAAAAAAAAAAACACACATACACGAAAAAAATTGTCATTGTATACAAAATGAAACATAAATCAAAAACTTAAAGAAGCATGGAAAGGAAAGCTGGGGGATGACTGGAAAACTTCCGGCTTACTAGTTATGTGCAGAGTGGAACATTTACATAGGAAACAAGGCAAATATATATTATTGATATTCAAAATTATGCTTGTAATGTGAATAGTAAATTTCGGTGCAGAGAGAGAAAGAGGAGAAAATGATAATATGGAATGTTGTGGAGAAAGTGAGTTTAGCAGCCACAGCGAAAGTGATGGAAGCAAATTATTAAAAAAAAAACGCGAAACTGGGTAAATTCAAAAATAAATGCCAATTACAGTGAGATTTTATCAATGATCGAATAGAGCTCAGAGCATGCGACTGAAGAGGAAGCAATTGGATGCTCTTTAAAGGGTGATCAGTAGACAAGTTCCCTTTTAATAAGAAAGGATGTATTGAGAAATGAGCAACCTAAAATTTTTTTTAGCATCACTGTTGGTGGCTGGGAGTTTGCTCTCATTGCAAGTAAAACGCGGCGGTAGGTGGTACTTATAAAAGAGGCTGTTGCATATAAGTATTCTGTAACGGGTGTAAGCCAAGTTTCGCCTAAAATATTTGTGCTGTGAGTCTTAGGGATTATCAAGCAGGTGGACACTGAGCATTTTAGTCGTTAAACGTTTTATTTACTTAAGAGAAATTTTGAGACTTTTCTTAAAAGCTGTGAAAATGTCGCTTGAAGGAGTAACTATGGGGATAAGATATTTTTAAAAGTAAAAAATAAAATAAAAATAAAATAAAAAAAATATTTTACAAAAATTATCTTCCTAAAATTCAATATATCTCTCAGGGAGGGATTTATAAAATATTTTTTATTTTAAATATTATAAAAAAAAATTTTTTTTTTTTTTTTTTGTTTATTTTAAAAAATGCAAAATATTTTGTAAACATTATCTTCGTGAAATTCTACTACATAACATTGAACATGAATAACAATTTTTCTCTCAAGGAATGATTTATAAAATATTTTTAAAAATAGTTTTCATTTTAAATATTTAAAATTTTTTATTTTATTTTAGTGTTTATTTTAAATATTTTTAAAATATATTTTTTATTTTGTAATTTATTTTTATTTTTAAAACTGAAACATATTTTACAAAAATAATCTTCCTGAAATTCAATATATCTCTCAGGGAGTGATTTATAATATATTTTATAACATTTTTTCAAATATTTTTAAAAAATATTTTTTTTTATTATTTAATTTTAAAAATGAAAAATATTTTGAAAAATTATCTTCGTAAAATTCTTCTTAGCGGCATCGGTGGTCTAGCGTAAGTGAACTAGACTGCCATCGCAGAGGTTGTGGGTTCGAATCTCACGTAAGGCACGGTCCTCGCACTTTTCCAAAATTCTACTTTTTCCCTGTTTCTAAAATAAACAAAAAAATTAAAAAACTCATTCATCAAACCTAAGAACTTTCCATTCTTCCCATCCTTACTCCCGCACAATAGTCTGCGCATTATTTGCATTGTGGCTGCTAAACCAAGCAAAAACCAACCAACCAGTTACACATTGCATCAGTGGCGCCAGCAAGAGGAAGCGAGCAACCGCGATAATAGCGCAGACACACCAAATTTAGCGAAGTCATTAACCATCTGTGCGATCCTTCTGGCAGAAAAATGTGAAACACAGATGGCGCTCCAAGCAGTAAGAAGGCGTTATTCCTAAGCAACGACAAGTGGGCATTTCAACTACTTAGGACTGTTAGCGGCAGGCTAATCACTTACCCTGTCAGAAATCAAATATATTAACGAAACCAACGCAAGACTGCGTCTTGTCGAGGCCCTATGCTCCCGAGTGGGGTGAACAAGGAAAACAATCTTCGTTAAATTCTACTACAGGGCATTGACAACAATATTTCTCTCAGGGAATGATTTATACAATTTTTTCTTGAGCAAAACTCGGTTGGCTGAAAAAAAAACAAATGTGAGAAGTGCTGACTGAGACGCTGAGACGTAACATTTTGTCAATTAGTTCTACAAAAATGATCTACTCATAATCTACTTTTAGAATTGGATAGCCGCTTTTTCTGTTGCAAGCAAAAAAAACGAAATTTTTAGTAATTTAAAAATAGGCCAAAATTCTTAAGCTAACCTGCCACAGGTAAGCACATCAATTATGTTTACATATCGTTTTGGATAAATTCGACAGGGTATCCAACTGAAACTGATAAAGATGCATGCTGACCCAAGGATAATAGGTTACCAAGTTTGGCCTTCAGCTATGGTGAAGAACGAAACTGAGCGAGTACCTTCGGCCACCATGTCCCCCAAGAATGATAGATTTAAAAGGTTTGACTATTATGATGAAGCTATGGTGGAAAACAAAATTGTGAAGGAACTTCGACTGCCACGTCACAGGGGCGGTGGTCGCATTCTAAACGATCATTTCACATGCATTCACACACTCGTCCAATCAGTTGTTGTTTAGACGGCAACGAAGTAGGAGGAGCGTATACTGCGTTGACTTTTTTCGCATATCACCAACTCAATCTCAGTTTTTTTGTAAAAAAAACCCTTTGCCATGGGACATGTGACGTCAGCCCATCCGCTGATTCTTTCGAATTCGCTTAGAGCCAGTTAACGATCTGATTTTGGCCACACCTCTAAAAATCTTTTCACGATGATGCAGACCTACACAAATCGTTCGCCTTCTCATTTTCCCCATCACATCACTTTCTGGATTGAGACACTGCGCATAAATTCTTCCTGCATTGGTTGACTAGCTTGCACTTAGTGACAGGAGATGCGAATAGCCAAAGCTGGTAATAATCTATAAATTTTGTTTATGCAGAGTGTTAATAAATAAGTGAAGGTTTTGTAGCAAGAAACCAATACTTCAATTGGTTGAGTAAGCTTTGATTTGAGGCAGTCGGAAAATAAATTTGGTTTATAGTTGTGTCCTTTTTGTGAGTTTATGCAATTAATGACAAAAAGAACCTTCTAGGAGGGATCCGCTTCAAAATGAAAAAAACCAGTGCAAATCAGAGCATTCTGTGGAAAGCTATTAGTGCACAAACTCCATACTATGGGACTTGAAGGGTTAAAAAATTGCCCATATGTGAAGGAGCTGAAGGGTTAATAAGTTTAAAAAATTGTCTGGCCATAGTCCATATAAAAATACTTATTTTTTACATTTTTCAATAAAAATACTTTTCAAAATACCGTTACTGCGGTGTGAATTCTCTGTATGTTCTTTTTTTTTTTTTGTTTTATTTGCATTATAAGGAA
Source organism: Anastrepha fraterculus (assembly GCA_037575425.1). Lineage (NCBI taxonomy): Eukaryota > Metazoa > Arthropoda > Insecta > Diptera > Tephritidae > Anastrepha > Anastrepha fraterculus. The sequence continues at coordinate 270,976 of JAYXIM010006373.1, read as the reverse complement.
ATGAGTGTAGTCCGGGACCCAGGGGTCATTTTGATCTCATCATTTCATGCCGACTGATTTTAATACTGAAGGCAGACGCCATCCAATGGATGACGAAACCAACCGTCAGCTGGTCCAGTAGCGGTGGGTGCGTGCGTGGGATGCTACGAAACGTGTCGAAAAAAAATGTTTAACAACTCATTTAATACCGGCTGAAATTGGTTCGTGTATTGTTGACATTTAGTAGAAAAAAAAAAAATCAGCTGCGCCGTAGAGGGGGGAAAATATGTCAGCTGAACAGGCGAACTTGTAAAATAAATTAAAAAGTAAAACTACTTATGCCGATTGAAATTTGTTTACATAATTTTGGACACATATGAAAATATAATAATGATGGTCAGCTGCGTTTATAGCGGTAGGAAGACCGTCAGCCGAAGCAAGAATGTATCATTGCGTTCAGCTGACGTATTTCCCGCCCTCTACGACGCAGCTGACTATTTTTTTTATTCTAGTAAATGGCAACAATACATGAAAAAAAATTCAGCCGGTATAAAATGAGTTTGTAGAAATTTTCTTTCGACACCTTTCGTACCCTCCCACAATCACACCCACCGCGGGGGCACCAGCTGACGTTCACTATCGGCATTCATGAAAGCTAAATCACAAGTATAGTCAAGAATTTAACGGTAAAAAAACGCAGTCCAAAACCGACCCCTGGCTCCCGGACTAGTGGACACTGTTTTGAATTTTTTGTTGAGACAGGAAATGAAACAAAATAGATAAAATATCTGCGTACTCTGTTTTTCCATTTTCGCAAAATATTATGAAATTTAGAAAAGAAAAAAATTTGAACTGTATCAAATAAGTTGTGAGTGACTGTATATAGTATTACATATAATCCTAATATAGATGACCAAAAACAAATTTTTTCTAAAGAAAATAAAAAATTACATATTGTTTCATTTTTGTTTTTTTAATAAAGTGTAGCGTTCCATTTTTAGGACACTTGTGAAGGAAAATTAAAAGAGAAAATTAAATAAAATATATTTGTAAAAATTTGTAAAAAATGTGCGGAAAGGGGCATCTTTTCATAGGAGTGCAATAGTAATTTAAAAAAAAATGGCTGCCTCAAAAAAATTTTTTACGGAAAAGTGTATTTTCCTTATAGGAATTCAATTGCAATCTTTAAAATACAATAAAAACTTGGTGGCAAAACCTAAAGAAAAAAAATTTAAGAAAAGTGTATTTTCTCCTTAAGAATTCAATGGTAATTTTTAAAATAAAAATATTGGTGCCTCAACAATTTTTTACGGAAAAGTGTATTTTTCTCATTTTTTTCAAACTAAAAAATTGGTGCCTCAAAGTAATTTTTTTGCAGAAAAGTGCATTTTTCTTTTGGGAATTCAATGTTAATATTTAAAATAAAAAAAATTGGTGTCTAAAAATAAAAAATGTAAGAAAAGTGTATTTTCTCCTTAAGAATTCAATGGTAATTTTCAAAATCAAAAAAATTGTTGCCTCAAAAATTTTTTACGAAAAAGTGTATTTTCCCCATTTTTTGCAAACTAAGAAATTGGTGCCTCAAACAATTTTTTTTCTTGCGGAAAAGTGCATTTTTCTTTTGGGAACTCATTTATCTTTGAAATAAAAAAATTGGTGTCTAAAAATAAAAAAAAAAATTAAAAAAATTGTATTTTCTCCTTAGGAATGCAATGATAATCTTGAAAATCAAAAAAATTGGTACCTCAAAAACAAAAAATTTACGGAAAAGTATATCTTTTCCATAGGAATTAAATGGTAATTCTCAAAATAAAAAAATGTCCGTCTTTTTTTACTGAAAATGCATTTGTCTTATGGGAATTCAATGGGAATCTCTAAAATAAATAAATTGCAGCTTCAAAAAAAAAAGCAAATTTGTATTTTTCCATGTGAATTCAATGGAAATTTTCAAAAAAAAATCAAAGGGTGCCTTAAACCTTTTTTTTCTCCTGAAAAATTCGTTTGTCTTATGGGAATTCAATGGTTATTTTAAAAATTAAGAACTGGAAAGATAAGAAAGATGCTTATATTTGGCCCAACCTGTATTCGACTAGGCACCGTTTACTTCCTACACATTTTTTTCGCTCCAAATACTCAAAACAACTCTTCGCAACAAGATGATTTCAAGAGACAAGAATTTGCGGTTAGAGTAATCGCCCGTGAATATGCAACAATAAAACGTTAACATCGTAACTTTCCGCAAAGACAGGATGGCGGACAGCAGTCACTTGAGGAATAAGTCGTGGCAGACAAACGTAGGCGAACAAGCATACCGACAGCTTACACTTGGCATCATAATAATTGTTGGTTTTTGCAACCAACAGGCAGCCACGCAGATAGGAGCTTGTGAACAAACCAGCGAACAGTAAAAAAACAAAAACAACCATCCCGCGCCACCGCAGCCAGTCAGCTGGCAAAGTGGCAGCAGCTACCAAAACTTTTGACGTGTACACACTTTGCAACAATAAATGTAAAATTTGCACACATATATGTATGTGTGTAAATGCACGTGTGTGTGTGTGCGTATATTCCGCTCTGTGACTCCTCTGGTGCGCCTGCATAAATCCCTGTTTATTTATGTTGAATACTCGGCAAGCTTTTATTTTATTCTGTGCCACTTCAAAAATATGATAAATGATATTTTAGTGAGCGCATTTTCAGCTTCATTTGTTGGCCTTAAAAGCCGGTTGCAGGAAGTCAGAACAACGAAAAGCGAGTGCGAGTGCGAGTACGAGTGATAGAGCGCGCGCAAGTTGGCGTAGATACAGGTCGGCAGTTCAGTAAACAATCGATTTTTCATTTTATAAAATATTCACAAGCAGCAATGCCGGAGTGAGCTGAGATGATATGTGAGATTTGTGGCTGCAAAAAATGGGCGAAAATTAAGGACAAGGCTTACATGATTGAAGTACTGCTAAGTGGAGAAGAAAACAAAAAATAAAAATAAAAAAGTACAAAAAAAAACCAAAAAGAAAAACATAAAAAAATACAAAAAAGAAAAAGAAGATTTAATGTAGGTGAGTTGGAGTAAGAGATATGAGGTTAGTTTACTTCAATTGAATGGAATTTTGGAAATATGTTGTGTAATGATACCGAAAGCCGCAGACGTGCCTAGAAGCTGTATAGACAGCGCTAGCTTAGAAGTACTTGCGAGTATACGCCGGTTAGTGAGTAAAAGTTTGAGAGTTTGAGTATGAGTGAGGAAATTGATTACACTTTTAGATGCGTAGTGATCTTGTTTGTGAGCCATATTTGTGGGCAATTACTGTGGTGGCTGATAAGTGTGGCATACGTGGAGAGCTGACAAGTTCGATTTAAGTGTATAAGTACAGCAGCTAGCAAAAGTTGGTTAAATCTATGTTAAAAAATATATACCAGCTACTTAAAAAAACTAAAGTATTTATAGATACTTGTGCGTACTTGTGACGTCATATTTTTGAGAATGTTCTGAGCGCGGTATTCAAGTTCTTGAAATAATGATAAATTTGGTTTTTTAGAAATGATTTCCAAACCAGCAAAGATTCACATGGAATAACTAGAATTCTAAACTTGTCCTTTGTAGTATCATTGAAGGGAAATTAGAAGAGTAAAGATAATAAGCGCACATCATCGGCTTAACAACCGCGCTGTTAATTTTGCCTTTTTCAAACTGGATAAAGAGGCAAAGCGAATGGGTCTGGTGGCGAACGAGGACAAAACGAAGTACCGCAAACAAATAGTCGGCTCACTCGCGTATCGGCACCCACGTCACTGTTGTCAGTTATGATTTCGAGGTTGTAAAAGATTTTGCTTTTTAGGAACCAGCATTAACACCTATAATAATCTCAGCCTGGAAATCCAACGCAAAATCTCTCTTAACAACAAGTGCTACTTTGGACTAAGTAGGCAAATGAGTAGTAAAGTTCTCTCTCGACGAACAAAACTAACACTCTATAAAGCTCTCATTATGCCCCTCTTATCATACTCGTATGATGCAGAAGCGTGGACGATGAGAATATCCGATGAAGCGTGGCTTGGAGTGTTTAAGAGGGAGACTCTGCGTAAGAATCTTTGCTCGTTAGCTACGGCGAGTATAGTATGCGATGGGACAATGAACTGTATGAGCTTTACGACGACATAGACATAGCGCAGCGAATAAAGATACAGCGGCTTCGATGGCTTGGGTCATGTCGTCCGAATGGACACAAACCCTCCGGGTCTGAAAGTATTCGATGCGGTATCAGCTGATGGTAGCAGAGGAAGAGGAAGGCTTCCTGTGCGTTGGAATAATCATGTGAAAAAGGACTTGACTTCACTTGGTATATCCAACTCGCGCCGGTTAGTACGAGAAAGAAATGACTGACGCGCTTGGTTAAACTCGGCCAAATCGCGTAAGCGGTTATCGCGCCTATCAAGAAGAAGAAGAATGAGGGCCCTATATGATGAGGCGTTACGAGGGGGACAATTGCTTCGTGCTGATAATGAAATTAAGCTGACGGCCAATATTCAGTTCGGCTATTGCGGAAGGCGCATTGAATCAAGAGAGAAGAGCTAAGTTGTCAGAATCTTAGTGAAAGTATAGCAGCTGAGGAATATATGACAACCTCTAGGCAGTAACCGCAAAACTAGCACGAAATAGAGCCAAGTCTCACCGAATGAATACCCATTAGACTTGAAAGCCAGTTAGAATACCCACCACAATCGAGTGTTGTGTCTTTGTTAGCTTTAAGAGATCAATAGCTATCTTGCGATCTACGCATGACCAGATGGATCTCGCGAGCTCGCAAGCATTTTCTTGTGCGTAATGATAACTAAGGTGACACGTAGATCACCTTTCCAGGAGTAGACCACAGGTAGCTAAGTGAATACGAAAATATGCATAATTTGTTTAAAAATAATAAGTCCCCAGTAGAAATGAAATGAGGGATTCCTCAGCCAACTGTGTACCGTATTTTGAAAGAGCCTTTAGGTTTTCGTAAGCATAATTTAAGAATGGTGCTACCTAAGCTGAAAGGATGACCAAAAAGTCAATTGATCAGTCTAGAATTGCTGGGAATTGCTGTCAAAAATGCAAAATATTTCGATGTGTTGTTCGCCGTACTCCTCTGATTTGGCGCCTTGTGGCTTCACCTATACTCGAAATCCCATTTGACTATGAAAGGAAATCGTCTTGAATCCATTAAATAATTATTCAATAAAAAAAAATCATAAAAAAGACAGATAGCAAAGGACAAAGCTGTGTACTTCAGAAACAAAAGTTCATAATTGTCTTATCTTATGGCACAAAAACAAGGTTCGGTAGAGGTGGAGACGCTAGTTCCAGCAGCATACTTTCGCCAAAGATGGAAAGATGGCCTATTGTGATACCTCATATCCCCTTAAACCATTCAGTGCTCCTGATGAATTACGTCAGTACCCTTAAGTAGATATCTGCCACCTGATTTATCTGTATATTTAATTGATGCTTACACCCTTTGTTAGGTACTTGGCCGAGCTTCTGCTCCTTACTCCCCTCCCGCAACGTTTTTATATTTATGAAGGGACTTATATAAATGAAGGGACTTACAGTTTTAAGTCACCTCCGAACGGCAGATGATTTTTTTTTTTTTGTACGAGAGGATTTTCATGGCACAAATACGAGGGGTGCCTTTTATATTTCGGGACTAGAGAACAAAAACAAATTTTAATCATCGAAAATCACTTTATTGTTTTTCAAAATATTCTCCATGAAGATCTATACACTTTTGCATGCGTTTGAACCAATTTTCGAAACACTTTTGCCACTCTGAATGAGGTACCTCCAAAACATGCATTCTGAATGCCGCAACCGCTTCTTCAGGTGTCGAAAAACGTTGACCTCTCAGTTTGTTTTTTACGTACGGGAATAAAAAGAAGTCATTCGGTGCCAAGTCAGGACTATACGGCGGATGACCCATAAATTCGATGTTTTGGGTGCTCAAAAATGCAGTTGTTTGAGCCGATGTGTGAGAGCTCGCATTTTCCTGGTGAAGAGTGATCCGTCTTTGGCGATTGGTTTTCCTAATTTCTTGGAAGACAACTGGCAAACAAATGTTTGTGTACCACTCAGAATTTACTGTTCTGCGTTGTTCTAGTGGTACGGTTGCGACATGTCCAGTTTTTCCGAAAAAACAGGCGACCATTTGCTTGGAAGTGCTTCGTGCGCGAACAACTTTTGTTGTCGACTGCTGTTTACTTTCGGGCACATACGCGTAAATTCATGATTCATCACCTGTCACGATGTCATAGACGTGTTTCGAAGCCCCGTGTTCGTATTTTTTGAACATTTCCTTCGACCAATCGACACGAGTCTTTTTTTGAGCGATTGGCGAATTGTGTGGGATCCAACGCGAACAAATTTTTTGGCAGTCAAATGTTTATGTAATATTGAATGTATGCTGGTCCCACTAATGCCTAAGATTGTCTCAATCTCACGATAGGTCACATGACGATCTTGCAATATCAGTTCGCGCACAGCATCAATGGTTTTCGGAACAACAACTGATTTTGGACGACCTTCACGAAATTCGTCTTGGAGTGAACTACGTCCACGATTGAATTCACCATACCATCGATAAACACTGGTCCTTGATGGAGCTTCATCGCCAAAAAATGAATTAAATTCATCCATGCAATGTTGCTGAGTTAATCCACGTCGAAAGTTGTAAAAAATAATCGCACGAAAATGTTCACGAGTTAATTCCATTTTTGGACCGAGATGAATCTTTTAAGTTACTGTAAACAACACAAATAGCGCTGGTATTTCAAAACGTTCTGAGTACGTAAAAGCCAAAAAATATCAAACTTTGCGGTACAGCTGTCAGTTGCCAGATTGCAACACCAGGGTTGCCAAATCCCGAAATATAAAAGGCACCCTCGTACACTCGGAGGTTTGCCATTGTCTGGCGAGGTGAGGAACACTATTAGAAAGAAACTTGTTCCCTCATTTGGTGCCTTAAGCCCAAGCTTTTTAATCCAGCTCCTACCGAATAATAGTCACGCACCCACCTGCTACAGCCACATAAATTTACGTGCCCAAAACCGGAGTCCCGAGATGCCGAAGATGGTTTCTGGATAGATAGTGACGGCAGACTTTTTCTTCCTTCTCATCGTTTTAGTTTAGCTTTTATAGTATCTGTGGAGAGGCACGTCCAAAATAAAAATGCGTGCTTGGTTTCCAAAAAACATTAAGTAAGCACTTCGATGCCTGTAGAGATCTACTATCTTTTCAGTTCAATTTCGCCCAGTCTGCCTTGAAATAAAGCAAGTTGGTTTTTGTTCCCTTTAATGAATACCAAGAAGCGTCTGTTTGATTGTTCCTTGCCTGGCAAACTCATCCACCACATAAATTCTCTCGATGTTTTTATGAGCCGGAATCTACATGAGGGCGAGACAGAGATTTTGCAGATATCGGTAATCGGGAAGAGACGCTAAGGCATGGACTTGACAAGTGAACACCATCTCCTACGATGTCGTAAAACTTAGAGCCGTCCATGAAAATGGTGTAGTGTAGCAGGAGTTTAGTTACACACTACTAAGTGGAGTTTACTAGAATATATTGGAAGAAAAATAGGTTTGCACTTTGATCTTAAGATCTTTTGTGACTTCTTTAAGTACAGAAGTTATTCTTCCACTCTTCTTTGGGAAAACTGATATTTTGATATCAGAATTACTATCAGAGTACAGCGAGCTTTGCTGGTCGAGAGAAAGCTAAATATTTTTAGCATGTTTGAGTGTTCTAAAGCTTCTTGATTCCACTGAGATATTTCTTTCTAGCATAGGACAGCAAAAGCTCTTGAGATCCAAAGGCAGAGTGTTTGAAATTGCGCATAGGACAATACACGGTTCTGGACTGCTGCTTTTGTGTCATCCCAAGTGTTGTCGGCATCTGCTAGTTCGCAGGACAAGGCCCTTGATCTTTGGCAGACCGCGACCTTTGCTCCCTTGCGGATTTCAGTCAATTGCCATTCTCGTGATTCTATCTGCTGGTTTTCAATGCGTGTGATCTATCCAAACGCCACTTTCTGCATTTGATTTGCCATAGGATGGGCTCCTCATTTGTTGATCTCTATAGTGCGTTTTTGCTGACGGTGTTCGGCCAGAATATTCTACAGATGATGCGGAGGCATTTGTTGACGGGAGATTGTAGCCTCTGTGTGACGGTGTTGAAGACCAGCCATGTTTTTATGATTAAGATAATCAACTTTAGAAAATGTTTGAGGTAATTTACATATTTCAATTTTTCCATTTAGTTAATTAAATTTGCTTTGGTAAACTTCGTGTCTCTAAAAAACAGAGAGAAAACAAAAAAAACCCCAAAGCGACGTTCCTACAACTTTTTGCCGTTTAACTACTTTCAAATCTGATAAAGTCAAGTGACATAACATAACAAAAAAAACGAGTAAAAACTAATAAAACTACCAAAGCATCAGTTGACACTAAACAAAAGTGTTGCCTAACACTAACTGACACTTAAAAAAAGAAATTTTCGTTCATGTAACTAAAATCATTCGCCTTGGAACCACTTTTTGTCGCCACTACGCCACACATACATACGCATCGCACACATTTGTTCACCCATATTGGTTTCATTTTTCATACACTCACGAACACATATTTCCGCACGCACACACACTCACACATACCCGTACATTTCAGTGACTTTAACAAATAGCCCCACCATAACAGGCCGTGTCGACAGGACATGCAAGGACAAAGCATGTCGCAGCCCCATGGAGGGCTGAGGGCAGACGCGTCGCATGCAATTCTCTAAGCAGCAAATGGGGCTGTAATGCGGTGGTGACCGATTGCCTTTTAGAGGCTCAGACAAAATTGCTGCGTGTTTTCGCTATGCTCGCATGTTCTTGTTCTCTTCCCTTTCCGCCTTTTTCAGCTACATACTCGTATTTTAGTTGAAGTTGCACTCTTTTGTTGTTTTGGTTGTAAAGTTTTTGATATGCGCTTTTTTTTTGCTGTTCACTTGAATGTGCATTTAAGTGGCGCATAGCGTCAACGCATCCATCAATTTGTGCCGCCGCTTAAGTGCATTTTTCCAGCCACGCAAAGCAGTGTGGGCATACACGCACACACACACACACACACACACAAACTCACCTATTGCTATATGCATGTATGCGCGTATATGAATGCACTCTGGTTTATCCGTGTTGACAGCAGCTGATAAACCCACATCGACTTGGTAGTGGTGGTCTTGGTGTTGTGTGTGTGTGTATGCGTGTTGTAACTATTCCATATTGTACTCTTTAGTATGTTTGTAGTCCATGGCTACATATTGACCTACCATGTAACTACTTATGGCCTGTGCATTATCACTTCCTCAATGTGACTTTGCTGTGTGCTGTCGATAGTTTACATTGTTCCGCACTTGCAACATAACTCTTCTCCTCCGCTTTTCCATTATTTCTTTTTACTTAATTTCTCTACTTCCTTGCCAATATTTTGACCCATGTCATCGCATGTCCTTCGCCTTTCGCACTCTTCTATGTGTGCCTGGTGTGGCAGCTGCGGCCTCCCCTTCACTTCATTGCGTTGCCTTGAAATGCCAATAAAAGCAAAAACAAAAAAAAACAAAAAAATATATATATTGCATTTTTAGTTACTTGAGAGAGTTCTCTGCTGCAGCAACTTCCACTTTCACTCAATCTTCTGCAATATTGAAGCACTTTTCAATTTCCTCTTTTGTTTCGCATTAAAAATATTACTCATGAACTTTGAAATTGTTTCGAGCTTTTGTCTCCTAGCAAAGATGTGTGCATATACAGGGTGTTCAACAATGGTAACAATGGTACAACAATTTTATGCTTTTTGGTTGGCACCGAAAAGCGATTATATAATTTCAAAGCACATCTTGAGTGAGCTCTTTGTAGCACAAATTTATAGTCCAGCAGTCACTGAACCCGTGCCAAGTGACTCAAGGCTTTTGGGCATTGCCCTTAATTCGTTTAAAAATTTGTTTATTTGAAAGGCCTTCAAAGTGGATTGTTATAGGTTTTTTGTAATATTTTAATAAATAAACATTTTTTTTTTTAAATAAAATATATTTCTTAAGAAAATAATTTTGGAATCTAATTTTATTTTTTGTTAATAATGTTTGAGGCAAATTTTTTTTCATGCCGTATTTTAAAAATACCCCCCACTCAAATTTTTTCTTCTTTTATATTAATGAGACAATAAGAAGTAGCTGAAAAAATAAGATAAAAAACAAATCGGGTTGTTTTAATTTTTCTTAAGTTTTTCTTTATTTTTTGTCAATTATTGTTTTTTGTATTTAAGACTGGGGTTTTTAAATTTGTTCATTTTTACTCTATTTTTTGTAAAAAAAAATTTAGAAATTTTTTTTTCTTTTGTTTTCTAAAATACTCCCTTAGTTTTTTTTCGTTTTGTTTTATTAATGTACTTCTCGAGAAAATAATTTTATAATCAAATTTTTTTTTTGTTAAAAATGTTTGAGGAATTTTTTTTCCTGCCTTATTTGAAAAATACCCCACTCATATTTTTTTTTTATATTAATGAGACAATAAGAAGTAGCTGAATAAAAACAAATTTTGGTTTTTTTAAATATAAGGTTGTCAAAAAAGTCTTGCGGTATTTCCGCAAGCTTGTCTTTGCAAGCGCGTAGTTCTAGTTGTATTCGTCGCATCGGTTCACGCTAGAGCTTTTTTGAAAGCTCTTTTCACGTGCTAACACGTGTTTGATTAATTGCTGTTTGCTTTTAGTCGTTCGTGAGTTATAGCGTCGCAAATATGGAGCAAAACAAAGAGAAAATACGGCATATTTTACAGTACTACTACGATAAAGGCAAAAATGCATCTCATGCTGCCAATAAAATTTGTGCCGTTTATGGACCCGATACAGTTTCCATTTCCACCGCTCAACGATGGCTTCAACGTTTTTGTTCCGGTGCAGAGGTGATCGAAGATGCGCCACGGTCCGGAAGGCCTGTCGTCGAAAATTGCGATAAAATCGCTGAATTGATGGAAAGAGACTGGCATAGTAGCAGCCGTAGCATCGGCCAAGAGCTGGGCATGAGTCATCAAACCGTTATAAACCATTTGAAGAAGCTTGGATTCAAAAAGAAGCTCGATGTATGGGTGCCACACGACTTGACGCAAAACAACATTTTTGCCCGTGTGGATGCATGCGAATCGCTTCTGAATCGCAACAAAATCGACCCGTTTTTGAAGCGGATGGTGAGTGGCGATGAAAAGTGGGTCACTTACGACAACGTGAAGCGCAAACGGTCGTGGTCGAAAAGCGGTGAAGCTACCCAGACGGTGGCCAAGCCTGGATTGACGGCCAGAAAGGTTCTTCTGTGTGTTTGGTGGGATTGGCAGGGAATCATTCACTGTGAGTTCCTCCCCTATGGCCAAACGCTCAATTCGGACCTGTACTGCCAACAACTGGACCGCTTGAATGCAGCACTCATGCAGAAGAGGTCATCTTTGATCAACAGAGGCCGAATTGTCTTCCATCAGGACAACGTCAGGCCACACACATCTTTGGTGACGCGCCAGAAGCTCCGGGAGCTCAGATGGGAGGTTCTTTTGCATCCGGATCTCGCACCAAGTGATTACCACCTATTTCTGTCCATGGCGAACGAGCTTGGTAGTCGGAAGTTGTCCACAAGAGAATCCTGTGAAAATTGGCTCCCGAGTTTTTTGACAATAGGGAAGCGAGCTTCTATAAGAGGGGCATTATGAAGTTGGCATCTCGTTGGGAACTCGTCATCGAACAAAACGGCGCATATTTGACTTAAATCGCATTATTATAACCAATTTTATGAACAATTGAAAATTCAATAAAAATACCGCAAGACTTTTTTGACAACTTTATATTATATCTTATTTTTTCTTGATTTTTTTTTGACGAAAATTTTTTTCTTGTATTTAAGAAATATCCACCTCAGATTTTTGACTTATTTCTTTATTTTTAGCTGAGCCTACTCACAATAAGAAGTAAGCTGAAAAAATTAAAAATTAATTAATTTGGGTTTTCTCAAATTTCTTTCTTTTTACATAATTTTTTTGTAAAAAACAATTTGAAAAAAATTTCAAACTTTTTTTTTAATAGCTGACTCTGTCCAATAAGAAGTAAACTAAAAACAAAAAACAAAAGGGGACTAGAGGGTTAAAATATTTCTCAAAAAAGAACTTCACGAAATTCTACTACAGACCATTGACAACAATGCTTGATCTCAATGATGGACACTTAAATATCCTCAGACGCTTTGAATTCATCCCCTCTGCGACGATCGATGCGCCTGCTTCGTCCCAGCGGAGCATTTTCCACCCACATTCCTTCACGGGAAGAGTGGGTGGCGAGCAGTATTGGCATCTTAGCATCTTAGTAAGTCCTAACTTATGTAATAACTGTCACGGAGGTTAATATATACTCCGCGGCAACCAAGCGGCAATCAAGGCCCTGGGCTCGATGATGGTGCACTCGAAACTGGTTGGGGAATGCCTGACTTCAATTTCGATCGCATCCGAATTATTCGATATAAGGCTTATCTGGCTATCTGGGTCATAACAGCATTGCGGGGAACTGCAAGGCGGATGAGCTGGCGAGACAGAGCAACTGTGAGGTAGTTTCACCGCGAAATGAGAGTATTGGTATCCCGTTGGTGGCCATCTGCGATCTACTCCTAGAGCGGTGAGCTTCGCGTCAATTTAGCGGGCGCTGGGCAATCACATAAACTTGTAAGATCGCGAAATCTTTCTGGCCACTAGTAGATCAGAAGCACACGAGCGATCTCCAAATCTGAGCTCTCGAATTCCGCGGGTGCGTCACAGGACATTGGCCGCGAGGTATACATGCTGTGAGACTGGGCATTATTTCGCGTCCTTTTTGCGCCAGTTGTATGGACGATGAGGTGGAATAATCTGAGTATCGTTTCCTTAGCTGCCTTGCTTTCGCGCGCCTAAGATGTAAGTATCTTGGCTCTCATCTGTTTGTTGCGCCTGCTGATATAGCAGGCGTTGATATTAAACCCCTGATGAACTTCGTCAGCAGTATGAAGCGGCTACCACCACCGGAACTCAGTCATCGTTCGGTCGTCATCAACAAATACACCTCCTTCAAGGAGTCCATTTTTTTAGTTGAAGGGGATGAAAATTAGTAAAAACCATAAATGGAATTTGAACTAAGCTCTGACAGTTAAGAATGGCTGCTTGATAAAGTATTATGATTTTTCATGTGTCACGTTCAAGTGTTGGGTATAACACACAACGCTAACTAAAATGCCTTCCTATATCTTATTAATCTGACCTTCCCAAGACACTTTTAGCTATAAATTTTCATAACTTTTAAAATCTTTTTGGTGGAAAAACTGTTAAGAATTAAAAGGTTTCGAATATACAAGATTTAAGATGCTTGCGTATTTGCCTGAAAAGATGCGCGGACGCCTCACAAACGAGTCACTCACTATCTACTGATTGACTGGACCAGAAGGAACAAGTAGAAATGAGTGGGCCGACGTGCTTCCCAAAATCAAGTCTTACATCGATCAAGCTGCGGCACATGCACCTTCAATCAATGATACCCCTTTTGGGATGCATTAATATTTTACAGAATAGAATATGCATAGTGTTTAGCGAAAGCTATACTAAGGACACTATAACCTAACGCAAACTGAATAAACCTCGAGAGCTTTCCATCTCACTGCATCCCATCTTGCAGATCGCAACTTCGGTTTTTGTCTTGGTTCTGCGTTTTTTCTCAGTGTATCAAGAGTTGGATCTTAACATACCAATCCATACAACCTTGCCGAAAAACCAGCTTATGGTCTATGTGAGATCAATGAGATTCTGTTGAGTTGTCCTGTGAGCCCTGATCCTTTGTGTTAGGAGCCTGTTGTTAATTTAATATATGCATGGTGAGCGAACCCAGGACGCTAAGCTGGCATGTCGAGCGCACGCGTACTAGGGAACAATGGCGGTTTGCAACAGTTAAGAAATTGTACATCTTCCTTGGTTACTCGGTAAATATAAAAAGCGTATTAGTTCCGATAGCGAGGAGTTCACGACTGAAAATAGTACTGAAGCTGGCTGGTTCGGGGGCAGTAAAATAAAATGCTTTGCTGCTTTAGGTTTAATTACAACGACCTTAAACCAGGTTCGGTAGTAATATCAATATCTCGCCTTGGTGCACACCAATCCGCCGCTTTGAACATCACACTGTCTCGGCACTCACGCAAGTCCAAGCTCATTCCATTATCAACGAAGTTTAGCCTCAACTTGCATTCCTGGACTAGTTTTGAAGAGGGGCAAGAGATTTCTAAAGATTTTAAGCAAGCTTAAATGTGATCACCGAACCTGATTTTAAAATCGTTGTAATTAACCCCTGGTGAATTAACAAATAGAGGTTCTTTAAAGAGTCCAAAAGGACCGGGGCCAATTTTAGAGTCAATCATAGTGGGAACAATCAAGTAAATCAGGGATTTTATTAGCAAAGCTCAAGAGCGCTGTTGGTACAGCACTGATAGCTGTGAATAATCGAGTGTTTTCTGAAAAGGTCTCACAGGATGGTAGCAAATTCCTTCTCAGACAGATAGGAAGTGAGTTTTCATAACTAGTGGAGCTCATTACGGTGGAAAATATGAACTGTTGGAACCATATATGATCACCATAGACGGCGTCGGCGATCCACTGTGTACATCTTGCTTGGTCAACGAAGATAGTACAGATTATTTTTTCTGCCACTGTTTGCCCTTCGCCAGACCTAGATGGTATATTTTTGAGTCGGATGTATTGAGAAAAAATGAGTCTTTTATCCCCGAACAAACTGCTAAGATTCATAAACTAGGGTAAGAGAGAGAGAGCAGGGAATTCTCCTCACACCTGCCTTTTGTTATACTTTAAATCCTCTCTCTAGACCTTAAGTGCAATAGGCAGTATTGCCTGAGTGTTTGAAAAATTCTGGCCTAACACAATGCTCTTGCATTCTATTCGAATCCCGATAACTGTTGCGTAAGTGCCAATTATTGGCTAATATTTTTGAAGCCTTTGAGCCTGCCTTGAACTTTTGTTAATTGTAATTTCCTCTTGTTCGTCTCTTCTTAAGAAATTTGCGGTCTCTACTCGCTTTTCAGCTTGACCATGCAAATTATTGTTTCTTCACTTGAAGTGTCTCTAAACTCGAAAAGTAATTGTCTGACAAATAGCTCACATCCTGCTTCACCAAGTGTGTTTGTGTACGATGTCCGCCGCCTTCCGCTACTTGAAGCGCATCCTTTTCACGCAGAATTTCATTTAACTTTCTTTGTCGATTTCCTTCATTTTTCCATCCTTTCAAGTGTCATTTCTTGGTTTTCATCTTTCATTAGTGCGCTAACTCATTTACCACGCCGCAGTGCCTTGAATGCTTAATATTCAAGCTTCCAATATGGAACCCATACTTGGCTTACAGGTTGATGATAGTGTGAGTAATAAGACAGCCACCAAGACAGCAACAATAAATCGAAAAAGTTGTGAGAAAAAATAGTAAACTTCTACGAGTATTTGTCGTCTGCCAGGCACTAAGTACAGGGCAGCTCAAGAAAATACTCTTTGGTGGAGGACGTCATTTACCCACACATGCACGCACACACACAAATATAACACAATAGGTTGCTTACTTACCCAAATCGAGCAGTGGAAAGTAATTATGGCCATTGTTGACAAGTCGCACTTGCATGCAGCGCGGGTTGCTTACTGCTCATTGGTCGCCAGAGGGTAGCGACAAATGCATGTGGAGCTGTCAAAAGCTACTGTTAGACAATTTTGACACATTTTTCCAATATTTTTTTTTTTCTTGCTAGGTCACTTTTGTGTTTTCTTTTAACAGCTACTAGTGCAGTAGTTTGAGACACGTTCAACTTGTCTTTGTAATATTTTTTTGCAACATTTGTCAGCTGTAAATACTTCTTTACTCGATCTTACAAGTGCTGCAAGTATCGTTGTTGACCCAACGCTTCTCCCGTACATTATTTAGTGGTTAAGTTTGGTTGGTTTGAGTTCTTGTTTTGCTTGTATTCTTGCATTCTAGCGACAGGTTGTCAATAATGCGGGTAGGAAACACATACCAACGAACTCTCACCACCCTGCGGCGAAAACTTCAACTCGTGAAAGGAATGGGTGTTTCGTCAGTAGTATGATACTATCTCAGCAGAGGCGAACTAATTCGTTAGCAATTAGATTCATACCAATTAGAAAGCTGTATAAATGCTTTTTTTCGTGACAGACTAGCAAGTGCAGCACTCAGACACAATTAAGTCCATTGTACTGCACTCGGGTTCCCTTTTTAATTTTCTTGAAATCTACCAACCTCCGAAGAAATCCGAGTAGATCTTTTGGTACCAAAGATCCAAGGTGGTCGCTTCTTAACACATCAGTGGCACAGACCTCAAGTCTGATTCGAGCGAAGCAAAAAGTAGTCCGCCAACTCATCCTCCTCTCCACATGCTAAGCGAAGTACACTGTCTGAGATGCCCACCTTTTCCATGTGCTTTGACCATAGAAAGTGGCCCGGCATCAGCCCAACCACCTGCCTACAGCCCCTTCTGCTTAGTGACAGGGTGAACTGTGACGGTCGGTCGAACATGACGGGTAACATCAGTTTTGTCCCTCTGCAGCCGCTCTCAGCCTGCCAAGCTCGCTTGTGGGTTGCAGTAACCATTTCGCTAACCGTGACTTTGATGGCTGCAGAAGAGAGTGGCAGAACGGGTTCCGTGCCAAGGAAGTTGGCCTCAGAGCCCATTCTAGCTGAAAAGTTAGATATATCGTTACCCGCCACACCCACATGTCCCGGGATTCATATTAGCAACAAATACAGCTCTGCATCTCTGTCTGTTTAGCACAACAAAGTTCGTCGCTTCTTGAACACTATACACATCCAGTTGAAACTCAGATGCGTGCATTCCAAGAGCGAAGTGTAGTTTTGTCCCGCTTGATTCCACGTAGACACCAGAGCCGGAACCATGCTCGCTCCGGGAGCCATCCGTGAAATTGCGAGAACAGCGCTTCCCGGACTCATTGTCTGAGTTTGATCACAATTGAGCCTCTGGCAGCACCACATGGTATCTCTTATCAAGTACGACTCTGGATGGCATGGGGTCAAGGGACATGACAAGGATCGTTAAATCGAAGTCCATGTCTAATCTGTTGTCCAATGCCGGACAAGGGCCGTATCAATTCCCATTGTGTTTCAGCTTGCAGATGGCCTTCAAGGCTTCTCCTTAGATGGAAGCATCAAGTGGTGTTAGACTAATCAGAGTGGATGTCTTTGTTTTAACGTGTGACTTCTAAAGGAGTTTACTAACGAGGTTAACACCAAGATATTTGCTTTCTTTGGATAGCTGGATTGTGACTCATTTTAACTTAGCCAGAACGAGTCCACCAAGCTTCCTCTTTCTGGTGAGGAGGGCAATGACAGTCTTGGTAGGGTTTGTTGATAGCCCATTCGCACAGCACCAAAAGTCAATCATATCCAGAGTTTTCTACAGATGTTCATAAGCGGAGTGCCTGTTACCAAACAGGCAACATCGTCCGCATATGCTTGTATGTAGACTCCCGCATCATTTAAGGTGGTGAGCAGAGGATCAAGGCAGTCTCTTTTAACCCCGGATGACACCAGCAGATCTTCCTCTGCTCGCACCGTGACGTTTCTTTCTGCCAGCAGTGCCGTGACCACTATCAGAGCATATCAAAAGTGACATTAATAGAGGCCCATAGCGTAGTCCCTCCTGTCGATGGCCAGCTCTACCCTAGCAACATGGTTTTCCAGTGCCGACTCGCAGGATTTTCCACTTTGATAGGCATGCTGAAATGAAGAAAGAAGGCGAACCTTCAGCGACTTCTGACGTATGCCCAATTCCACTAGTCAATCGAGACTTTTCAGCATGAAATAAGTCATGCTGATGGGTCTACAGCTTTTGGGGCTGGTGTAGTCTTCTCTTCCGACCTTAGGAATGAAGGCTTGGTATATAAGCCAGTGCCAGCCATGCAGTGAAAATTTCCTTCAAGGCTGCAGTCACTGAGTCTGCATGACAGGATATATGCCATCTGGTCCGGGCGACTTGTAGCCACCAAAAGATTTGATGGCAAATCGAATGGCGGTCTCATTCATTCATACTAGTCATGCCGACAAGGTATAGCAGCTCTGACAACAGCCTCATTCAGTAAGGGCTGTTACCGGCCGATGTTTATTTGATTACCTGGAAAGTGAAATTCCATCAGCAAACTGAGTGTCTCACTTTGCCGCTCCGTGAAGGAGCTATCAGGTTTTCTAAGTGACTACAGCTTTGCAGTTGGGTCCCTTTTCAGGACCCTAACCAATTTCGCCGTGTCACTTAGAGATACAATACCGCTGCAGCTTTCCCTATAAGAATTTACTTTTAGTGCTTTTACAAATTCTTAAGTGTTGTAATTCAAGTTTTCACCCTTCACTGGCTGTTTGACCGAGCCTATTTGTGGTGCGCGTCTTGTTGTTGTTCTACAAATGGAGGGTTTTTGTTTTAAGCCGACTCAGAACGGCAAATGGTTTTTTGATGAGAAACTTTTGCATGGAAGAAATACACTCCCAGGCGAGGCGACGGCTATTAGGAAAAACTTTTACTATCATTTCATGTTTCATGCACGGAGATTCGAATCTACGCTCTTCAGAATGGTAGTCACGCACCAACCCATTCGAATTCGCCGGCTGCTAAATAGCTGCTTCCACCTTTTTTTAAGGCACTTGCGAAAAAATGCATTTCTCAGGTCGTTAGAGGGCTAAAATATTTTAAGAAAATATTTTTCGTAGAATTTCACTTGGGGTCTGCTCAGACAAAATCTGCATAAAAAATTTAAATATGTACAGAAACTAAAATCACTTTTTATTCTTTCTTTCTATTTTTCTTGCTTTAAGACTTTTTACTGGCTATTGCGAATTACTGTAGCACTAATCATAGAGCGGTAGCGCATTTTGCCCATACAGGCTGTGTCAGGAAGCTCTTACTTGACCGTAATTTCACTTCCTGTGATCACCAACCTTGCAGCACACAACCTAAATGACATATTGTCAAGGAATTAAATGGATTGGTGAAGAGCTGCAGCCAGCAATGGAGGTTTTAATAGATGAACTGTGGTCGCAGTTACTCCGTGATTTTATCACTCCCCTAGAACTATTTAATCTAATTTTTAAAATATCTTAAATGCGCACTTATTTCGTTCTGGTGGATTTCTCTAGTGGGTATCTACGAGTACGTACATATGTAACCCATTTGCTCCTTTTTTATTTTTTTTACTTTTCCTGTTTTTTTGTATTTCTTATTATTCTACTTATCCTCTATCCTTTACTGCACAGAACATCAATAATATACAAATGTACATATATCCCATGAAGTTCCCGTAATTTGCTTTACTATTCTTCTTTTCTTTTTCCCTACAAGAGTTTGTGGTCTTCGCTTGCTCTGCTGTCATTTATATAAAATTGTATTCCAGTATTTTCGTTTGTATTGTCAATTGAATTGCCAGCAATCAATTCTTGTTTTGACGTGAATAAACCCAAATGAAATGAAATAAATTACTGCACAAACGAAGGTGTATTATTATGTAAAGGAATTTTATTGCTCAGATGCTTATTTACAGGTGTCACATTACAGATGTCAATTTTACCATGAATAACATAAGTAAATATAAATGTATGTATTCTTGCTGGTGAGTGTTCTATGGAAGTTAAGGAAGATATTCTTCTTCAACTTGGGGCATTTGCTTTGCATTTTTTCTTATTTAAGAAAGACTACAACTTTCGAGTTTTCTTCAATCCAAGCACAGAAGAAGAGGTGGGAAACATTTCAATGGGATTGGACATTTAATATTCCCCGTTTGAGTCAACTGCAGAATCAGACCAAAGTAGTTCTAAGATTCTTGTTTCTCGTGATTGGCGCGATAGCCGCTTACGCGATTTTGGCAGGATTTAACAAAGCGCGCCAGTCGTTTCTTTGTCGTGCTAACTGGCACCAAGTAAATCCAAGTCCTTCTCCATCTGAGCTTTCCAACGCCGATAATGTCTTCCTTCTTCTCTGCTACCATACGTTGGTAATCATCATTGTTTCCGTGAATACCCAGCGGGTTATAGGGAACCTACGCGCCATCTTGTCCTATAACTGGTTAAGTACTTCACCTGCTTACAGCTTAACCGAAGTTGAGCCGTCTTGCGATCCAGAGCTGGAGCGTTTGTATCCATTCGAACGACATGAAATTGCTGGATCTTAATACGCAGCGCTATATCTATGTCGTCGTAAAGCTCAAACAGCTCATTGTTCCATCGCTTACGATACTCGCCGTCTCCAACGCAAAGGTCGCAAAATCTTGCGCATAATCTCTCTCTCAAACACTCCAAGGGACGCCTTATCGGATATTGTCATCGTCCCAGCTTCTGCGCCCTACATTTGGACGAGCATGATGGTAGCCTTATAAAGTGTTAGTTTTGTTCGTCGAGAGCGAACTTTACTACTCAATTGCCTACTTAGTCCAAAGTAGCACTTCTTGGCAGGGGTGAGATTCTTCATTTTCGAGTGGTCAGGATGATTCTTCTGCATACGGACCAAGCAGCTCACTACTTTCGCGCTTCGCCCAAGTTCCTCTGGGTAGCTTCCGCACATCCGTTTGTGAGCGAGCTAATGTGAGAAGGCGAAGAAACCCAAGATGCGCTGGATTTGGGATTTGACACGAAAATATGCTCCCCCAATGAAAAAACAAGCAAAGCTTCGTATAAGGGTGCGATTTCAGTAAATAAATAGTTTAGACCGTATTCCTCAATGTATTCCCCTCGAGCACTAACGCTAGGTTCAAGGAGATAGGCTGTGTAGAGCTGGATCCTCTGGGTCGATTACAATCACGGAATATTTGATAGCTAGCATAAATTATTTCATGAACTTTCAGGCACTTTTTTTATCCAAAAGAGAACAAAGAAGAGATCAAGTTGCCACCGAGGATGCCCCTCACACTCTATACTGAAGGCTTGCAGATGGGCTGCAGTATTATGTTGGGTGTATATTCCGAGGAAGTTCGGTTGAAAAACTACACGAGCGCGCTCTGAGCAGACATTCTAGATATTTCCGAACCAATAAACCGGTTCACGAATAGAGACTAAACAGTTTTGTGTTCTGACAGCTAGCTAAGAAAAAGCAAAATAGGCATACGCTCGTCACCTTAGTCAAAAATATTCTCTCTTACCTATGTTTCCGGTTATCGGAACAACGAAGAAACTGGGAGAGCGGCTGAATTGGTTATGCTAGGGTACCGACTGCATGAATTCATAGCGGAGCTGGAGTGGCCTTTTCGACTAATTCAAAAAACACTTTTACAATTTTTATATTTTTTACAATTTATTTTTTTTTTATTGTACAATACATTATATTTTAGCGAGCAGAAATTTGACGGTGGTTCAAGATTGTATAATAAGAAAACATTGTGGTCAAACTACTTTGAAATCCACGTGGAGAGTGGCTACCAACGTTACCTATCCTGACTACTGCGAAACGAAGATAAGGAATCTGCTAGAAAAACTGAGAACAACAATGTTCAGTATACTACTGTGAACAAAAAGTAAGGTGAATTTGGTTGTAAAATGAAAAATCTTTATTTATTCCTGTAAATCAATTTCATCCCCTTCAAAATAATCCCCTCTCGATGAAATACACTTATGCCAACGATTTTTCCAATCCCCGAAACATGCCAAATAGTCCATTTCCGGTATAGCCATCAGCACCTTCTTCGATTCAGCTTTTATCTCCTCAATCGACTCGAAACGCGTTCCCCGGAGTTGTCTCTTGAGTTTTGGGAATAGCCAGCAGCCACACGGAGCCAAATCAGGCGAATACGGTGGTTGCGGAACGATATGCGTGGAATTTTTGGCGAAATGGTCACGAAGACCAGAGTGCAGTGTGAGACGGTGCATTATCGTGATGCAAAAACCAAGAGTTGTTGGCCCATAATTCTGGTCTTTTTAGACGAATTGCTTCACGTAAACGACGCATAACGCTCAAATAATATTCCTTATTAACAGTTTGGCCAGGTGGAAGGAATTCATAGTGCACCACACCACCAAAATCGAAAAAAACTGTCATCATGACCTTTATTTTTGAACGACTTTGACGTGCTCTTTTCGGTCTGGCCTCGCCTTTAGCACGATATTCGCTTGATTGGTCGGTTGTTTCAGGGTCGTAAGCATAAATCCAAGTCTCATCTCCCGTAATGATGCATTTGAGCTTGTCCTGATAGTCTGAAAGCATTATTTCACACACATCAACGCGACGACTTTTTTCCAAGAAAGTGAGAGTTTTCGGTACCAAACGAGATTTGACTTTTTGTAGGCCAAATAGTCTTTCAAAATGGTTTTCACAGATCCTTCTGATATTCCGATCATATCAGTAAGGTCTTTAACAGTCAACCGACGATTTTTGAGCACTAACTCCTTCACTTTATTGACGTGTTGGTCATCTGTTGACGTCGATGGTCGTCCGGAGCGCTCCAAGTCATCAACACGTTCTCGACCCTCTTTGAAGTCTTTGTACCTACCACTTATAAACATTTTTCTACGACATGGTCGAATCACCAAATGCCTTCTGCAACATGATAGACGTTTCCGCAGCCGAAATTTCATTCCGCAAACAAAATTTGATGGCACTTCTCTGCTCAATCAAATCAGACATTGTAAAAATCGAAAAATGCACTCTTGGTCGTTTGGTAAACACAAGCGTAAATATATTACTGATAATGACATTCACATGAAAGTTCGCCCAGATATTATTAACAGTGCTGCCAACTCATGAAAAAAATAACTAGAGCGAAATTTTAATCTCGCGAAGTTCGTCAAATAAATTCACCTTACTTTTTGCCCACAGTAGTATTAACATTATTAGCTGCTCTATAACAGAACCTGCCGCAGCTGTTACCTTTAGGATTGCGGCGAAACTGACCATTATTTTCCGTGCGCTTGGTAGATATAGATTGCTTAAAGCAAATAGACTAGGAAGGCATGCAGTACCCCAAATAACATACTTATCTCCTTAATGTAAAAAAACTGGGTCAGCAGATTTTCAAGTGCTTACCTCAAAGTGAATTTCGCCCCAACAAAGACATTCGTCATAGACAGGAACAGGAAGGAACTACCTAATGTCAGGCCTGACCTATAAAGAGGATTCTAAGAACCTCTGAACCAAGCTCTCATAGCTTCTGGTGAATCACTATCGATATGTGTGTCCTGGCGTTGTTTTCAAGAAACACAATTTCTCAATATGTGACGACTTTATCATTATGTCACTCACTATATTTCTGTCTGCACAAATTTCACTCGTATTAATGCACTATCTTGCACTAGAAGTGCTTTTAATTAAAATCTATTTAACGCTTAAACCACTAACATTCGCTTATATTTGCGTTATCTTATAGAGAGCGTGGGAGGAAGCGAGAGGATAGACGAAAATTCGAATGCAAAGTTTTATCAGCGCAAATTTGCAATGCAAATGAATAACTATAACACAAAAAACACTTAGACACAAACGCAATTGCTTGTTTGCCAAACTTATGCACAGTTGAAGGCGCTCAACTGCGTTCAAGAGTTCATATTTTGCTCATTAAAGTGTCAAAGCGAACCGCACAAATGCGGTTGATTGTAAAGCTGCTTGAAACTGTGCTGCTGTCTGTGGTTTATTGTTATTGTAATTGTTTGTTTTGCATGTTAGTTGTTTATATGATTCATGTATGTGTGTGTGCGTATGCAAAAACTCGTAGTACAACTTAATTATTTAGTACTTAAGTGCTGGCGAGTGTGCAAAGTTTTATCGAAAGGTCAGCGTTAATGTGGGAGAAAGTCCATACATACATACATACATACATACTAATGTAAATACAAGTATTAAATGATTCAAACGAAAGTTGAGATTGTGTCCTTAAAAAGTTTTGCAAATTTTTTAGGTCAAGGTTAGCATGAAAAGTGTGATGTGAAATATTTTTGTTTCTAAGTTTTTATGAGAATAATTTATTTGCTCGAGTATGGCGCGTCGTAAAAGTACTGGAAATCCTTAATGCTACGAACTTAAATTCATATGCGTTCAGCGATTACAATCTGCTTGTGTTTTAACATATTTTAGTTGTTGTTTTAACAATTAAAGAAGTGGTTAATTTAGTTCGAAACTGAATTGTATATATTTGGCGCCTTTTCGTGAAATTTCATAGTCATTAAGGGGTCAAACTTAAGAATTTAATAACGCTTGAAATCTTTGTGCCTAAGAAGCATAACTCCAAAATTAGGTTGTCGGATGTTTCGGTAAAATGCTGCATTCTATTTTGAAAAACGAAATCATGAAAGCTCGAAATAAAAAAATTGAAGTATATCAGATAAAAGCAGTATGATTTTATTACAGACATATTTTAAAAAGGTAGGCCGCACATCCAAAAAAAGTAATTTACTAAATTTTTTAGTTAAAGACTATGGCATACTTGCAGGGCTTAAATAAAAAGCTTTTGTTTTGGGAATCCTTGTTTGAAGATGGATCTTATTACTCACTAGCTGGTGCCTGCCACTACGTACCAATGTAGGAAGCATTCACTTGACTTATCGTTTGTGGGCTCTTCGAAAATACGCTACCTTCAGAATAGTCTCAGAAGATTTATTGCTCATAATAGCTGGCCTATATCCCTTCGATTTGATAGCGCAGAAGATGTGTGAAGTGAGAAGCATGAAGCGCAATTAAACCCATTTTTGTCTAAAGGAAATTTAAAGTCTAAACTGGACGATAGCCTCGGTTGCAGCGTCTTGCCCAAGAATTTAGTGCCACCGATGCTGAAGGGCCACGAAGCATGGGACGAAGTACAACATGTGGCTGCCGAAACGATGAAGCAACTCCTGACAGAGCGAGCAATCCAGGCGGAGATGCCAACGCTACGAAAATGAAAAGTAAATTGACGAAACCACACTTAAAAACTAACTTTTCTATGGTATGAACAGGAACATGGTTTATGAGGACGTACAGATCCGACAGGGGTGTTTCTCTGCTGAAATGATTCTAACAGTGAATGAAAAAAAGTTCAACCTAATGCTCAGAACCAGTCAGAAGATTCGCCACTCGACTCTCACTCTTGCTCTCATGCACCGACGCCGAAGAAGAAATCGAATTTCGGCGAGCCGAAAAAACAAAGTCGCGGGCGCCAACTACTGCTGGCTGAGCTATGCAAACATGGCGGCGAGGAGCTGGTAAGGTGCATGCATCAGCTTCTATGCAAAATATGGTCGGATGAAAGCATGCCTGCCGATTGGAAGTTAAATGTGCTCTGCCCAATCCCTAAGAAGGGTGATTCTGCAATCTGTGTCAATTACTGCGGAATTAGTCTTCTAAATATCTCCTATAAGGTTCTAGCGAGCGTATTGTATGAAAGGCTGAGGCCCACCATCAACCAACTGATTGGTTTTAGTGTGCTTTTAGACCTGTAAATCTACAATCGATCAGATATTCAGAATACGCCAAGTCTTGGAAAAGACCCATGAAAGGAGAATTATCTACCATCATTTCGTCGATTTCAAATTATTATTTTTTAAATTAAATTAAATTAATTTTAAAATTTTAAATTAAATTAAATTAATTTAAAAAAATGAAATTAAAAAAATTAAAAAAAAAAAATAAAGTTTTTTGTTATTAATTTAGATTATTTATTACGATGAAGATTGATACAATTTATTAAAAAAAAATTTTGTAAAAAATTTTATTTTTATTTTTTTACAAAAATGTTTACAAGAGCCAAAGATTTCCCACTTCAAGTGATTAGGGGTAGTCAGAGGCCCGAAAAAATTATGATTTTCAATAACATTTTTTTTGCTAGTCAGTGGCTCTATTTTACAAAAATAAAAACATAGCATTAGAGAAAGAATATATATAGGGTGTTTTTTAGAGGTTAGGTTTTCTAGTTGGCACTACTTTTTTCGTAGATGGTCTTTTTGACAGCTGTCACTTGATTTATGCTCAGTTTGGTTTGCCATTTCATAATGAATAGACTTACACCTGAACAACGTTTGCAAATCGTGCAAATTTATTACGAAAATAATGGTTCGGTTCGCGCGACACAACGAAGAAAATTTTGTTCAGCGATGAAGCTCACTTTTGGTTGAATGGGTATCATTTTTAAAACATAATGGCAAACCCTTATCTTTATAATAAAGCTAAATTCTTGGCCATAACATTAAATTATATACGTTTTATTTCATCTTGAAAACCTAACCTCTAAAAATAACACCCGCTATATATTGCCTGCCGAGAGACGACCGCTATTAGAAAAATGTTTTTATTAATTTTGGTGTTTCACCGAGACTCGAGCCAACGATCTCTCTGTGAACTCCGAATGGTAACCATGCACCAACCCATTCGGCTACGGCAGCCACAAGAATATATATCTTAATAAATTCACAACATTTGCAGAGAATACAAATAGACAAAATTTACAAAAAACGGGGGTAAAGGCTGGACACAAACAACAAATAAACAACGCGCACTACTCCGAGCGTTTGTCACCCGCAAAAACGCAGCGATTCCAGAACCGCAGCAACGGCACAAATTACCAGTTAATTAGTTTGCACCAACAAACAAGCGCCAAAAGGTAAGCAGTGTTATTTCTCACTAGAAATTAACAACCACATGGAAAAACTCAGGAAAAATAGCTTAAAGTGTATCTAGGATATATATATATATATATACTTCGTTCAATAATGTGTGTGACTAATTAATTAAAACACATTTTTTTGCCAAAATTCGTTTTTATTCATCAACATAGTCCCCTTTTAGGGAGATACAATCATTCCAACGCTTTTCCAATCTTTCGATACCGCCTTTGTAAAACGATTTTTCTTTGCCTTCAAAATAGGCCTCAGTTTCAGCGATTACTTCATCATTTGAGCCAAATCTCTTACCACGGAGCATCTTTTTGAGCTCTGCGAAGAGCCAGTAGTAGCTGGGGGCCAAATCTGGAGAATACGGTGGATGGGGAAGCAATTCGAATCATTTTTGCCATCGTTTTCATTGATTTGTGACACGGTGCATTGTCTTGGTGGAACAACACTTTTTTCTTCGCCATATGAGGCCGTTTCTTTGCGATTTCGTCTTTCAAACGCTCCAATAACGCTATAGTCGATGAATATTATTCCATGCGCATCCCTGCGTCGTTGGTCGCTTTGGGCGGCTTTCACCGGCTGCATGCCACTTAGCAGACTGCCGATTTGACTCTGGAGTGAAATGGTGGATCCATGTTTCATCCATTGTGATGTACCGACGCAAAAACTCCGACTTATTGCGCGTAAACATGTCCAAACAGCTCTTTGAATCATCGAATCGTTGTTGTTTTTGCTCCGGTGTGAGCAAACGCGGCACCCATTTGGAAAACACCTTTTTCATACCCAAATGTTCGTGTATTATGGTGTGTACACTGCCTACTGATATCTATAGAATGTCAGCAATCTCCCTCACTTTCACTTTACGGTCGGACATAATGATTTTCAGTATTTTCAACGTTTTCCGGAATAACAGCGTCTTTTGGCCTTCCAGTAGATGGAATGTCATCGGTGTCTGTACGACCACGTTTGAATTCGGCATACCAATAACAAATGCTTCTTTTTGATGGAGCAGAGTCCGAATAATGCTTTTCAAGCCATTCCTGGCATTGAATAGTATTTTTTTTTCATTAAAAAACAATGATAAATCAGCACACGGAATTGCTTTAAATTCATTTTTTTTTTAAACTCAAAAGTAACTTGTAAATAAATTGTCGGATTAACATATGATTTTGACAGTAAGCCTAAAAAGGTTGCCAAGTTTCGAAAAATATTGATTTAGTACTAGTGCCGCCATCTATGTGTCAGTCACACACATTATTGAACGTCCTGGTAGCTCTCTCTTCTTTTCCTCTACGTTATGTCTTTTTTCTCTCTCGTGAAACGAAAATGACCAAAACATTGTATGGCCTTGAAATTTTGCTCTCCATTCTCGCTCGTCCATCGACGCCTAAGAAATTTCTCTTCAAAAATCAACTTTTTTTATTAGGGGTCATTAACTAAAATTCTAAAACAATGAATTTTATAGATGTATGATAATTTTCCTAACTCTGGGCCTACACGGAAGCTTTGAAATCCTTTCATGAATAATGTTGTGCTGTTGATGAAAAACTGAGGCATATATTGGGTAGTCGAAAAAGTCTTTTCGTATTTTGTCAATAGATGTCGTTGGAGTCATCTATCTCCAGTGCTACCAATCACATTGTGTCATATCATATGGTGTTAGAAAAGTGGCATTTTAAGCTTCATTTAACCAAAAAGAAATTAAATACGGAGAAGTTGAAAAAGGGTTATAGCTGTTCAAAAATGAGTGAAAATAATGAAGAAATATTTCGATATATTTTGAAATTTCTGTATAAAAAACGGAAGAATGCCACGCAAGCCACCAATGAAATTTGTGAAGTTTACGGAGACGATGCTGTATCAGTTCGTGTAGCACAACAATGGTTCGCTCGCTTCCGTTCTGGAAATTTCGATGTGAAAGATGCACCTCGCTACGGTCGACCTATCGTTGAAAAAGTCGATGAAATTATGGAAAAGATTGACCAGGACCGTCACATAAGCTGCTATAACATCGCCAAGGCACTAAACATTCATCATCAAACGGTTTTGAACCATTTAAAAAAGGCTGGTTACAAAAAGAAGCCGGATGTTTGGATACCACATGAATTGTCTGTGAAAAATTTAATGGACCGAATTAACATCTGCGATTTTTTGCTGAAACAAAATGAAATCGAACCATTTCTGAAGCGAATGGTAACAGGAGTCGAAAAGTGGATCAAATACGACAATAATGTGTGAAAAAGATTAGGGTTGACGCCTCGAAAAGTTATGCTGTGTGTTTGGTGGGATTGGAAAGTAATCATCCACTATGAGCTGCTCCAGCCTGCTCGAACGATTGATTCTACACTTTACTGTCAACAACTGATGAGATTGAAGCAAGCAATCGAAAAAAAACGGCCAAAACTGATCAGCAGAAAGGGCGTCGTCTTCCATCAGGACAACGCTAGGCCACACACATCTTTGATGACTCGGCGAAAACTGGGAGAGCTTGGCTGGGAAGTTTTGATGCATCCACCATATAGCCCTGACCTTGCACCATCGGACTACCATTTGTTTCGGTCAATGCAGAACTCCCTTAATGGAGTAAAGTTGGCTTCAAGAGAAGCCTGTGAAAATTACTTGCCGCAGTTTTTCGCCGAGAAACCACAAAAGTTCTACACTGATGGAATAATGTCTACAGAAGAAAAATGGCAAAAGGTGGCCGACCAAAATGGTACATATTTGGTTTAATAAAGGTCATTATAAATATAAAAAAATGAGTTGAAGTTTGATTAGAAATACAAAAAGACTTTTTCGACTACCCAATATTTCCTAAAATTAAGCTTTCATAATCCACACACATCGATTTTCGCGCAATTGAAATTGTTCGCACTCTGCAATATACATTTTTTCTTCTTACTTACAAAGAAAAAAATGCGACTGTGTTTTACTTCCAGCTGCCAATTTTTATTCTCGCCATTATTGCTGGTCAATTTATTTTTCTACGAACACCAAACTTTCAATGGATTCTTTCTGCAAGGAACTGCACTAGAAGATGGTAAGAATCAATTATTTAAAATAAAAAAGGCTAAAAATTGAGTCGTACTCGTATTTCAATTATCCACAGACTGAAAACGCAGTAAATTAAAATGTAATTCCTGTGCGGTGATATTTTAGCAACTCAAGCCGCTTTCGAAATCCCACAGCGCGGCGCAAAGGGAAGGCAAAGCAATGCGAAGCAGCAAACCGAAGTTGATTGTGAGTTGGAAAGCTTTTAAATACTTTTCCACTACTAACTACAGAATCATGGCCAACATTTTAATATGAAGGCACAGCGGGGCAAAGCTGCGAGCTGCGAGAGCTGAAGACGTGGAAGAGCGCAGCAGCGAGTGAGAAAAGGAAGTAGTGCAAATGGATCAAGGATTATCGGAGAGCGAAGACGAGTAATGAACCTTGAAACATAAGCAAGAAAGGAGGTGGATATGAAGCAATTAAAGACACAGGAAATGTGAAAGGAACTAGAGTTCCTACGGAAACAAAGCTAGAGGAAAGAAAGTTCAGCAAAAGTGAACAAGAAGGAGCAGTTGAAAAGTAGAGAAATTGTTGAAAAATTAACTGCACTAAGGAAAACACAGGCTACACAAACTTGGATTGTCTGTGCGCAGGCATTGTTGGCATGCAGTATGTGGTAAGTGGCAAATGTCAAGTGGCAGGACACCACCAACTAAGGCACATACCAGAAATCCCAGCATTCAAAAACTTGATTTAATTCAGGAATCAAATTCCTCATGAATGCTTTGCGTTGCGTTGCGTTGCGATGAGCTTTGTACTGTTTGCCGCTGTGTAGTGCGGCAGCGGCTTAATGAACAACTGAAAGTAATTTTCATGCAGAAACCCCTAAAAATATGCAAAACTTTTGTTGAGTTTCGAGTTGATTTAATTTTATGAACTTTGCGATTTACATCAGGCGATGATGAATAACTAACTAAGGGAAACTTAAAAGAAGCAGCGTCGAGGAGCGCCAGTTATACGACAAGCAAGCGGCAAGGGAATGCGGAATCAGCATTAGCAGAGTGCTGACAAGCAAGTGAGCGGAGCAAGTAGGAGCAGGAAGTGAGAGAATATGAATTTGTAAGATGAAACAAAACCAGCACTGCAGCCAGTAAGTGTTTGTAGAGGTGTGACGATTTGCAGCAACTTTATTAAGTTGATGTTGGCTGAAAGAGGAAGCTTCCAGCGGGCAAATAACATGTGTCAAATTGTCAGTTGCAGAATGTGGAATGTTGACAGTACTTTAGAGTTAAGTGACAAGCAGCCAAGAAGACACTAATACTGGCTACTTAGGATGAGCTGGAAGTGGAAGTTTATGCTGTGGAGAAGGGGCCATCGTCTGGATTGTCAACGACAGAAGCAATCCCAGTATGATAGTTGTTACACAAACAACGAGAATAAAACAACAACACACGCAGCAGCCAATTAAACGAGTTAAATGCAAAAAAAAAAGATCCACAAAACCATGGCAAAACAGCCAAATATAGGAAACCGAGACAAGTCAAAACAATGTCTAAAACAAAAAGTTATGCATAGAATCAACGCCGAAATAGCAAAAAAGTACAGCACAAATCTGTCTCGCTCACAGACGACAAGCGTCGGCTAAAGCAAAACAACAAAAGTATTAGAATTAAAAAAGACAATAAAATGAAATTGTAATCCAAAATTGTGGAGCGCGAGCAAACAATGCCGCATTTAAGGCGCCCACACGCGCAGAACGCCGAAAGCATCAAGCAACAACAATAAAGGTATGCAATAAAAGCAAACATTTGGAGCGGCGTAATGCCGTCTTACAAGTTTTTTTTGTCTGACGGATTTATTCAAATGGACAGACTGAAATCCTGAGTGGCTGTGCGACCGTGGGACTGTCACACTTATCGCGCTCATCTCAGCCACGCGCACTGGTTTACTTAGTAAGTTGCATGCATACACAAGTTTCGACGACCAACGCTTGACCTCCGTCACAATTTGCTGTTGGCGCAAAAGTTTTAAATAAATTTTCGTTGACAAGCTAACGACAAATGCAAACAACGAATAAGACTTAGACGGGAGCTGGCACGAAAGTGGAAGGACGGGTCAAGAGACACTGCCGAAAGGAGGTAATTCATATGGCAAGGCAGTGGATGGTAGTTGATGAGCGTCGATAGGCAGCAGAGTTTGTTATTGCTGTCAAATCTGGTGGAGTGTGAAAGAAATTTCGGATAATTTAGATGAACTGATAGGGACAACATTTACTGAGATGAAAGGCGGCAAGGCGGTAAGGCGCGAGGCTCATAGATAAGTTAAGGATCGCTGCTTTAAATAGCCAGTGGACATTTTAAAACATGCCAAATGAGGAGTGTTTGAAGTAAAATCTGTTATGTCGAAAATGACTTATGCTGCGCTCAACGACAATGTGACTGAATTACATACAAAAACAAAGACACAATCGGAAGAGAGCCCAACCAGGAATGAGGGAAGTCAACAGCGACGGGGTTGCTATTGAAATTGGTGGCCAAGTTAGGTATCCTTGATACCAAGTTTAACTGGAGAAGGCATGATGACGCCACCTTGTCGGAAACAACGAAAACTCTCATAGTTTGCAAACGTTTAGGTAGAAAATCCTGGTGTTGTAGCTCAAGAATCCTAAGATGTATGTACGAGGGGGGTTCAATAGGTACCCGTGTTAGAAATGAAGATTTTTTTTTCATTTTTCAACATAGTCCCAATTCAGAAAGATAAACTTCTCCTAACGCTCCCACCATTTTTAACCCCTCCAAAAATAGGATTTGTCGAACTCTCCGAAATACGCCTCTGTCTCGGCGATGTCTTCCTCGTTTGTACTACATTTTTTTACGGCTAGTTATTTCTTCCTGTTAGGAAACAAGGAAAAGTCACAGGGAGCCAGATCAGGTGAATACGGAGGCTGCGGCAGCAATTCATGCAGTTTGGCGGCGAGAACTCCGGATGAATGTGTTGGTGCGTTATCGTCGGGAAACAGCACCCTCGTTTCCGCCAAATGCGCCCGTGTCTCCTTCAATTTTTTTGTTAAAGCAGTCCAATAATTTACTGTAGTATTGTCCAGTGATCGTTCTTCCTCTTTCTAAAAAAATCCATGAGGATGACGACGTTCGCATCCCAAACAATTGTTGGCATGACCTGTCTATCCGATGGGACTGTCTTCTGGAGCAGATTCACGGGGAAAAATTCATTGTTTCGATTGTTGCTTAGTTTCAGGCGTGTAATGATGATTCCAAGTTTCATCGAAGGTGACAACTCGACGGGAAAATTTCTTCGGATCTCGCTTAAATTGCTCCAAACACTGCTTCGAATTTAACAGCCGCAACCGCTGGTTGTCCACCGTGAACAGTCGCAGCACCCATCGGGCTGAGAACTTTTTCATCGCCAACTTATCATGTAAAATATTAATTGCCGTTCCGGTCGACACACCTATGGCCTCTGTTATTTCACGCACTTTCGTTTGTCGATCAGCGAGAATCTTGTCGTGGACTTTTTGATTGGGTAACCACGTCTGCCAGGCGCCCTGGTCGCTCCTCATAAAAAACGGATATTCACCCACCTTTAAATTCGTTGAACCAATATCTAACTGTGGTCATAGATGGCGAATCATCCCCATAGACACCATCCAACTTTGCTTTTATCTTCTCGCATATTTTCCCATCCAAAAACATCTTTTCGGATACCTTGGCTAGAGAGGCTGCGGCTTCGTTATTAATAGGACCCGAGCCAATCCTTACAATGGGACAACCCTCCATTAAGGAGAAGCTTAGGTGTGAAGAGCTAAGACTAAGAGCCGGGAGCTGGCACCAAACTATGGGGCTACGCCAGGCGAAGTCCTTACTGGGAGGTGGCGTATATTCAAGCCAGGCTCAGGCTACTCATAACCCTCCTTAAAGGCAAACTGAAAATGCTCGCCATGCATTCTTAGAGGTCACAGCAGATTGCGTTATTATCTGCAGAGGATTGGAATATCGCTCACTGACTCCCGTCATTTCTGCGACTAGTAGACTAGACTCCAAAACACCTTATTTTGGAATGTGGTGTCAAAGCACGATGAAAGTTCAGACATTTCGGTACTCGGAAAGATACATACGCTCAGCCCGACCCAGCTCTATCTTACGTTTATTCACCCTTTGCCTTAAAATCGCGTGTGGGAGAGAGCCTCGTATCAGACACGTGAGGACTTTTTCCAGCCAAAAGTAAGAACCCCACACCAAATACGAGATTTTTTTAACGCATGAGAAAAACTTTCATTGAAATTGGCACACACAATCGTCGCTCGATTCATAAGGCAAGGGATTAAGGAAATTGGGTTTGGATGAAGTCTGCGATGAGTAGAGGGCCCAAAAGACCAAGAGGTCGAAGTGAAAACTTCAGTCATATCGACGAGTTGTAAAAATGTATTTTTTAATATTTGGTACTTAAAAAAATCGTTTTAAATAGTTAAATATTCAATAAATATGTTAAAACTGAAATTTGAAAAGGTCGAGCGAAGGAGTACCAGGAGATTTGGTGGCTCCTAAAACACTCAGGCTTAAAAGCTCAACGTATTTAAAGCTCTGGAAAGAGGGTAGATAGACAAGGAGGGAATGAGAAAAGTATCAGAAAAAATAATAGGAAAGAATAGAGACTGAGACAGGGATAGTTAGTCCTGTGAGAATTTTCCAGATTCTTTGGCAAATCTGTAAATATCCTCCAGTTTTAGAGAACGAATATTACTCATTCTCATGGCATCGGAACCCAATACTCGTAGCCTTGCTCTAGCAAAGGCAGGACACTCACAGAGAAAGTGTTCAGTACTATCCGCCTCCTCCAAGCATGACAGGCATACCGGGTTCTCGATGATTTCAATGGTGATCATATGCTGACCCCATGGGTTGTGTCCTGTAATGATGCCGACCATCAACCGAATATCTTTCCTTCTAAGTTTTAGTAGAAAGTTTGACAGTTTTCTGTTCGGACTTGTCACAAAACACTTTGCAGTTCTCCAGCGTCCCAGACCGGACCATCGCTCTTTATGTCGATTGCCTACATAATCGCTGATCCAATTCTTGATTCCTGCGGGACTGATTCCGATTATTGGCTCTGGCCCTTGTGGGCCACCGCTGATCCACGGTTGGCCAATTCGTCGGCAATTTCGTTTCTTTGAACACCGGAGTGACCCGGAACCCATATAAGTACAAGCCTGTTTTGTCTTGCGACAGAAGTAAGCCTCTTTTTACATTCTTGAACAATCTGTGAGGTTTGCTAAGCGTTCTCCAGGGTCTTCAGTGCAGCCTGCCTGTCACTAAACTCCAATCTGTTTCCCGCTCCATCTCCTCTCGATTATCCATTCGGCTACTTTAAGGATGGCAAAAGCTTCTCTTCGGAAAACAGTTGCCATTTCCCCCAGGGCATAGTGATACTTATTACTATCGTTTAAGTACCATCCGGCTCCAGACCCTATTTCATTCTTGGACCCATCAGTAAAGAAAATATGCGTCAAACCTCCCTGCATGCATTCTGGATTGCTTCATTGCTCACGCAATGGAAATCTGACATCAAGTTTCCTTCCAAATGAAACTGTGGGTATCAGGTCATCTTTAGGTGCCAGCCAAAACAGTGGATACTGTTCAGATAGCAAGTTAAAGATTTCTTTGTGTCCCGGAGTTCTATCTTCGTGCCAGAAACCATATTTTTAGAGTCTACACAGTGCTTTTATTGCTTCCTTTTGTATCTTAAGATCCAGGGGGAGCAAATCAAGCATAGTATTTAGGGCATCACCAGAGGTTGTACTCATGGCTTCCGTGATACATAAACATACACTTCTTTGTAGCCTGTATAGTTACAATAAAAGTTTTGTTAAAATATTAAACTTTTTAATCAGAATTAAAAAAAAACAATTTGATGACTCTACTTTTTCTGCACTTTGTATGGAAGAAAAGTCGTGCCAACTCAGCCTTCAGCGCAAACAAAAACTATAAAACTGCATACCAACTCCAATTTCCTCTGGGTATAGTTTAAAGTAGGTCACATCTCTTAAGGTATCAAGTAAAAAAGTTTACCTAAAAACACTACTATCTAATTGTTTTTGTTGTAGCAGTTCGATATCGTCTAACTTATCTAAGGGTAGGCCCAAGAAACGTGCTGTTTCTAAGGTTGGGTCCAGTGTTAGGGGAGGGGGTTAGATGAGTGGGTTTAAGAGGGCATGTGAAAAGGTGGTTAGTAACGCGCGGTGTATCTTCACTTGCCGAACATGTCGAAGTCTATTCTGGATATGAAGGAGTTTAGCCTGCCACAATATCCAGATCGCAATTGAAAGTTGCGCGGATCTTACGAGGCACCTGAAGCGCTCTTCGTCTGCAATACGCTGTGGTTGGATTCCGATAACGTCATTCGAGGATCGGGAGCTTAGAAAGGTGGTGAGAGTATCCCGTTGAAAGTCATTTAATGTCTGTCTGTATTTACTGTCCGGTCCAGTAGTTGCAGTTGTGTTTGGTCCTGGATCTCGTCAATGTAGTCGAAGAGATGTTCCCTCACTCATCCCGGAGGTGGCTCAGGCTATAGCAAATGTCTGCAGCGGCAGACACTAGCAGAAATGGCTTGCTGAGCATTTTACTGTGCTCTTTGACCGGTTGCATGGAAGCCTCGTTGTGAAGATGTTGCAGGAAAGAGATCAGAGGAAGCATCGCGTAGCTGTACTGACAACAGTATTTTGACTAGTTGTACATAGCACTGAGTAGCTGCAGAAGAGATGTTTCACTATTTCTTCAGTCCATAGAGAAGCTACAGCTGCGGCAAGGGAGAATAGTGCACCAATCTCAGTCTGGCAGCGTAAACACTCAATGCTTGGTGGGTTAGGCGTGATATATAATATGTTTAACCTTTCCATTTCTTAATTCTCTTCACATTCTTCTTTCATTTGATAGCCATAGTCTATGTTATGAAATTTTATAGAAGCAAAATAATTAATTGAATTTTTCGATTTTTTTTTTTTAATATTAACTAAGCTCATTAGATGCCGCCAGCAATGTGTGCTAGTCGATTCTAACATAACCTAAACAAGCTTAGATATATGGTAAATAAACTGTTTCGACACATTAGTGATTTTGTTTTGGTAAAATACTTTTGATTTTGTGAAAATGTCTGATTTTGTGCCGAATAATCGCAATTTGCAGAAAGTGTTGATTTTCCTCTTTCATTCGAAAAAACGGCGGCTGAAGCGCATCGAGAACTACAAAAAGTTTATGGAGATGCTGCTTTAAGTGAAACAACGTGCCGAGATTGGTTCCGTCGCTTCAAAGACGGTGATTTTAATGTTGACGACTGTCCGCGTGAAGGAAGGCCAAAAACCTTCGAAGAGGCTGAATTGAAGGCATTACCCAATGGGGATCCGTGTCAAATGCAAGAAAAGCTTACTTCAGTATTAGGAGTTACCCGCCAATCCATTACCATGCGAATGCATGCTTTGGGAATGAGTCAGAAACAGGGGACTTGGGTCCCTTATGAGTTAAAACCTAGGGATGTTGAATGTCGTTTTTCGTCTGTGAATAACTGCTCCAGCGGCAAAAAAGGAAGGGTTTTCTGATCGCATCGTGACGGGTGATGAAAAATGAAGTCATTACAACAATTCAAAGAAAAGAAGGTCATGGGTACTGCCCGGTCGTGCTTCTACGTCGTCACCTCGGTCGAATATTCACGCTGCGAAGGTTATACTATGTATTTGGTGGGGCCAAGTTGGTGTTATTTATTATGAACTGTTAAAACCAAGCGAAACCATTCCTGGGGGTCAGTACAACTTCAATTGATGCGATTGAGCCGAGAAATGCGCGAGAAGCGGCCGCAAAACGCGGAGTGGCATGAAAAAGTTGCCAAACCCACATGGTCTGGCTGACCAGCAGTTCCATTCATATGAAGACATCAAAAAATGGCTCAAAATATGAACAGTTTTACCGCGACGGTATACGACGCGATGGGCAATACTTTCAATGATTAACTTGTAACCATTTTTTTCAGGATAAAGTTGTATTTTAAAAAAACAGCGAGAACATAGTTGCGCACCTAATACAAAGTTGGCTTTATATTGTTTTTGTTAGACAATGAACTATACTTTTATATAAAAGTTATAAAAATTCAGCAAAAAAAAAAATTAAAAAAAAATTAAAACTGGTCGAAGTGTTCATTTGCATTTTACATTGCCGCTCTGGCTGAAAAAAAATTGGTATTTCCCTTGGTATGCAAAAGCAGCCGATTTATTCAAGTGAGTTCATAAATCTGATTCTTGTGGTGCCGGTACCTACCTAAACATCTAACTCTCTAGCTGCCTAACTGCCAGCACAAATATTATAGATGATAGGTTTCCAGGTTTGGCCATCCTAAACAAAATTGTGAGAGGAAATTCGGCTGCCTCGTCACTGGGGATTTGGCAGAAGAATTCTGCCCGTTCACTTCAAATGTAATTACACATTCGTCCAATCAGTTGTTGTTCAGGTGGCAGCGAAGTAGAAGGAGGGTAGACTGCGTTGAGATTTTTCGTATATCATCAACACAATCTCAGTTTTTTTGCAAACTGCTGCTATAACCCCGGTAACGTCAGCAAATCAGCTGATTCCTTTAAAATCGCTGAGAGTAGGTTAACAGTGTGTTATTGGCCACACCTCTGCATTCTGTACATTGTGCGCCAACTCCTCACATGGATTGCCATGCGACTCTTTGCGCTTTGCTGATTTAGCGTTTCCCACATTTTGGGTTACTAATATTTTGCTTCCGGCGAGCGCTTCCGTTGTTATGCCTGCTTAACTTGAGCTGCGCTTTTCTTTTTGTTACTGTTTTTGGTGTTGCCTACTGCGCTACGTTAACTTATACACCAAATGTTTGAATGACGAATGTGTTTTTTTTTTATTTATTTACTGAAATCTTAAGTTTTTTCTTATTTTGGTATTGCTCAACCGAGCGCCTTTGTATATGCAATGCGCTTTGTGTCCATTACCGCCAGGACAGCCGCTAATGGGCATCGCTGCTACCCAACCCTCTTTTAAAGCACTTAAATGAAGAAAACTTTAGTCTTAAATATTTATAATTACGTACGAAATAATTGAACTGTTTTCAGTTTGAAAGTATGCCAAAAATTTAAAAGCACTATCTGAAGAGAAAAGCGTAATATAACTGCAATTGATAATCGATAAAATGAACCATCGAGCACTAAGCCAATTCGAATACTTCATCGCCGAAAGAAGTTTGAATGTTTTATAAGTGTAGCCTACTTTTGGGCTTAAAACTTTTCAAAACTTTTCCGTCAACAAGTTGTGAGCTTAGCTGGAGCCAATTCATTTTCATTTATTGATATTATTTGGCTGAGTTTGAATCGGCAATTTAAACTGGGGGGCAAACTCTTTCTGCCATGTAAAGTTTCGTATGATTGGCACGCGCCCGCAAGTATGCAACAGATAACAATTAGGATGTCTTACAAAGAGCACACATAATTTATGCCTCGAAACTTTTAGCGCCTCGTTTGCATGCGGCTGCTCTAATCGAGTTTATTGCCGCGTGATATACTGGTGGAGGATTTTTTTTGTTTGATTTAGTATCTATAGTTTGCCCAATAGCCGATACTTCGACCTAAAAGATCTTTTGTGGTATGTTAGATGTTTTAGAAAAAAACCTTATGCAGCTAGAGCCTTAAAGTAGATGCAGAAAAGGCGAAATAGATGGCACGAACATTTCATGATAGTCACATCAGAATCGAAAGCTAGTTCAAAAATATATATATATGCAAGAGTTAAAATACTTACGCGTAGTACTCAGCATAAATAAAGATCCGTCCTTATCAATACAAGACCATATTCAGGCAGCTGCCATATCAAAATTATGAAGTCTTCATTGATATCAAAGGAACAAAATCTCTAGATGTACAAATCTTTAATAAGACGGGTTCTTATCTACGGCTGTGAAACATGGGTCCTTATAGTTAATGACGTGAATTTACTAATGTGATTTGAAAGAAAAATTTTCAGAAAAATATTCAGCCCTATACGGTTTGAAAATGGTATATACCGTCTACGGTATAACTATGCGCTCATTGCTTTAATCGCGAGACGAAATGCAACGTGGTTTATAAAGTCGCAAAGATTACAATGGTATTCACAGTCCTAAGAATGAGCAGCGAAAGAGCGACCAAAACAGTTTATGGAGCAAATGCTGAAGGAACAAGAAGGAGAGGCCGGCCAAGGAGGCGATGGATGCAAGACGTAAAAGACGGCATACGAAAGATGAGAATCTCAAAACACAGACCGGAAACGGGTTGTCGAGAAGAATGGAGACGTATTGTAGAGGAGGCAATGGTCCATCCATGTTTTAGTAGTAGTTAATACTAGTTCTGTTGTCTGGCACGTTTACCATTAAATGTATTACATTAAATTCTATTCCACCTCGATTATCTCTGCTTGAGTTTGGGAATTGCTTGAAAGCCAAATTCTTGCAGTAAATTTTGTGCCTTGCGAACAAATTTCATTGCATTCTTATTCGGATCCATTTAATCTTGATGAAATATATACAGTCTTGCCTTTGCCAAGACAATGCAGTGGCTCAAGATATGCTCTGTGGTTTCATCATCCCACAGACAGGGTCTATACCCAAGTCAGAGTCTACACTCTTTTTTTCATGGGCTTTGTGGTAGTGCGCTACCCTCAAGTGGCCTCTGAAACCAGGGTAATCCTGTTTTTCGTCAAATTCCACTCCTCATGGGACTGCCGCCAAGCATTACTTCGTGGGGATCGAATTAGACGCCGTTGCCACGCCTAAGCCTTTCCGGCATCCTCAGTCATCCATCAGTCTCCGCAATAGTCGCTTACAGCATCAAGTTCGTGTTTGAATCGATACAGATACAGGGTTTGATTGAAAAGTAATGAGCCTTCCCGCGTGGAGAGTCTGCCAAGCGATCAACCGAATTGACTGGTGGGGGAAAATGATCATTGGAAACTAGAAACCGGTCCCAGTTCGCTGGGAACAGCGGTGCAGTTAACATCGCTCCGCGCGTGAAAGCTGTTTCAAAAGTGTGTTAGGATTTTGCAGTGGCGAAAATGCAGCGATCGTTGGAGCAACATTACTCGATCAAATTCTTCATAAACCTAAAAAACACGAATACCGAAACCATTGAGCTACTCAAGGAGGCTTACGGGGACCAATCTCTGTCCAGTGCCCATGGGTAAAACGGTGGCACAAGTCGTTCAAGGAAGGCCGGGAGGACGTCGAAGACGAACAGCGATCTGGAATTCCTTCGGCAACGCAAACAGACGAAGATGTGAACCGGGTTCGTGAATTTTTGAACATTGCCCGTCGTGCTAGTCTACGTGAGATCAGTGAAGAGTTAAATTTATCTTATTACAATGTGCGGGAAATCGTGACCGGAAAACTTGAAATGCGCAAAGTGTGTGCCAAATTGGTTCAATATTGGGTGCTTCCCCACCCCCCTACAGCCCAGACCTGTCCCCTCCGGACTTCTTCTTGTTCCCGCGCCTGAAAGAAAGCTGAAGAGGGGGCGTTTCGACTCCATCGAGGCGATCCCAAAAACTGTGACAGCCGAATTGAACGCGATTCCGGCGGATAAGTTTAAAAAATGTTTCCTGCAGTGGAAGGACCGCTACCAGCGGTGTATGGACGCTCAAGGGTCCTATTTTGAAGAATATTAGTTGTATAAGTCAAAAGGTTTAATAAAACCGCTTAAAAAAATAAGGATCATTACTTTTCAATCAAAGCCTGTAATACTGAAAGCATCCGTACCCAGTGAAGAACTGGGTTAAGTCGAAATCTACTTCATCACGCGTTCACTTGAGTCAATACTTCACGTCCGAAAGCAACGATATGTCCAACGGCTCTTTGTGCAATTGTCTCTTCTTTGTTGGCAGACCTGCATGCTGGTTTCTTTTGCCGAAGAACGCCCGATTTTGCTTTCGAAAAGGGTTGCTGCCTCTACTACCAATATATCGATAAGATACATTCCTAATGCTGCATCTTCCAGTACTGTTTGGAATGCGCTGCCTACTCTAAGCGCACATAGTCGATATATTGACTTAAAACTCTGATTAAAAAGTTAGAAATATTCATGAAAATTTTATGCTATTTTCTGAATTTCGTACAAAACTTAGAGCTCTGATTCATATGGCTTTAGTTAAAGAATGAACGATATTTTTATTGAAAATAAGTTAAAATTAATTTAAAAAATTTAATGGGACAATTTATATTGGAAAACAAAAACGTGCGTCGAACGAAAAATCCCACTTTGACCCATTTAGAGTGCTCCAATCGAGTCCAAATGTATGACCGACCCCCACTAACTTTGGACGGCCGATCCACCCATGCCAGTGGCACACCGCCTGGAACTCCCCTGGTAGGTTCCCCATACAATAATTTCAAAATATCACCATTTTTGGCCTTTACATGAGAAAAGAAACTAAAAAGTTCGACCCAAATTGGGGGACATCAGAATTCGCTTTAGAGGTATGGCTCCTCCGGCAAAGTTTCTTATTTTGATCCCTAGAATATGATTTTCACAGAGCAATGGGCGATTTTTTCACCTCCCCACAAATCGACCCGGCCTATTGTACAGATAATACCCTTGCCGCTTTTTGTGCTTTATGCATTTTGTTGTTAGCTTCACACTTAGTGATTGTAGATTGTCTGCCCAAGGTTTGTTCTTGCTTATGCATATAAAAGGAGTATTATATATTTTCAAACTTTTTTCCCAATTTAATTTAATTTTTCCTTTATTCGCACACAAAAGTGCAATTCCTCCATATTCAATCACGTTGAGCTCTCTGCCAGGTCGGATTTTTCGTATTTTCGTAGTGAGAAATTTTTGTTTTCAGTTAATTCGAAGGAGCAAAGCATTTTGTTGTGCCATTCATTTGCTAAAAAGTTTACAGGCAAAAGTGATTGGTGCAACATTTAAGCTTTTATAATGTGCAGATGTGTGCCATATTGCCATACATGACATTCCGTTTGGCCATAGTGGCTCTGCTCTACATTCTATCTCTGATTTGCAAGGCATTTGAGCTTCATATTTTAAAAATATTTGTAAACCAACAGGCTTAGGCGTTCAGCAGCTGTTGCATGAAAGTATTTAATATCTGTTATAGTCCTTTTGTTTTGCACCAGCAAAATAAGCTCTCACAATAAATTCTAATACCCGTTGCTTCACATGTTACTCATACGCTCTGTAGCACTTATGCACACATCAAATATTATATTTTTGCAAATGTTGCCTTTAGTGTGTACGGGAGCTAGTAGTGTTTGTGTGTGTGTAGCCATTAATGGTAGTGTTTAGCACGTAATAGTAACTTTCTAGGCATTTAATTTGCATTTAACACAAATTTTGCTTGAATAGCATGAAAAATAAATGCTTCCAAAGCGGCTGGGAGAACTGAGTAAATGGTTGCTGTTCTTTGAATGCTTGAGCGTGTAAGGATAACTGTATTGTTTTTATTAAATTCCCAAACAAATTAAAATTGGATATGCAGCTCTTCATTCGAGCAAATTTCAAGTTAATCCTATTTAATTTTCCTTCAAAAATTTGATCTACAGAAAAGGGGTCTCAATAGAGGAGACGTAACAAATTAGGCTTTTTTCAATGAACCGACAATTTCAAAATGTCAGTTATGCTTAAAAATTGAATTATGGTGAAGTTCGCGATTGCGTGAAATTTTTCAACCTTGAGTATTTTGTTTAATCCGCCTTGATCAACTTTTTACTTAGATTTTCCTCGATTTTCAACAATTCAATTTATGAACGCAACGGCTATTATTGATTCTCCGTATATTCGGATTTATTGAAGTGTTCTGAGCGATTATTTGTGCGGCAGTTCACATTTCGAGCTCGGTAAATATGAATTGTGTTGTTTCAAAATATTAAAAATTAATGAAGGAAATTCTGCGTCAGTGACTAAACACAATAATCGGTGGCCATGAGGATACTACCAGCCAGGCTATGCTTCCTGAACTGGATAATTTCGAAGGAATGTACGAACTATTAAACTTTTCTAGGCCAGCAAGACAACCCACAGAAAATATCGTTGGTTCAACTCAAAATAATTCACATTAATTTATTT
Source organism: Anastrepha fraterculus (assembly GCA_037575425.1). Classification (NCBI taxonomy): domain Eukaryota; kingdom Metazoa; phylum Arthropoda; class Insecta; order Diptera; family Tephritidae; genus Anastrepha; species Anastrepha fraterculus. The sequence continues at coordinate 227,211 of JAYXIM010006373.1, read as the reverse complement.
GCCCGCCGTAGCCGAATGGGTTGGTGCGCGACTACCATTCGGAATTCAGAGAGAACGTAGATTCGAATCTCGGTGAAAACATCAAAATTAAGAAAAAAAAATTTCTAATAGCAGTCGCCCCTCGGCAAAAATATCAGCCGTTCGGAGTCGGCTTGAAACTGTAGGTCCCTCTATTTGTGGAACAACATCAAGGCATACACAGCAAATAGAAGGAGGAGCTTTGGTCAAACACCCAAAACGGGTGACCGCGCCAATTATATATATATACATTAGGCCGGGCCGATTTGTGGGGAGGCAAAAAAATCGCCCATTGCTCTGTGAAAATCATATTCTAGGGATCGAAATAAGAAACTTTGCCGAAGGAACCATACCTCTAAAACGAATTCTGATGTCCCCCAATTTGGGTCGAACTTTTTAGTTTATTTTCTCATGTAAAGGCCAAAAATGGTGATATTTTGAAATTGGGGGACATCAGAATTCGTTTTAGAGGTATGGTTCCTTCGGCAAAGTTTCTTATTTTGATCCCTAGAATACGATTTTCACAGAGCAATGAGCGATTTTTAAATCGACCCGCCCTAATATACATAACATATATTAGGTGCGCAACTAAGTTCCTGCTGTTTTTTTTTTAGAAATACAACTTTATTCGGAAAAAATGGTTACAAGTGAATCATTGAAAGTATTGCCCATCGCTAGCTACTACTTTTTCCCATCTATCTGGTAGATCTCGTACACCGTCGCGGTAAAACTGTTCATCTTTTGAGGCTATCCACGGATCAAGCCATTTTTTGATGGGTTCATATGAATGGAACTGCTGGTGAGCCAGACCATGTGCCATCGAACGGAACAGGTGATAATCGGACAGCGCAATATCTGGAGAATATGGCGGGTGGGGTAAGATTTCCGATATCAGTGTTTCCAGGTAGGCTTTAAGGGATTTGGCAACTTGAGGCTGAGCGTTGTTATGCTGTAGCATCACTTTTTCATGCCTCTCCGTGTATTGCGGCCGCTTCTCGCGCAGCGATACCGATTCCCACTGATGGTTTCGCTTAGTTTTAACAGTTCATAATAAATAACACCAACTTCGTCGCACCAAATACATAGCATAACCTTCGCAGCGTGAATATTCGGCCGAGGCGAAGACGTAGAAGCATGACCGGGCAGTCCCCATGACTCTCTTTTCTTTGAATTGTTGTAATGACTCCATTTTTCATCACCCGTCACGATGCGATCAGAAAACCCTTCCTTTTTTTCCGTTGGAGCAGTTGTTCACAGGCGAAAAACGACATTCAACATCCCTGAGTTTTAACTCATAAGGGACCCAAGTCCCCTGTTTCTAAATCATTCCCAAATCACGCAATCGCTTGGAAATGGATTAGCGGGTAACTCCTACTGAAGCAAGCTCTTCTTGCGTTTGTCACGGATCCTCATTGAGTAATGCCTCCGATTCAGCGTCTTCGAAGGTTTGTGGCCTTCCTTCACGCGGACAGTCCTCAACATTAAAATCACCGTCTTTGAAGCGACGGAACCAGTCTCAGCACGTTGTTTCACGTAAAGCAGCATCTCCATAAAATTTTTGTAGCTCTTGATGCGCTTCAGCCGCCATTTTTTTCGAATGAAAGAGGAAAATCAACACTTTCCGCAAAGGACGATTATTCGGCACAAAATCAGACATTTTCACAAAACCAAAAGTATATGATACTGAAACAAAATCACTAATGTGGTTTACCATATGTCTAAGCTTCGTGTATACCGTTTAGGATATGTTAGAATCGACTAGCGCACACTGCTGGAGGCATCTATTGACAAACAGCGGGAACTTAGTTGCGCACTTAACATAATTTCTCCATTCGCTTCCTTAGATCAGAGTATTTCTTAATCCACTGTGAACAGTGAAGCCCCTTGCATATTTTAAGGGCATAATTTTTTGCCTACCTTTAGAAAAGATTTCAAGAAAACTCCTACTTTCTTAGAAATTCAGCTTTAAAAATTCAACGCATTCTTAGCGTAATGCGATAGGCAAAAAATATTCTGCGCCCGCTACATGGAAAATTTAAAAATAATTATTTTTTTAATTATTGTTGCAGCCAAATAATATACCATTATGAAACTTAAAAGCAAAGATTTTAATTAAAACAAAATTAATATTTCATAAGAATATTTTATGACAAAATACATTATATAACAAATACTTCACTCGCATACCTGTGAATTAAATCCCTTAAAATTTAATGTAGGGAAATCTTCCACTTGCACATTCTCTTCACTTTCGTTTACCATATACACATACACATACATATGCACTCGCTTCTTCTTCACTGTAACTCCAGTCGCTTACGACCCACCAACTCGTTTGGCTTCATAAATCCACTCACGCGCCATTTTACCAGCACCGACGTGTAGAGCATACCACAAGCAAGATGCATTAAAATCAAATGCCAACAACTAAAGTTACAACACACATGACACACACGCATACACACAGACATTGTCACAAGTATTTATTGCTCATACCTTTCCATTCCGTCGGTGGGGAAACAAATATCAACACATAAAACGACGGAATGTTGGCAAGTGGCGACGAAAAATCAACGAAAATTCGTGCAACATTGCACTTGCCACATGCACGTACGGTTGAAGAATGCTGTTGCATGTTGCTGACATGTTGCAGGCAAGTGAGAAGGGAAGTGGGTGTGAGTATCGATTTGTGGAATACTCGTATGAAAAAAATATGTAAGTGAAAAGAAATTAAAAAAGAAAAATTTAAATAAAATTTTCATTTTTTTCTTCAATAATATAAAATTAAAAAAAAAGTAGCATAAACTTAAAATTATGTAAACTAAATAAACTGACATAAATTATATTAAAAAAAACATTAAACAAAAACACAAGAAAAATATAAAATGGAATAAAATAATGTAAAAAAATAAAATAAAAAATTAAATAAAGTGTAACAAAATAATACATAATAATAAATAAAATAAAATTAATTAAATAAATAAAGTAAAATAAAGTAAAATAAAGTAAGGCAATAAAAAAATAATAATGTAAAAAAGTTAAATGAAGTAAAGTGAAATAATATGAGAGTCTGTTGAGAGTGCAAGAGTAATATTAGCAAGACAATACGATCTCCAACGCGGAAAATCAACCCCTTTTTTTTGGCGGTCAGGTTGGGTTAAAAATGCCTTCGCACCATATAGTAACCGTCGCTACTACGTCCCTCCTCTTCCCTTGGATTTTCCCCTCCACCCCGGGACTTTTTCCGCATTGCTTCGAGGTAGAGGGCCAAGACGGCGTCCTAAGAAGGACACTTACTTACTCACCCTACGTCCAGGGTCGCCTGTTTTGAGAAACCTATGCTCAATGCTCTTCAGCATAACTTTCCATTTCGCGCTTCTTTTTGCGAATAATATCCTTCCCAAAATTTAGGACGGCATTCCATTTTTCTAACCCCTTTTTCTAACCCTTGGCGCAATAGAGGAGGTGGTACGCAGCACAGATTGCGCTCAAGGCAGACGCCACTACCCGACCTGCTTTATCGTACTGGCCACGCTGATGTACGAAACGATGGATAAACATTATAAAGGCACAACGAGAAATGTTTCGAATACCTGCATACCTTATAAGGATTCTCCAGAGCTACCTGAGCGAGCGTGAACTGCTGCAGGATACACCAGATGGTCACGAAACTAAAGCGGTAACTTCTGGCTCAGCCCAAGGATCTATTCTCCGCCCCGATCTCTGAAATCTGCGCTACGATGGGATTTGAGCATAGAAATGCCAGAAGAAATATATCTAGTGGGATATGCATACGATATAGTGGCGGTCATACGAGCCCGGTACACCGAAAACACGAGGAAGAAGCTGGACCAAGTTTTGATAAGGACGCAAATATGGCTTGAAGACCATGGCCTGGAACTCGCCAAACATAAGACCGAAGTCATTCTGATGACACGTGGTCACAGGCCACTCGGGGTCAGCATGGAACTAGGCGACACGTTCCTAGTGACTTTAAAAAAAAAGGTGAAATACTGGGGCATTCAACTCGATTGCAGGCTTATATACTGGACCCAGATACAGCACGCGGCTACTAAAGCAGCGGCGATCACAGGAATGCTGATACAACCTCGGGAAACTAACCCAGAGTAAAAGAAGGTTGATCATGGCCAACACAAACGCAATCCTCCTGTACGCCTGCGAAATATTGGGAGTTGCGCTAAACTGCAAAACCAAATGCAAAGCATTGGAGGCAGTACAACGTACAGCGGCACTCAGCGGTGCTACAGCCTACCGCGCACTGTCTATGGTGCAGCAGTGAGATACCAGTCGACCATATGGCCCGGGAACCAATGGATGCGTGGGACTCCAAGAGGAAACACGTCATCCCTAGTGTAGCGGAACGGAGATCCCAACCATGCAGCGGTGGCAAAGCCGATGGGACACTGAATAGAGTGACAGATGGACGGCGTAGCTGATTCCTACAGTAGGTAAATGGGTTCAAAGGAACTTCGGGGAAGTGAGTTATTTCATGACTCATTGCCTCTCGGGCCACGGATACTTTCGAAAATACCTATACCGCATAGACAAAGTAAGCGATCCCAAGTGCATGTGCTGCGACGCGCCGAATGACGACGCTGAACACATGCTTTTTTAAATGTAACAGAGGCTCGCGGAAAGAGATGCTCTGAGGAAGCAGATTGGCGACATCGCGTCGAGTAAGCTGCTACACGGTAAAGAGTTACATCAAGAATATACTACGAAAAAAAGATAGACCATGACGCAATACAACAAAGCGTAGCCTCACAGACAGAGACATAAGAATACGAGCGTATAGCATGAAGCTAGCTACAAATATGATGGATCTAAACGCGGGTGAATAGAAATGGTCGACGGCTGTCGACGGAGAAGACGACGCCCTCGTGTCCGGTAGAAGGATAAAATTGAAAATTATCTGGCTTCTCTTGGCTTAAGAAACTGGAAAAATGTATGCGGAAAAGAGAGACATCTGGCGAGACAGTATTCGGTAGCATGTAATTTGGTAACGAGTTGTTACGGTCAATTAAGTAAGTAAGTAAGTATTTTTATTATTATTATTTACATGAGAACTAATTGTAAATAAATAATCCACTAAAGTTAAGTGCTGGCTACTAGGGCCAAGTAAGTAAGTAATATAAATATAATATATAAAATAAAATAAAATGAACTGAAGGGAATAAAAAAATATAAAAAATAAGATAAAATATGTTAAATCAAAAATATAACCTTAATTAAAAATTTCAAATTTATAAACAAATTAAATAATTAACTAATTTTACTCAATGCGACGGATGCCTGTAAACGGCCATATTTTCCCTGATTTTCATTAAAATTATTTAAAATGAAGAAGTCAATATATTACGAGGGGTGCCTTTTATATGTCGGGATTAGAGAACAAACACAAATTTTAATAATCGAAAATCACTTTATTGTTTTTCAAAATATTCTCCATGAAGATCTATACACTTTTGCATGCGTTTGAACCAATGGTCGAAGCACTTTTGCCACTCTGAATGAGGTACCTCCAAAACATGCATTCTGAGTGCCGCAACCGCTTCTTCAGGTGTCGAAAAACGTTGACCTCTCAGTTTGTTTTTTACGTACGGGAATAAAAAGAAGTCATTCGGTGCCAAGTCAGGACTATACGGCGGATGACCCATTAATTCGATGTTTTGGGTGCTCAAAAATGCAGTTGTTTGAGCCGATGTGTGAGTTCTCGCATTGTCCTGGTGAAGAGTGATCCGTCTTTGGCGATTGGTTTTCCTGATTGCTTGGAAGACAACTGGCAAACAAATGGTTGTGTACCACTCAGAGTTTACTGTTCTGCGTTGTTCTAGTGGTACGGTTGCGACATGTCCAGTTTTTCCGAAAAAACAGGCGACCATTTGCTTGGAAGTGCTTCGTGCGCGAACAACTTTTGTTGGATTTGGCTTGTCATGAAACACCCATACAGTCGACTACTGTTTACTTTCGGGCTCATACGCGTAAATCCATGATTCATCACCTGTCACGATGTCATAGACGTGTTTCGAAGCCCGCTATCGTATTTTTTGAGCATTTCCTTCGACCAATCGACACGAGCCTTTTTTTGAGCGATTGACAAATTGTGTGGGATCCAACGCAAACAAATTTTTTTGACAGTCAAATGTTTATGCAATATTGAATGTATGCTGGTCCCACTAATGCCTAAGATTGTCTCAATCTCACGATAGGTCACATGATGATCTTGCAATATCAGTTCGCGCACAGCATCAATGGTTTTCGGAACAACAACTGATTTTGGACGACCTTCACGAAATTCGTCTTGGAGTGAACTACGACCACGATTGAATTCACCATACCATCGATAAACACTGGTCCTTGATGGAGCTTCATCGCCAAAAAATTAATTAAGTTCATCCATGCAATGTTGCTGAGTTAATCCACGTCGAAAGTTGTAAAAGTTCGCACGACAAAGTTCACGATTTAATTCCATTTTTGGACCGAGATGAATCTTTTAAGTTACTGTAAGCAACACAAATAGCGCTGGTATTTCAAAACGTTCCGAGTACGTAAAAGCCAAAAAATGTCAAACTTTGAGATACAGCTGTCAGTTGCCAGATTGCAACACCAGGGTTGCCAAATCCCGACATATAAAAGGCACCCCTCGTATTTTCAAAATTGGCATACAGTTTATCTATAGATTAAAATAATATAATTTTTATTTTATTTTAATCATTTAAATTCAATTCTTCCAGGAAGGTCGCAGAGGGGCTTCCCAATCGGCGGGCATTTTAGCATCGGCGTCAGTGACCTGAATACAAAAAACCAAAAATGTTTTTGTTTATTAATGTCATAATTCTGTATTAATTCTTAACAATAAATGAAAACAAAATTCGCTGAATAAAATGCTTAAAAAAACATGAATTTTGGGGCGAATTTTTCTACTACTTTTCCTTCGAAAAAATTATTTTTCCGAAACATTTTCGAAAACTTGAAACACATGGAAAGTAATATCATTAAAAAGATGTGTGCAGAATTTCAGGGAGATCGGTCATTAACTTTTCGAGGTATCGTGTACACCATTTCGAGAAATATAATTTGGAGAAAAACGCGTCTAAAGTTTGAATACAACGTAACTAAACCTCTCCCAGCGCTCGAACGCAAGGAATAGAGTCGTCACGGTTTTTTTTTTTATTGCTTCCCAAAAATATTACACCTGTCTATATTAACAATAAGTAATGTGTTTTAAAGATATTTGGATAGTTAAGTGATACTGTAAGGCCATTGCCCTTCAGGATCATTAAGAAATATGTAGTACATTTGTAAAATATGTACTACTAGCGAAAACCCGCCCGTTCCGCTGGTCGTCTTTAAAAAAATCTAGATTAATTAATTAAATTAAGCCGAAAAAGACTGTGTGTTTTTTATAAAAATTCTTGCGCATGAATAGTAATGAAAGAAGTTTTAAATAGTAGTAGCAATTAAAAAACGTTTGATGTGATTTACTTTATTACTTTTTTTATTGTAATGCTCTTTGGTATACAATATTCTTCGTTTTTCCATGCGTTGTTGAATAAATGAACAATACCGTTGGCTTACCAACTCTAAGCCAATCATGATTTTTGCAATTTTGAGGCAAATTTGGGAAAATACTTTGAATTTATTTTACCAAAGTTTGGTTGTAAAGTTATAAAGCCAGTTAAATTATCGACAGGAACTTTGCCATTTCCAATATCCAATAATTGCTGTGAAAATTCAGCAGCTAATGGATCATTTTGCATTAGAACACGTACATTTGTAGTTAGTTTGAGTGTTTGAACATGTCTCCACAAATAAGATGATTTCAAACATGCAGCCAATTCATCTGCTACAGTTGCTCGAGGAATAACAGGCAGTGTTTGTCTAAAATCACCTGCCAGCAGCACTAAGGCACAACCAAACATTTCATTTTTACTATCTGAACCAATCTTCACAGAAACCTTTCCCAAAGCAACATCAACAATGTGTGAAACGTTCATTGTTTTCCTTACACGCGTTGCTGAGATTACCGGAGACAAATGCAAACTTTTTTTCGGCTTAATTTTTATATATATACATAGATAATAATTAGGTAGGTTAGGTTAGGTTAGGTAGTGGGTTGCCCAGAGAGTAGGGCCCACTTGGACGAAAAAGTTTGGTTCATCCTTTGTGATACCATTGCAAGAGGGTGAAGGAAAAAAGGGGAGAAAGGGAAGGGATGGGGAGGGTTGAGTATTTATGGACTATGAACGGTGACTAGTTTGCGGTTGTGTCAGCCTCTTTATGCTGCTGATGAAGTTCATCAGATTTTTGTTATCAAAACCTGCTATATCAGCAGGCGCAGAAAAGAAGTGAGAACCAAGATGCTGGAATATTAGTCTCGCGAGAGCTGGGCAGCTAAGGAGCAGGTGCTGAAATTATTCCACCTCATCCTCCATACAGCTCACGCAAAAGGACTCGAAGTAATTCCGAGTCTCACAGCATATATACCCCGCGGATAGTGCCCCGTGAGGATGCCCACGAAATTTGAGAGATGACATTTTGTCATCCCCAGGATATCCCTCGAACGCCTCCTATCCAAACGTGGCCAGAAGGACTTCGCGACTCTACACGTTCGTGTACTAGCCCAGCGCTGAGTTGGTGCAAAGCCTATCCTTCCAGGAGTAGAGCGCAGGTTGTCAAAGGGATCCCGATCCTCTCCTTTCGCGGGCACATTACCTCACAGGTCCCTTGTCTGGCCAGCTCGTCGGCTTCGCAGTTCCCTGCAATGTCACTGTGACCAGGTACCGAAATTATCTTTATAATTATAATAATTAGGTAATTAAATAAGCATATTTCTTATTATTATATTACAAGAGGTTTGTTGGGGTTTCTCGTATTCTCTTCATATTGAATTTTTCTTCAGCAAGAAGCTTCCTCATCGTCGGATTTGTGTGCGTCAGAAGTCTGCTTATGTGCCTGCTGCTCGCAATTTGCATTCTTCGTCAACTGTGTCAATGCTTAAGTTGCGGTCAATGTCAGCGTTTGGTATATACCATGGTGCATTTGTTATTGTCCTAAGTACCTTCGGCTGGGCACGTTGCAGTATTGTCAAGTTGGCTTTACCATGGGAGCTGTGCCCCAAACTTCTATACCATACTTCCAAATTGGTGCAATTGTCATTTTGTAAATAAAGGTTTTGTTTTGCAGCGAGAGCTTTGACTGAGGTCCTAGCAGCCAGTACAGTTCTTGAAAACGATTTTTAATTTCGTTTCTTGTTTTTATTATATGGTTCATCCAGTTTAGTTTAGAGTCAATTGTTATGCCTAAGTATTTAACTTTCGTATCAGTAATCGCGTCAGAGTTTCCAATCTTTAATGAGCCTATGGTTACCTTTCTGTTCGACTTTGACTTGAATTGTTTTGTCGCCATTAATTTCTATATTCCATTTTTTGAACCAGTCCAGTTGTTTGTTGAGGTCGTTTTGTAAATTTGTTTGTGCTATTTTCGGGTCTCTATGAGATGCCATTAGTACAGTGTCATCTGCAAACGTCGCAATCATGCTATTGCCTGAAGACCGTTCCGGTAAATCTGCGGTGTAGATAAGGTACAGAGTCGGCCCTAATACACTGCCTTGGGGAGCTCCTACGTTCATAGGCTCAATGTATGAACATGCGTCGTTACATTTAATATAAATTTTCTATCTTGTATGTAACTTTTTAGCATTAGAAAGTAGTCATATGGCAACCAAAATTGGAGTTTGTGCAGTAATTCAGGATGCCATACTTTGTCAAAGGCTTTAGCTACGTCGAGATATACAGCCACGCATACTTGTTTATTGTTGAAGTCTTTATTAATTTTGTGAGAGACTCTGTGCACTTGTTGGATTGTCGAATGTTTTCGCCTAAATCCGAACTGATGTTGGGGAATTAAATTTAATTTTGTTATAATGGGCTTTATGCGATCAAAGAGTAGATTCTCAAATATTTTTGATAATGTCGGCTGTAGACTTATTGGTCCGTACGACGATGCAAACGTCGCGTCTTTATTGGGTTTGGGGATCGCAATGGTTTCGGCAATTTTCCATGTCTTTGGGAAGTATTTGAACTTAATAGCAGCATTAAAGACGTTCCTGAGATAAATTATTGCTCTATTGGGCATATGTTTTAAAATTTTCCCCGAGATGAGGTCACGGTTGGCGGTCTATAATATAAGAAATACTTAAATTTACGTTCTAAAAATTTTTTGACATATTCTTAAAGGATTATAACAGGTGGCGCAAAAGTAACCTTGCGATGTTTTTGGCTGTATTTAAAAAAAAAATTAAAAACTTTGATTCCTCTTGTGGATTATTTTTATTTGGTCTTTTAATTTTTTTTACATCAAGTCGAGAATATGATGTCATGTAAATGGCCGCCGCCACAGTTGATTGCCATTTGAGCCCTTTTTATGGCATTTTCCATCACTTTGGCCAAAACTTCCGGCGATAGGTCCTCACATTCTTGGCGGATATTGTCTTTAAGAGCTGCAAGAGTCTGAGGCTTATTGACATAAGCCCGCGACTTCAAAAAGCCCCACAAAAAGAAGTCTGGAGCGGTCAAATCAGGCGATCTTGCTGGCCAGTGCAAATTGCCAAAACGAGAGATTAGGCGCCCTTGAAATGCATCCTTCAGCATATCGGTTGTAGCACGTGCAGTGTGTGCCATTGCACCGTCCTGTTGGAACCACATGTTTTCCAATCCCAATTAATCAAGTTGCGGCATAATGAACTCGTTGATCTTTGCTCTGTAGCGCTCACCATTCACAGTAACCGTTTGGCCCGCGACGTCTTCGAAGAAAAAGGTCCGATGACTCCTACAGCGGAAACAGCGCTCCAAACAGTGACTTTGAGCGGGTGTAATGGCTCTTCGTGGGTTACACGCGGATTTTCAGTGCCCCAGAAGCGTAAATTTTGCTAATTTACGTACCCGCTAAGATGGAAATGGGCCTCATCACTCATGATTATTTTTGATGAAAAATCATCTTCCTCTTAGTGGTGATTAAGGATGGCTTGAGCGTACGTCAGACACGATTGGCGGTCAGCAGCTAACAGCTGATGCACCGTCTGGACTTTGTACGGAAACATCTTCAAATCTTGTACCAAAATTCGCTGTAAAGACCGTCGACTGATACCCATTTGCGTGGCACGTCGTCTGGTCGATGTCGACGGCGCTTCCATGACATCCTCGGCTACAGCAGCAATATTCTCTGCAGAACGGCTACTCTGGGGTCTGCCACGCCTGGCAGCATCTCGTGTTGTGCCAGTTTCTTCGAGGCGAGCGACTAAACGTCGCAGTGTTTCACCAGCAGGCGCTGGACGGCGCGGAAGTCTGCGACGAAATTGTTGTGCCAAAGTCACCGACCGATTATTGGTCAAATAAATAGTCAGCAATATTCCGCATTCTGGAGCAGTGCAGCGTAACATTGTTTATTAACGTGTATTTCGCATGTGTTTACTACACAAATGTCAAAACAGAACTGACATAAGGGGCCAATTGCGAAATGTATAGCATTTTCTGATAGGAGGTTTACTTTAGCGCCACCTGTTATTAACATTTTATGAAAACAAAATTCGAAATTTACAAAAAATAAAAAATTAACCAAAAACACAAAAAAAATATACTAAAATAAGGTATAATGCAATTTTATTAAATTAAATTTCCAAAATTGTACGAAAGATGAACAGAAAACATAGGAAAAATTTACGTTAGGAAGATAACTAAAAAACAAAGTAGTAAACGGATTGAAAAAAAAAAACAACATAAATTCAAAAAAGAAGAGGTTCACGTTAATTTCTCATTAATTTGGTCCAAATCTGATCTCTAAAACTTAACCCGTTTCGAAATATTCAATTTTAAACTTTATTTAAAAAAAATTTTTTTTTTTGCACATACGTTCGCTTTTTTTAAGTCCATGCAACTATTGCTGCTAGTGATCTCATCCCTGTCTTTCGTTATTGCTTTCGGTGCTACTCCTTCTTAAAGGTTTTACTCTGCAGTTCTATGCAAGTAAGTGTTTAAAACTCGGACGTCTGTACTCCACACACACCCACATATATTATCGGTTTTGTAAACTGGCAACACGCGCACAATATTTATTTATTTATTGAAAGCAACAATACAAAGCAACAGAAAAATCTTGCCCCTTGCATGAGCGTATACGTGAGCCACGATTTTATTTGCTTTTGTTGCAACATCCAATTTGATTGCTACGCGGATGGCACAAAGCGCTGCATATGTGTGTATGAACGCAAGTGTTTTTGGCATACATTTGTAAGTCTGTGATTTATTTGGCATTTTTCTTATGGAACGCTTCTGCCACCCTCTGCATTTAAGCTGCTCACATCCACTTTGGCGTGCTGCAGTTTCATGCCATTTCATATTTCGTTTGTTTGCTTTCTGTTATTGGCGAGGTTTGGAAAATGTATGATTGCGCAAACAAATATTCGTGGCGGATGCGCGAGGACGCAGAAAAATCACTTTTCTACTACTACTTTACTAGTACCACTACAACTACAACTACTCGTATTAGTAGTACATCACACATGGAAATGATCAAGCATGAAAATAGGGTTATTGCAACAACATGCATGTGTAAATGCATGTTTGTATGTATACGTATGCAAGTGTGTTTGCGTGTGAAGTATAGCTGTATTTGAAGTTTGTATGCTGCCATTCACCGGATCAACGTAAACAGAATAAATATGTCTGCGGGCAAGATAACCTAATGTTGAGTTACTTTGGCAGCACTTGTGGTTGCTGTAGCAAATCACTCACACGCATATACACATACATATGTATGTATGTGTGTATATCCGCATGCAGAAAATCTGTGGGGACCATACGGTCTGTGCATGTATACGTGTCATGTGATTGCATGCATTGTTGTTCTTCGTTTGCACAAATCAATTTGAAATGCGATTTTCGTATCAATTGTGAAAAATCCTTTCGAGATTGTTGGTAAGCTAAAATGCATTTGGTGCTTTTGTGGCAAGTAAATATAAATAAGATTGTTTCGAAAAAAAAGAACAAAAACAAAACAATGAACTTCACGTGGTGAGGAATAATAATTTTTGGTTATAAAGAATTTTTGTAATATTTTGAAGTGTGTCTCAGTAGAAGAAGTTATAAATATATTTATCTATAAGTTTCCTTTTTTTTCAAAATACCAAATTTGTTAAATGCAAATCATGCAGTTACTCAAATATTTTTCCGCGCACTTGAGCAGCGTAGCAATATGCAAAAGTGAGTAGCTCCATAAATACGAGGGGTGCCTTTTATATTTCGGGATTAGAGAACAAAAACAAATTTTAATCATCGAAAATCACTTTATTGTTTTCCATGAAGATCTATACACTTTTGCATGCGTTTGAACCAATTGTCGAAGCACTTTTGCCACTCTGAATGAGGTACCTCCAAAACATGCATTCCGAATGCCGCAACCGCTTCTTCAGGTGTCGAAAACGTTGACCTCTCAGTTTGTTTTTTACGTACGGGAATAAAAAGAAGTCATTCGGTGCCAAGTCAGGACTATACGGCAGATGACCCATTAATTCGATGTTTTGGGTGCGCAAAAATGTAGTTGTTTGAGCCGATGTGTGAGAGCTCGAATTGTCCTGGTGAAGAGTGATCCGCCTTTGGCGATTGGTTTTCCTAATTTCTTGGAAGACAACTGGCAAACAAATGGTTGTGTACCACTCAGAATTTACTGTTCCGCGTCGTTCTAGTGGTACGGTTGCGACATGTCCAGTTTTTCCGAAAAAACAGGCGACCATTTGCTTGGAAGTGCTTCGTGCGCGAACAACTTTTGTTGGGTTTGGCTCATCTTGAAACACCCATACATTCGACTGCTGTTTACTTTCGGGCTCATACGCGTAAATCCATGATTCATCACCTGTCACGATGTCATAGACGAAGCCCCGCGATCGTATTTTTTGAGCATTTCCTTCGACCAATCGACACGAGTCTTTTTTTGAGCGATTGCCAAATTGTGTGGGATCCAACGCGAACAAATTTTTTTGACAGTGAAATGTTTATGCAATATTGAATGTATGCTGGTCCCACTAATGCCTAAGACTGTCCCAATATCACGATAGGTCACATGACGATCTTGCAATATCAGTTCGCGCACAGCATCAATGGTTTTCGGGACAACAACTGATTTTGGACGACCTTCACGAAATTCGTCTTGGAGTGAACTTAGACCACGATTGAATTCACCATACCATCGATAAACACTGGTCCTTGATGGAGCTTCATCGGCAAAAAATGAATTAAGTTCATCCATGCAATGTTGCTGAGTTAATCCACGTCGAAAGTTGTAAAAAATAATCGCACGAAAATGTTCACGATTTAATTCCATTTTTGGACCGAGATGAATCTTTTAAGTTACTGTAAACAACACAAATAGCGCTGGTATTTCAAAACGTTCTGAGTACGTAAAGGCCAAAAAATGTCAAACTTTGCGATACAGCTGTCAGTTGCCAGAGTGCAACACCAGGGTTGCCAAATCCTGCCAAATAAAAGGCACCCCTCGTATTATCGCTATTGAAATAAATTTGTTTCACACTTCTACTTTATTAAAATATTAATGGAAAGAAAATCTTGTGTATGAAATTATAAGAGTTTCAATTCAAATATATTTTACGTTAATAAACAGATAACAGGTTTTTGACTTAAAAAATACTGGAGGTATTGCGATTATTGACATGATAACGTCTTAGAATTCGATGTAGGCGGCTGCACGCACCAAAAAATGCGGCGTTACCTTGCTCATACGGCGTTATCTTGCTCATGCGGCGTTACCTTGCTTGAACTGCAAGCGAGAGCTCAGAACGAGCGACAAAGAGCACAATCGGCCCCCGCGTTCGGCAACGTTCGACATCTGGCTCTGTCCTACTTGAGTGAGCATATATATTATATGTATGTATATGAGCATGTGTATATAAATTCGCATATTTGTATTTGCATATGCCTTCTTCCTGTGTGCATGGTAATGAACCATTTCTCTGTTGAGAATAGGACGATGATAGAAAAAGTAGGAAATGAAAGGGAGTGTTTCGAGTGTAATGTGTCTTGAAAAAGTCAAATGGATGATATTGCCTCTTAGTGTTGTTGACTTATTAACGTCTGATGCACAATCGAAATTGAAGATATCTTTCATGAATTTGATAAATGTTTCGTCATTCTTCACGTTTGTGCAAATGTAACTTGACCTATTCCATTGCGATTCCATTTACCTCCTCCTCTATATCCATACAAAATATCTATCAAACAAATAAAATTAAAATTTTGTTTTGAAAAATGCAACCATTCCATCAATATTATCTTGTGGCGTTGTCACGTTCAACTATCGTCAGTAAACCGACTTTACAGACAACCTCTTTTTAATATTTTTTAAATTTTGTGGTTGGTAGATTTTTCCAGTTTTACTATATTTCAGTTTCACTTTCCATACGTTTTCGCTAATTAATTTTTTTTTTATTTTTAAAAGTTTTCTTCCCAATTTTAAATTGTTGTTGTTATTTTCAAGTTATTTTTTTACTGCTTTGTTTCTTCACATTTTTTAATTGTATTTTTTTTTCCTTTTTTATTATCTTCCTTTTTCATATTTCTTTATGAGTTCTCACTAATCCATTTTTTTTATTTTTTGTTTTTTTTCTATATTTATAATATTTTGATCACTTTTTATTTTTGTTTTTTTTTACTATCACAATTTTTCATATTTTTCATTTTTCAATTTCGTTTCTTCTAAAATTTTACTAATTAAAGTTTTCTTATTTTTTATTGCCAATATTTTGTTTTTTTATTTGACTATTTTTATTATTCTGCAATTTCATTTCAAATAATATTTGCTAATCCAATATTTCATATTTTCAAATACTTAATTTTATAATTACTTAATATATCATATTTTTCAATTTAATTTTTCATAATTTTTACTAATTATTTTTTTTTTTTTTTTGTATTTGCCGCTTTTATTATTTTTCAATTTCATTTTCTATAACTTTTACTGATTAAATTTTTCTTATTTTTATTCGCAATATTTTTTTTTTAATTTATAATTTCTCATAATTTTTTCATAATTCATATTTTTAATTATTAAATTTTACATTTTTATTAGTGTTACTCTTTTTCAGCTTAATTCGATCAACCCAATTTTTAAGCACGTTTTCAATTGTTTGGGCTCCAATTTCATGAATGGCAACTTCGATTTCGTGTTTTAAAGCATCAATCGTCTCTGGATGGTTCGCATAGCATTTGTCCTTAACGGCTCCCCACAAAAAATAGTCCAACGGGCTAAAATCACAGCTCCGAGGCGGCCAATTGATATCGGAATTTCGGCTGATTATTCGGTTTTCAAAAACGGTAGCCAAAAGTTTGAGTGTAACTTTGGCAGTGTGACAAGTTGCACCGTCCTGTTGAAACCAAATGTCGTTCATGACATCCTCTTCAATTTTTGGAAACAAAAACTCGTTGAGCATGTCACGGTAACGCTCGCCATTTACTGTAACCGCAGCTCCTCGCTCATTTTCGAAAAACAAAATGGCCCGATGATGCCGCCAGACCAAAAACCGCACCAAACAGTGACTCGATGTGGATGCATTTGATTCTCTACAGTAACGTGTGGATTTTCTGAGCCCCAAATCCGACAATTTTGCTTATTGACATAGCCACCGATGTGAAAATGAGCTTCATCAGAAAAGATGATTTTTCGGTAAAAATGCTCATCTTCGGTCAAACGATTTTCTGCCCATTGAGCGAACCGAAAATGGATTGCATTGGATGGTTATTAGGCTTCAGTTCTTGCACCAATGAAACTTTGTAAGCCTTCATACCGACTTCTTTATGCAAAATTCTCCTCAAAGAAGTGCGTGAAATGTTCAATTTTTGAGAACGATGATGAGTTGAGGTTGTTGGATGTTCACGCACATTTTCGGCTACAGCAGCAATGTTGTCGGGTGTACGCACTATAGGAGCACGTTCACGTGTTGTTTTATCCATTAACGATCGACTTTCACGAACACGAGTAACAAATTTATCCACAAACTGCCTTGATGGCAAATCTTTTTTTCGGAATTTTTTTTTTCAAATTTCTCACAGTTTGAGTAGAAGACTCACCACTTTGGAAATAGGATTTCAATACTTCCCAATTTTGTTCAAGCGTATAGCGTCCCATTTCGTAAATGTCAAACCTTTAGGTAAATTATGAACACATTTGACATGTCATTTGCGTTACCATTCTCAAAAAAAGGTACTTCAAAAAGCAAACGCTATATGGCCCACCCTGTATTTGTATTTTTTTAATATATTTTAGTCTCGCTTTTTATGAGCTTCAACTAATTAAATTTTTCTCAATTTTTTATTTTCAATATTTTTTTCTATATTATTATTTCTCCTTTTAAATTTTTACCAATTGAATTTTTCTTATTTTTTATAATTTTTTTATATGTATCTGCTTTTATTATTTTTCATTTTTATATTTATACATGTCGTGAGACTCGGAATTACTTCGAGTCCTTTTTGCGTCAGCTGTATGGAGGATGAGGTGGAATCATCTCAGCACCTGCTTCTTAGCTGCCCAGCTCTCGCTGGACTAAGATTCAAACATCTTGGTTCTCACTTCTTTTCTGCGCCTGCTGATATAGCAGGTTTTGATAACAAAAATCTGTTGAACTTCATCAGCAGCATAAAGAGGCTAACACAACCGTAAACTAGTCACCGTTCATAGTCCACAAATACTCAACCCTCCCCACCCCTTTCCGTTTCGACCTGTCGTTTTTCTTTTCACCTCTTTTTCCTCTCTTGCAATGGTATCACAAAGGATGAACCAAACTTCTTTCGTCCAAGTGGGCCCACTCTGTGGGCAACCATTACTACCTTGCCTAACCTAACCTACTATTTCAATTGTGTTTTTTATACCTTTTTATTTCGTGTTTTTCATTTTAATTTTTCTAATTTAAATCTTTACTAATTTAATTCTGCCGCCATAGCCGAATGGGTTGGTGCGTGATTGCCATTCGGAATCCACAGAATTCGGTTCGAATCTCGGTGAAACATCAAAATTAAGAAAAACATTTTTGAAAAAGCTCTTCATTTTTTTTATTTTTAATTTTAAATAATTTTCTGTATTTCTTTTACTTTTTTTTATTTCATTTTTGAATCTTATAAAAATTTATACAAATGTTTTTCTATTTTTAATACTTTTGAAATTAATATTTTTTAATTTTTTACGAATTAAATTTTTCAATGATTTTTTTTTTTGCTTTTGTTGAAAATATAGTTTATTCTCCTACAATAACCAGTTAAATCCAAGTCTTAAACTTTATATAAATTAGAAAAGTTCCCTAAGAGTTTCACACCCTTTAATGAGAATTTTTAGAAATATAGAAAACTTATAGAAAAAAGTATAGCCCAATGAATTTTGGCATAATAAACTACAAGTTTCAAATTGCTCATAATTTTCCTTGATTTTGAGAATTTTTTTTTGTCAAAGTTGGATGCTCTCCTTATAAAAATTATTTCGAAGCCAGTGCTTCAATTTTTATGGTGTTCCCGTTTTTATATTCGAAGCAATATTTTTATAATGCTGCTATTATATTTTATAAAAGATTTACATAAATATATTTTCAAAAAATTTTTTTTTTTTGTTTTTGTATTTACCCCCTTTCATGAGATCAACTGCAGCATCAACGTCAACCATTGCAACGTTTTAAATTCGAGAATATGTAAAAAGTGTATAAAAATGGTAAGAGTTCGTATGTTCCTATGTATCTATGTAAACAACTTCATGTGTCTGAAAATTGAGAGCATTTCACCACTACTTCTTTGTGCACCTCCACTGCTCGACTCCTTGCCACAGCTGTGCTGGTCGTTGGAAATGCACTCGAATTTGAATGTCTCTGATAAAGAGCTACGCATTAAAAGCTTGGATAATTTTTTTCGCCACAGCAGCTGAGCCAGCCAAGTGTAATTGTTGCATGCTACATGTTGCATGTGTGGAATTACAAGCAGCATTTGCATTATTTCGCACAACAAACCAACAACTGATCCCATCTAATGATGAGTGCATTGCGCAGTTATTTGGTTAGTTCTATTTTAAAAATGTTTTTACTATTACTTCTTTTGTTGGTGTTGTTATCGATGTATGGCCAATCAGCCAACTAATGGAGTTTTCATGCATTTTTACGCATGAAAGCACGACATAAATTTGAAACAGAGTAGCTGAAAGGACGATAAGAAGGGGGATGCAAAAAAAATCGCATGAAATTTTTTTAAATATTTGAACTAAAATAAAAAGCTGTACATTTAAAGGACTCCATTTTAGTAGGCCGTCTAAAGACTTGCAGTAACAAATTACCAATGAATAATTTTCAATTTGAATACATATTTCGTACTATAAATTAATACGTACATCTGGCAATACCATGCAGCTTGAAAAATATTAAAAAATGCTATTTTTTGGTACAAGTTATTTTGCGTTTATAAATTAGTACATTTTTTTTTACACTTGCAAAGAATTTTGCTTTTTCACTGTAAAAAATTAGTAGACTGCTAAAAATTTTGTCATATTTTTTCGAATCGCCGCGGCTTTGGGTGCATAGTGCCGACAAAAATGTTTGCCCATATCGTCTTCCTCCCAACTGGGAAGGTGACAGTCCCAAAGAAGAGACTCAGATCGTTCCTGTACCGAGAGCCTATGACATCAACATTGGTCTTATCCATGCGCACCACAAGAGAAACCCCTTCCTTTCCTTCCCGGTTGCTACCCTTGGTGTGCGAGAGCACTCGCCAAGCCTCGTGTTGATGCCCGAGTTTTGAGCACGCAGGCAGGACAGAACATCCGCTGTAGGCAGATCGGGATCCGGAATGTAGCAGATGGCTTTCCTGAAGCATACACTCTTCTCGCTGTAGACCGCGAAGCGAGGCACGTTGTTGACAACGATCATGATCCACTTGAAGTTGGCCAGAGACGCGCACGTGGCCCTTATGGTGCCGTCCTTTGTCTCATAGCTCTTCGCGTTGGCTTCAGGACCGGAGGCTACAACCCGACGCATTAGCCGGCTTTTGCAGTATTTCATTTCTGCATCATTCAGCCGATGGTCAGGCCCCAGTTTTCCGATCACATTCACAGGTCATGGGCCAGCAGCCTTCTCGCTATAGGATGGCTTGGATGTACTCGGGCGAGGGTCCAACTCGCCATCCTCCACTGACGAAATTTTCGCCAGGCAGACAGTTGAATTGGAGTCGTTGTCGAGGCGGCGGTCAAACTGTGGCTTGGCAGAACCAACGGCTGCCACATTGACTGGCGCCGAGATCACGCTCGTACCTTGGGGGTCGTGGCGCGGACATCAGCATCGGCTTCAGGGCAGCGAGGTGTGCTGGTTTCAGCCACCGTCTTCCTCCGCTCACGTTGAGATCGAGACGATTTGAGAGCGCTCGTGTCTACCGAGGACTCGGTGGCTTCTATGGGTGTCACTTCCGCCGATCGAGGTTTTTTGGAAGACATAGGCGCAGAAGGGCTGAAAGAGCCACATGAGGATTTCTCCGGCATAAGCTTCGCCAGCTGCATTCTATACCCCCTCCTTGTCACGCTCTTCGATTCCCGGCTTCTTTGGGAGGTCGTGCCGCCACCGCAGAGACCTCACCACCAGGCCCTCCGAAACTGGGAAACGTTTTTCAGTCTCTGAAGAAGAGGAGATTGCGTTGCTTCACTTGGTGTGTTCAACTGGCGCCGATTAGCACGAGAAGGAAACGACTGGCGCGCTTTGTTAAACTCGGCCAAAATCGCGTAAGCGGTTATCGTGCCAATTAAGAAGAAGAACAAGAGAGAGATTCGTCAATTTCTAAAAATTTCTCATGAAGGTTACGTTGCCAAGATCCTTTAGTGTGTCACCTTTGGTGCGATCCTTGTGCGTTTCAGTCCATCGCCATTCTACTTTTGTCAGTCGCTGACCTGTGCAGTGTATGGCCAACCCATTTCCATTTTAGCTGCTGTATTTGAATGTTTATTGGTTTTTTGGCAACTTCGATGAAGGAGTTGTTCGTTTGAAATCCAGTTGTTGTCCCACCAGATACGGAGGCTGGTTTTAAGGCATTGGTTCACAAATGTTGCAGATGCAGACGCCAACCACATTTCACAGCCATATAGTAGGACGGTTTTATGATAATATTCGAACTAAGAATTCGTAGCTTCGTACGCGTTTTCAGCGGTTTGGAAAACCAGATATTTTTGAGGCTTGCAGAGGTTGCCTTAGTTTTGTTGGTTTTTGCATCAATATCGTGTTTCGCTCTACCATCCCATGTGACTTGGCCTCCTAGCTTTGGACATGTTCAATGTGTTCTCCATAAATTGTGCACCTATTTTGGAGCAAGTTGTTGATTTCCTTGGACTTAGTTTCTCTACACTTTCGACTTGGAAACTTATCTTATTAAGTTTTCTCTGCATGTATCCGCCAAATAAAGATTTTATAAATTTTCTTATAAAAATTTCTATGCTAGAATTGCGAAAAACTTGCTTGTCTAGCTGCTCATAAAGAAAGTTCACTCAGTGGTCACTAAGTCCCATTGCGGGGATCCGAAAAGACATCCGCAGACCTATACCTGCCTTCGATTAGTTTAAGTTGGATTGTAGCAGTTGTCCACTATGGTACGCACCCAGGCTCATAGCGCATTCCGATGCCGCAACGAGTACTTCTGCTGACCTCTTCTGAAACCAAAGTGACTTGTTCAAAAACTTG
This sequence comes from Anastrepha fraterculus, assembly GCA_037575425.1. NCBI lineage: Eukaryota > Metazoa > Arthropoda > Insecta > Diptera > Tephritidae > Anastrepha > Anastrepha fraterculus. The sequence continues at coordinate 205,418 of JAYXIM010006373.1, read as the reverse complement.
AAGACACCACTGATTTATGTACATAGCTCTGAGGTCTTCCAACTCTCTAAAAAATTATCAGAACTGAATTATCTGGAATCACATCCCCACATCTCCCTCACATCACTTTCGCAAGGGGAGCACTAATGAGCCTACAAAATCCCTTACGCACACAAGTTTAGGCTCACATTAATTAAATGTTCATGTCGAAATTGTAATTAGTTGCTTGCAACTTTAATAAGACATTTAGCTTTGGCCTTGCGGGCATATTTTTTGTTGCAAATGTAATATTTTGTCGAAAGCCAAGCACAAACAATAGCAAACAGTCACAAGTAATGTAAGTAATTTTACATTTTTAGAACCACATTTGAGTACTACTTTACATGCCATATAACAGTTTCATATTCCACTAAGTGTCCAATAGGTTTGTTATGCGCATATGTACATATGTACGTATCCATGTGCGTACTTACATATATTTGCCACAAACTGAACTGAATCAATTTATTAGGCAACAAGCCCGCCCATATGCATGCAAATGAAGTGTATTGAAAGCGTTCCCCAGTGAAATGCATAAATGTTGCAAGTTTTAGACCTATTGGCTGCCAGGTATCAATTATACGTTTCGTATGTATATATGTGCATGTGCATATATTTGCTGACATGTATACAAATGCCCAGAGCACCCATCCTGGAGCATGCAAATACGGTATAACTAAATATTAGCAGCATAGATTTCATTTGATGCATAAGTGCGCAAATATTCGTATACAACATACAAATCCTTACAATTATACACTAATACTTGTGAGCATATGTATGTGTATGTGCAGTGGTGAGCTTGAGTACAAAACAATTAAGCATTCATACATTTGTTTGTATATTCACCTGAGTACTCATTCACATTCCTGTAATCTGTGTTGTTGTACAGCAAACTTAGTGCATTCAATAAGAATTTATGTGGAAATTAGAAGGCATTCATTGAATTCTGAATGAAGACGATTTTAGGCTATTTGAAGCAGTTAGCTGAGGGACTGATGCACCTACACATACAGTAAGTCAACGATTTGCTCATATCAGAGATAGAAATGCAATTTTACCTTGAACATTAGGGAGCTGACACAATGAAGTAAAAAATACTTTTACGGAATGGTTTTTGATTAGCCCAAATGGGAAAGCAGCTGTGGACCATCTTACGATGCCTAAAATGGCATACTGTAGATAGTCGGGCACATCTTGAAAAAACCTAAAATTTGAGATGACAACAGAGAATGGGTTGGTGCGTGATCACCATTCGGGAGGGCATAAGTTCGAATATCAGTGCGTAAAACAGCAAAATGATAGAACTTTTTTTTTCTAATAGCAGTTGCCCCTCGGCGATGCAGGGACATCAGCTGTCTGTTAGTTGGCTAAATGTCAGTCCAGAGTATTGTTTACAAGCGCGCGGAAGCATTTTGCCGAGAGTAAACGTGAAAAAAGAAAATCAGTAATGGATTTCAAACGTAATAGTGTGATTGTATTATATTTGGCTGGAAAATCACAACCAGCAATTGTTCGTAAGCTCGAGCACCTTAAAGTTAATACAGTTTTTGTTTATCGCACCATTATTCGTTACACTGACACTGGTAGCATCGCGAAACGGCATGGAGGTGGTCATCAAAAGGCTGCAATGTTCAAAAAGTGAAGAAGCGACTTGTGCGAAATCCCCGACCGTCGACGAAGTGTCAATCAAATGGCGAAAAAACTGAAAATATCTGACCGTAGCATCCGCCGCATACTGAAAAATGATCTCAAATTCAAGCCTTACAAAATTCAAAAGGCGCATCATCTCCCACCAAAGCAGCAACAAGTCAGACTTGAGAGAACGAAGGAGTTGCTTCGCTTAGTCGAAGCCGAAAGTGGTTAATTTCCGAACATGTTTTCTGGCGAGAAAATTTTTCACATTGAGCAATTCGTAAACTCCAAAAGCGGGTTTATTTGACCGACCGTTCATACGAGAATTTGAGTCATCGATTGGCCACCAGTAGGCAGATCCCACCACAGGTAATGGTTTGGGCTGCTGTAGCCGCAGATGGGCGCTCTCCAATCGTTTTCATCGAGCCTGACGTGAAGGTAAATGCGAAATATAATTGGGAGGGAATTCTGGAGATTGCTTTGAAGCCGTGGGCAAACAAACATTTCCGTGGCACACCATGGACGTTTCAACAGGACTCGGCGCCGTCTCACAAAGCTCGAGTGAACCAAAAATGGACGAACGTGCACAAAATAGCTCTCAAATTCACCAAACGCGAATCCGATTGATTATTCTCTTTGGATCATTTTGGAGAGCAGGGTCCGAACTAAAAGATTCACCAGTCTCGAGGCGCTGAAAAAAGCCATTTTCCGCAAGTGGGCCAAAATACTTGCAAGTCACATTCGGGCAGCTTGCGATACCTTCTGGATCGTCTCAAGGCCATAGTCAAGACGAAAGTTGGTCACATCGAGCAAAAGTAAATTGATTCTTAATTTTGTATTAGATATTTTTCACACATTTTTTACTTTGAATTGAATAAAAGTAATTTTCCAAACCAAATATATGGCCCTGTAGGTAAAAATAGGAGGAGGAGCTCGGGCAAACCCCTTACAGAAGTGTACGCGCAAATTATTTGTTTACTTTTTAAAGAGGATTCTCTCTCTCTCTCCCTCTCTCTAAACCTTGCACTTTATAAGCTCTCTTGAAGTCAGTGGAGTGAAATTTCCGCACATGTTTGTTCTTAACCCTCTGCTGGGCACCCAATTTTCGACTTTGGACGTGAATTTAACGTATTCCTATTACAGCTAACGACTTGAGCTTCCAGATAGCTTCCTAAAATTTAATTTTCTATCGATTTATGGATATCATCTTTTAAAAAGGATCCTCGAACAGGCCGAAAAAAGACGAGACTAGGAGGGTTATTCTAACTATTATTCAGGCAAGGAACATTGCACACTAATCTGCTGCTCTTAGCTGTAGTTGAATGCATAAGTGGCCTTCATATGCAAAACAGAGAAAACAAGTCCAAATACTTCGAAAGTTTCAGAACGTTAAGCTGCATCATTGCTTGTTGATTTCATGCCAAACTTGGCTAACTGGCTTTAACAATCAGGACTTTCAGAATGTGGATGGAACTCTATCCCAAAAAGTTTCCAGAATATATTCAGAAAATTCAAAATAAAAGGTTATTCCACAAAAATAGCCCCATAGCGGTATAGCCCCATCAGGTGAACTCGATTACTGTTGGATGGTATGCGTTTCGATCTTAGTCAAAAATTCACGGATAATGATGGCACAGTTCGATGGTGGGTATTCATGGTGCAAAATCCACGAGTTGCTTTCCAACAAATCCTTTCTTCTTCCCTCTCACGAAATGCTTCACGTTCACGTCTCATAAGGCCCAAATAAAAGTCCTTGTTATCTGCCTGACCTTCTAACGAAAATTCGTGGTGTACAATCCGTTGTAGTCCATAAAAACCGTAAACAACGCTCTCTTTTTTGACTGAAAATTACATTATTATTTTGGTCTTGGTTGATTCGTAGCTCTTCACTCACCCGCTGGGGCCTGGACTGCGTGTCGTACTCATAAGCCCTCTTCTCGCTTCCAGTAATGAGGCTCGGATTCAGCCTTCGAAATCATGTTTTTCGCGATATCAACGCGGTCTCTTTTTTGCATGAAATTCAGCTTCTTTGGGACTAACATTACAGCAACACGACCAAAATCATTAACTACAATCCCCTGAACGGATCCATAAGCAATGTTAAAGTCCCCTGCGAACTCTCTGATGATCAATTTGTGATTACTGATAAATTTTCTATCACTTTTTTAATATTTTCTTCAGTTTTCGCTGTCGATGGCCTCCCACTACATTCGTCATCCTCGATAGACAGACGGTCTCTTCTGAAGCGTTCAAGCCCCTCGTAAATGGCTGTTTTCTTTAGAGTACTATTACCGTAATAGTTTCCTAACATTCCTAAGGGGTTCGCACCATTAAATCCGTTTTTATCGCAAAATTCAATACAAACTCGTTGTTGCAAATTTCAATCCAACTTTAAAACATTGACATATTGAAAGCACGTGCAGAAGTAGATTTATTCAAAGCGGTGTGCCTTTTACAAATGGCAAGCAATGGCCATGAAATTTCAGAATTATTTACGGCAAAGATGAGCCTCGTTGTCAAAAATATTAAAGAAAAAAAGGGAAACCGTCGAACTCGACGACACTTTTTCGATTGTTAAAGAGGTAAGCACCGCATAAAAAGCAATTTTGAACCAGTTGAATAAGACTGGATACTAAAAGAAGAAGAATGTATGGGTGTCGCATAAATTAACGTAAGAAAGCCGCATGAACCTGCCTTTCATCTACTGAACCGAGATGACTGAAGGAGGCGGGATCTATTGATTAAAAAATGGGCCACTTATGACAACGTCAAGCAAAAAGAATCGAGTTCGAATCACGCTGAACCAATATGGCCGCAGCGGCCGCCGTAGCAGAATGGTCTCGTGTGTGACTACCATTCCTCAGTGTACAGGTTCGAATCTACGTGCATGAAATAACAAATTGATAGAAAAGGTTCTTTGGAAAAGCATTTGCCCCTCGGCAGGCAATGGAGTTTTTCTGTCATAAAAAAGCTTCTTATAAAAAATCATCTGTCGTTCGGAGTCTGCTTAAATTGTACGTGTCACCATTTGTCAAACAACAACAAGAAGCCCATCACAATTAAGAGGTGGAGCTCGGCCAAATACCCAATAAGCCAGGAGTAACGATCGACCTTACCGACCGTTCTGCATGTTTGATATGATTAACTGGAAATCATATGTAATGAGCTGTTTCTCTACGGGAGGTCAAACATATCGACAGCTACTCGCTAGGATCTCCGAAAGCTTAATTAGGAGGTTCTTATACACACATCCATTTGATGATCCTAAACCAGTTTTTCTTTATGACTTTCGATTTTGCTGGTGAAAAATTTGCCTCAAACGAATTTCTTATCTTGAAAAGTAAAAAGGCTAAAGTCAGATAAGTTTTTTATATAACAAAATTTTTAATGAAATTACAAATACAAAATTTTGAAAAATACCCGCTTAAGGGGTAACACCACTGTAGAAATTTCAAAAAACTGATTTTTTTTTATAAGCTTAAAAAATTCTTTGAACCTTTTAAAATACAGAGCAAGAAGTTGTATACATTACCGAAGTTCATTTCATAAATATTTTAAGCTTTTAACCAAGCGTTAGTGACTGCTACCTAACGACTTCTCCAAATTTCCAAACTTTAAACGCGTTTTTCTCAAAACACGTTTTCTGAAATTGGCACGCAGCATAACTCAAACAATTTTAAATATTTTTAATCAGGTTTTTCACTACGTCTGTATAATAATCTTCTTAAGAGAAGAGCGTAGGGGATTTTCGATAGATTAATTTAAACGATTGTTATGATTATTTAAGTGCCGTTTTTTTAGTCCAAAATAGAGCTTTTTCCTTCAAATGCTTGCTAATTCCACAAAAATAAATATTTTTTAAATCCCTTACGTGTTTCTCTAGCTATTCTTATCTAGATTAAGAAAAAAAATGTTTCTTTGTTCCAGATAAAAATTTGCACCCTCTGTGCTGCGTGCCGCGGAGCTCCTTCAAGAGAAACCACATTACAAAAATGTCTCCAACGCCGCCATTTTGTAACATTTTTCGATCAAACTTTGTAGTTTTGTATTTTAGTATATAAGTAATAACTTCTCAAATCAGAGTGATTGCTTTCCCTTTCCTTCAATACAAAAAAATTCTTTAAAAATCGTGTATATTTTACGCGTGTACAGTGGTGTTACCCCTTAAGCTATTCACATGTGAACAAATACATATATGCAAGGACATGTCTTCAAATAACCGTAAATTAGCTTATTGCAGTTGTTCGTATGTTGTTGCGCCAGACTTCATTTGGCAGGAAATTGAATAACTGTAAAGTATTTTAAAGATATTAGCAGCTGAAGAAATGTTATGTTGTTATCGCTTTCAATATTTACGAACATTGTTCAAATGAATAGTGACATATGCAAAGCAGAAGGATGCTCTATGAATGCACATACATATGGAAATATGATATCTTCAAAATCTAATTAAGCAGCAGCTCATATAACAGTTTCTTCAAGAAATGTGGCTAAAAAATTTTGATTAATGAGATGTAAGTTTTGTCAGTTACACGAATATTTCCACAGTCCATTGATGATTACTATTCAAACTATTATTGATTGAACTGGTAGGAAGTCCTAGTTTGTCGGTTAGTCGGTTTGCGAAGTAATTGCTTTAGAGCAATCAGAGGCGCTGAAATCGACATGTCTATCGGTTTCTTAAAGAAAGACCTTATTGGAGTACTTTTAAGCTTAGAAAGAAGATATACAATACTCGTAACAAAGAAAACGTATTTCAGAAATCTTTAACTGAAATGGGTTTTGCAGAGAGTTGCCAAATATTTAAAAACAAAATTAAGTGAATTTCATAAGCAATCTAATGAAAGAGTTGCAATATTGGCATCAACTGAATGCTATTTAAGAACACTTCATTACACAAAAATATTTGAAAAAGGGCTACCACATATCTCGAAAATTTACACTAAAAGTTTATATATCCATAAAATATTACTCTCCTGGTTTCAAACGAAAACTGTATGAAACATTTTACCTGAAAGTATTCGTGAACAGGGCTGCCAGTCTACCAAAAAATCAAACAAATTGAGTTTGTTAGCTAAATAATATATTACAATATTTTTACAATACATAAATATTTTTAAAAGGGGTTGCCACGTATCTAAAATCTTTACATTAAAATTAATAAATATTACCCTGCGGAATGAAAACTTAAAGAAAACATTTCAAGCTGGAAGTATTCTTGAATAGGGCTACCATACTTCCAAGAATTTAAAATGAACTAAATATGTTAGCTAAATAAAGTATTATAATATTGATTATTTGAATTTTACTTAAGAACACTTCAATAGAGAAATATTTTTAAAAAGGGTTAACACATATCTAAAACTTTTAAATTGACAATTAATAATTATATTAAGCAATACCCTGCGGGCTACCGATGAAAATGTAAAAAAAGTTTTAGGCTGGAAGTATTCTTGAATAGGGTTACCAGCCTTCTAGGAGATTTAAATGAAACGAGCATATCAGCTAAATAAAGTATTATAATATTATTATTAACTGAATGTTATTTAATAATACTTCAATTTAGAAATATTTTTAAATAGGGTTGCCACATGACTAAGATCTTTACATTCAAAATTAATAGTTTTTTTTAATATTATCCTGTGTGCATCAAGCACAAACTTTTCGAAAAAGTTTCCAGCCGGTCGTATTCATGAGCACTTTGATTTAGAAATATTTTTGAAAAAGGTTACCACATGTCGAAAACCTTTACATTGAAAATTAATAATTATATGAAACATTACTCTGCGGGCTTCGGATGAAAACTTTAGGAAAAAGTTTTAAGCTAGTCGTATTCATGAATAGGGCTGCCAGCTTTCAAATAAATTAAATAAAGAAGTGAAATAAGTGAAATATTACAATATTGGTATAAATAAAAAAAATTGTTTAAAAATACTCCAATCAAGTTTTTTTAAGTAGGGTAGCCACGTATCCCAAAAACTAGTATTAATGAAATAAAATATAACAATATTGGAGTCAAACGAAGGCTTTAATAATAAATAATTTATATAAAGGCGCACCGAACGAAAGGAATACTTAAATATGGACCATTTTTTCAGTAGGGTTGCCACTTTTTTTAATTAATTTTTTTTATAATTCATTATTGGTATGAAAAAAATGTTGTTTAAGAATACTCCAATCCATTTTTTTAACTAGGGTTGCCAACTACATATGTATATAAAAATAATTTATATAAAGTTAATATATTTTGAAGCTCGCATCGAACAATAAAAATACTTTATCATGGGAAGTGTGTTCAGTAGGGCTGCCACTTTTTTAATTTTTGTAAATACAATATTGGTATGAAAAAAGTATTGTTTAAGAATACTCGAATCCATATTTTTTAATTAGGGTTGCCCCGTATCCCAAAAACGAATCGCGAAATATGGTAATGAAATTAAATATAACAGTATTGGAAGACTTTAATAATAAATAATTTATATAAAGGCGCACCTGATGAAAGGTATACTTTAACATGGATAATTTTTTCAGTAGAGTTGCCACTTGTTTTTAATTTGTTTAAATACAATATTAGTATGATCAAAGTGTTGTTTAAGAATACTCCAATCTATTTTTTTTAATTATGGTTGCCACCTGTTTAAAAAAATGTATATAAAGTTAATAAATTTTGAAGCGCGCACCAAAAAATAGGAAAATTTTAAAATGGAATTTTTTTTCAGTAGGATTGCCACTTATTTAAAAAAATATTTGTAAATACAATATTGGTGTGAACAAACTGTTGTTTAAGAATATTCCAATACGTTTTTTTAATTAAGATTGCCACATGTATAAAAATAACGTATATTAAGTTAATAAATTTTGAAGGGCGCACCAAAAAATAGGAATATTTTAAAATGGAATTTTTTTTCAGTAGGATTGCCACTTATTTAATGAAATATTTGTAAATACAATATTGGTGTGAAAAGAAAAAGTGTTTAAAAATACTCCAAGCCATTTTTTTAAGTAGGGTTGCCACCTATATAAAATTAATTTACATAATATTAATAAATTTTGAAGCGGGCAGCGAAATATATGAATTCTTTAAAATGGATATTTTTTTCAGTAGGGTGGCAACCCTTGTTTAATAAAATTTTTGTAATTAAGTCAAAAACAAAAGATTATGGAACTAATTTCAAGTAAACGATATTTAAACAAGCTTTAACTGTAACCGGTTTACGCCTTGTTCTAATAAAAAAATATACAAAGAAATAAAGTAAAGGGCTCGTAATAAGATTATTTCTGACAGCAATTAGTTACCAAAACGGCATAACCTTAGGCGTCTGTAACCCCGCTAATATTTGAAAGCACTGATTATTCCACTGACACCATTGAAGATACAATTCATTAAAATCTCAAACCACCACTTCCGACTCCTGCGTTCACATTCTTTTATTGCTTTTTTTCACTTCTGAACACATTTTTGGTTTTATAATTTTCACAAAAAGTTATATAATATTTTTCTTGCTCTAGATGAATTTTTATTTATTTTGTTTCCTTCCAAAGAAATATTTTAACCTTCCAATGGAAATTTTCCAAGTTCTTTCCGCCACTTAAGCGAGTGTCCCTTTGCAATACGTGTGCAAAAGAATACAACTATCGATTGGCATAATAATAGGTTAGCATTTTTCATCGTTTAATCAAGCTTGCACAGTCTCTGTCTCCATCTCTCTCCCTTTCTCTCTCTCCTTCTCCTTTCCAGGGTTAATAAGTTTCTATTTGACTAAAATTTGAATCAAAATAGATGAACGATTACATAAAACTCTCTACTGCATCGAATTTGGTACCAACAACTATTTTCTATACGAAATAAATCAGACATTGAAATGAAGTACCTATTTATGGAAACTAGTGCACATATGTTTTGAACTATGTATTAATTTCAGAAACATTTCGTTTTCATCAGTGCAATAAGTCGTGCCAACAATTATTCATTGCTCTGTTAATAAACTGTTAAAATTTAGTTTTAACTGCACAAAATATTACTTAACAATAAATGTGTGTTTAGCCAGCGGCAGTGATTCCTAAAAGTATGCCTCATTTTGGTAATAATCCTGCCGAAATGCATGCAAGCTGGCAAGCTAATAAAAGCAGCGTCAGGAAGCAATTAAGTAAATAGAAATATAATTGATAGTTTAGCAAATACGCATATGCGTGTGTGAGTATGTATATAGAATAATTGCATTTGCAGAAGACATACACCTGTGCAATAAATCATTTAATTTATTATAAAAGGAAAATTATTGATGCAAAAGCGGCTAGCTCGAATTTCATTCAGGGAAATGAACAACGGCAGGCCGAATGAATCAAACTCAGAAAACTGGACTGAGAAAAACTGAGTGAAGAAAAAAATAGATTTCTCATGCATCATTTATTTATATGGTTTATGGGTAATTATGGCAACAATTAAATGTTCAGAAATTCAACAATCAATACATTTTGTTGATAATAAACGCAAAAGCATTTTTTTTTTATTTACAGTGGCGGTGAAATTAATAACAGCTTGGGCAAATGACTATTTGATTTTTATTGACTGTTTATTTATGCCTGTTTAATTTCTTTTTTGTTTTTGTTTTATAAAAATATACCAGGTATATACCTATGAAATGAGCTATTAGTCCATAGATGTCGCTAGGAGTAATTTTAAACCTTCCCAAATGTCTTGTGTTTTTCATCTGTCATCTGTCAACAATATTCAGTTCATTGTTTGCTACGTTTCATACAACAATGCATTTTTGTCGATCTTAAAAATGTCGAATTTCGTGCCTTCAAACTACGATTTGCGGACATCGAAAACCCACTTGGGAAATGCTGCTCTCCCGGTTCAAAAAAACAAGTCTTTTTTGCATCGAATCGTTACGGATGATGAAAAATTGGTGTATTTCTACAATCCCAACCGTAAACGATTGTCCGCCCGGCCACAAGCCAAACACAACGGCCAAACCAAATCGCTTCGGCCGCAAGGCAATGCTGTGTGTTTTCTGGGATCAGCGTGGTATGATTTGGTACGAGTTATTAAAAACAGCTGAAACAGTTGACGGTGCACGCTAACAACGACCATTGGCCGATTTGAACAGCGCTATACACCGAAAACGCCCAGAATATGCCGATCGGCGTCACAGAGTAATTTTTCTTGATGACAATGCACCGCCACATCGAACAAGAGCGACCCGGGAATTGGTGGAGACGTACGATTGGGAACCGCTAGTGCATGCTCACCAGGCTTGGCGCCTGCCGATTATCATTTGTTTGCATCGATGAGCCACACACTTTCCGAGCAGCGCTTGAATTCTCACGAAGAAACCAAAAAATGGATCGATGTTTGGTTTGCGGCCAAAGACGGTCAATTTTTTTGGCGCGGCATCCACGAATTGCCTGAGAGATGGGAAAAATGTGTCGCTAGCGATGGCTATTATTTTGAAGATTAAATTTGTAACCATTTTTTGTTATAAACAGTAGTTCATACTACACAGACGAAAGATGAGGTCGTACAAACTTTGTCAAAAATCACAAAAAAATTTCATGAAAATGATTTAAACTGTTTAGTGGCCCCCAAATACTAAGTTTTCATATTTCCAATTATTTGTCGGAATATTTATAAATATTCTGGTTATGCATTTTACAGTTCTTTTTTCTTATTAATTAAACAAATTTTTTTGTTAATGCTGTTACTCATATTCTTCCATGTAACAAAAATCTCGAGCTTTTTTTCATTTGAAGAAAATTGGATGGACAAACAAATTTCCAAAATCAATAAAAATATATAGCCACTTCAAACTTGCACTTTACTGTAAAAAAAATTAGAAGAGTTATAAATCTGAGCACCCAATTTCTTTTTTTTAATTCTGAATAAGTAAAATTTGAAAATTTTGAAATTTTTATAAAATTTTTTATTATTTTTATTTCATACAAAGTTTGAAACTTTACATGGTCTTCGTTGTAGTGTGAACGATATTTTTACACATGATTCAATTATACAAGGTTAAGTAAAGTTTGACAACTGATTTCGGATGCTACTTAATCCATTGATGCAATTTGGAAGCAAGGGAAAAAAGGGCATAAGTTTATCCCCTTTCTGAAAATGTAGTAAAAAATTGAAAAAGGTCGTTGTAAGCCATAGAATAATTTTATGTTATTTTATAAGTGGTACTTAATTATTTATATTTTTAACTTAACTATTCCCATGGATTTGTGTCATATAAATATGTATTTTGACCATGCATCGGATTGGAATCTATATGTGCCATTTGTAAACCTACACTGAAGTAATAAATAAAACAACTTGATGCAGCTCCGTTAGCTTGTGCGTTATTCGAGCATCGGACAATGACGTATACGCAAGAATCTGAGCGATAGGTCTTGCCGTTAAGAGCGTGCCTTTGTATAAATACCCGGGGTCGATGAAATGATTTCTTAACAGTTTCAGCAAATGTGGAACATCTGCGAACACGAAAACCTTTCCGTCTGTCGCTGGGTGGGCAAACCATGTTTGGTCTAAATATAAATAAGTATCCATAAAATATCAATCCTAGTTTTTAAACGACCTTCACGTACCACATGAAATGTTTAGGTCCTTCCATAGGGCTTGATTTGCGGAACCCATATCCGAAACAATTCCAACAACCTTATAGCCAACGTCATATAATTTGCTGATTGTCTTTTCTAAAATGCTTTTAGAAACTTTGCAATCATAATCGCAAAATATCGGCTGCTTCCATGAAGACCTTAACCCTCGCACAATCATTACTTGCACGTTCTTACATGGTTTGCGCACCGTATCAGTTAAAGAATCGTATTCAAATACCGATTCCACTCTCATTTCATCGAAGCTTATTATACACAGCCTATCTTCTAACGTGGCATCGTTTACGCTGCGCATCATGCTCAATGAAAACCTTAAAATACCGTCCTCAAATTTTAGTTTTTGCAGCCATTTTGAGACAGTCGACTCACAAGGCAACGGTAATCCTTTGTTGTATAAATAATTATACGCCTTTCGCCCAGCAGAATGCAAGGATATAGCCTGTGCCATATCGTCCCAAGCCCAATGAATTGTTTTGGTCGGGTCTTCTAACTTTTTAATTTGTCGTTCCTTAAGATGGGCCAATTCTTTTTCCAGTTCAGACACACGAAAATCGGTAAATGATCTAAATCAAAATTCGTTTAAATAAAACTACACTTTTCAAATAAAAAAGAATTTACTCTGTTTGCGTAGAAGCGTCAACTAAATGAGGGGCTGTCTCAGGCTCATTCCAGCAATTCAAAATTTCGATAGGCATCGGAAGAGCATCACTATACAATTTAGCCCTTTTCCGATCTGGTCCGATCTCGAAATCCTTTGCCGAAAAGTGATACATGCAAACTTTTTCGCCTGGCTTCAACGAAGTGCTGCATGATTTTACCTAATTTTTTCTTTTCACTTCATCTTTGGGAACATGAACAAACTTAACTTTCTCTTTTGTCCACGTTTTGTAGCACAAAACACAGCTTGGTTTTGGCATATTTCGTCTGTTAAAAGATTCAATCCAAAAATTAATAGCAAAGAAGACACAGGCATTTTTGATAAAATCTTCCCCGAAAATTGTTAAGAAAACTGTAGTGTTTTGAGTGTTTTCCTTTATTGTACTTTAAATATAAACAAAGTATTCTAAAAATCTCAATTTTATTAATTTACTTAAAATGTTATTTCACGAAAAATTTTAAGCTATTAAAAATAAAGCACTTCAAGAAATCTTTTTTTCCGTTTATTTTCTTATTCTTTGGCATTTTTTTCTTATAATTTACTTAAATGATTACTAAATATATTAAGCCGATAAAGCATTTTTTTTTTTAAATGTCAAACGGCTAAAAACTTTGTAAACCAGAAATATTAATAGCAACCCTCGTATGTTTCTGTGGTCAAATGATGCTAAGTGTCAGTGTTATTTTTTGTCACAGAAATCATGCTTACGTGGATAAATGCCTGTTATTTAAAACTGGGTTCTTTTTTTTATTAAACGCAAAGTATTGGTGGCAGCAACGGGCTCTAATCACACCTGTGTATATAAATTTTAAGCAGTTATTAACAAAAAAACAGATTGATAATCTGCAACAAAAGACTTACCTAAATATGGCTATGTGGTAGCTATTTATCAATGTAATTTTCACAGAACTTTCAATAGAATTGAAAGATGCGAAAGTCTAAGCAAAATGGAATAGGCAAAACAGTATTGCCTGCTAACTTTTTCAGCAAAAATTTTAATTTCTACGCTTTTGAGTACTTTTTCTTTAGAATTTGCTCTGAAATAAAAAGTAGCTTTTCCAAGAGGACAACACGGATTTATTAAGTAGCTTCAAGATGGCTAACACAGGGTGAAAATTAGGCTACTTACATCACCTTTAATTATTGCTTTATGATTTTTACACATATCGAACATTTTTGAAATTCAAAAAAGTTTTATTTTGCTTAACTTCCCACTAAGATGGAACAAAATTCTTAATTTCGTATGCAAAAAAAATTTACAAAAATCAATGAAAATATTTAGCCACTTCAAACTTGCACTTTGTGGTAAAAAAATTGGATGGGCTATAAAATCGCATAATCATTTTTTTTTTAATTTTGAATTAAAAGTTGAAAATTTTAATTAAATGTTTTTTTGTTTTTTTGGAAACCTTCTTACGAAGTTTGAAATTTTGAATTACATGGGCTTCATTGTGGTATGAACCATATTTTTATAAATATTTAAAATTTTTAGAATTGGAAAAAATTTCGTTTTTTTGAAATATTTTAAATTTTTCACAAAGTTCAAAACTTTATATTGAACTGCATTTTTTAACTTTTTGCAAAGTCTGAGACTTTGAATTATATGAATATTATATATTTTTATATTTAATATTATAAATTTTTATAAATATTAATTTTATAATTTTTAGGTCTTATGAAAAATTTACTGTATTCTTATAAAAAATTGTTAGAATTAAATTAAAAAAATAGATGAATTATCAAAATTTTAGAATATGTCGCGCTGCTATTTCTTTGCACAACCTGAAAGTTGTCTTAAGGTTGTGCCGCTCTTCTCTTCTCTGTGTGAAAATGGGTGGTAAAGTAGGTCTACCACTACAAATCTGATACTTGGTTTGGCGCTCGTTTACACGTTGGTCCCTGTAAACGGTAAGGTTTTCTTGTATTGTTCTATCCATCCCATATCCAGGAAGATGTGTTTGCCTTTGCTCTTTCTCGCGCATTCATCAGCTGGGCAGAGGTAGCTTCCCATTAGGAGATTAGGCATTGGGCACTCCAACCACCGGGTCCTTGAAACATTCATCCTATTCTTAATCAAAAGGCGTGTATCTCATTTGTTATTTTGCAATCTTCTTCATAAGAAATTGGTTTTTACGTGACGGGTTCCAAAACCCAGTTCGCAAGCAGATCCAGTGCACAACCAGAGCAGATCCAGCGAGCCACAGAAAACTCATACTTTAATGTCTCTTTCAACGGAGTACTTCACTTTATACTGTCACCCAATATTCCACATGGATTGGGAAACGCATTTCTGAAATGAGTTTCTAATGTTGCCCGGGGTGTACGTATGCGATCGCAAGAACAGGGGTTGAGTGTAATCGTGCAACAATAACTGTATATCGGGAGACATCACTAGACCCTCCCGGTTTAAGAAAGAAGTAAGTAAAGTAAAGTAAAAAAATCTACTAAGTGATGACAATTTTCTAAGGTACTCCTTTGCGTTCAATACCTTTCCAGATTGCTTCATGATTGAGAGTGTCGAACGCTTTCTCCAAGTCGATGAAACAGAGGTAAAGAGACGAGCGCCACTCAACCGACTGCTCCACGATCCCTCTCAAGGAATTTACGTGATCGACTCAAGAACAGTGGGGACGAAAGCCTGCTTCTTCTTTGCTCTTCTCTTTAAAAGGTAATAATGAAGTTTGATGACTTCCCGCAAATGCTATTGTATTTTTTCGGTACGAACGTAGACATTTTGACATCGGATAAAAAATTATCTTTACGCTTCAAACGAGTGTCGACTACTGTGATTGAGATCTCATATACTATACATCTTCAAATCCCCAGTATATTACTAAAGCGCACACAAAACTAGTATCAGCAGTGACACATCTTTTAAAATCTGAGAGATTTTTTATTAATAATTTTTTTAAGCTATCTACTGAAGGCATAGAAGAATCTACTTGCGTATGTTTCTTATATTTATTGTAATTAAATATAAAGTGATATAATTATGTTAGCAGCAGCATGATTGCACTTATAAAGCCATGCGCAAAATGTTGTAGATAATTTTAATCAATATATTTTGCCCAGCCTAGTACCACCTACTCCGAAAAGTCGCTACGTGCGAGCCATGTCTATTTGTATATACAATTATAATAATTTGATTTTGACAAATTAAATTTAGTTTCCATAAAATACATTAGCCAAAGTTTAATTGACATTAAATCGCTCATTTTTACACACACACACATAAGAGCATCTAACCAAATACTGTAGCATGCATATTTTCAGGCGTTAAAAGCTACACTTAATTATTTGATATAGAATTGCAAACATATCCGTATATTTATGTCATAGTGTTCGTATTGTAACCCTGCAGTAGAACAGTCTGGTGCTTTGCAGCTGAAGCAGTTCGACTTTTATACTTTTTCAGTACGATTCAAGTGGTATTTTTAAAAGGGCGAAGTGCTTCGAAATAGCAGTGTTCAGCTTATGTAGCTGTGTTATAAGAGTTAATTAAAGGGGCTATATACATTTTTTATTTTTATTTGTAAATATATTTTTTTTTAATTTACGTTAGAAACTCGCTACTTGCCACACAATGTTTTTTGAACTGAATTCGCTTCAGGTATAAGAAAAACTCTTAAGATTTTTGAGTTTCCAAAAATAGAAAAGGCGTTCTTCAATTAGTTCGCGGATCAAAGGGTCAAAAACTTGCCAATTTCAAGAGATATGCCAAAAAAGAAAGCCAAGTTATTACATGCCAAAATTGAGGAAAAGCCCAGAGACTTTCACGCTAGCAAAGGTTGGGCTGCAAACTTTAAAACGAGAGATGAAATACGAAGGCTACAAACTTGCACCATTTTTGGACCAATTTGACAAAACAATTATGAATGTAAGTTTGACAAAAGAGCAGCTTTACAATCCGCTGAGTCTGGCTTATTTTAGCAGTTCGAAACTTCAGCTCCGGGTCATTATATCAGTAAGGAGAGAAAAAAATCCCTTGCTTGTACAAATGCTGCTGGAAATCAGAAAGTAAAAAAAGTATTTATTGGAAAATTGGCGAAACCGCGTTTATTCAATTTTTTTACTGATATGCCTGTTGTCTACAAAAGAAATAAAAATACTTGGTTAACCTTAGCTTTATTCGAAGAATGGTTTCGCGGAATATTTGTTACAGAGGTATGTTCATTTTTTGTCAGAGCAAAGAATCCTATGTTAATCAAAAATTGCTTAACTAAACAGATAAAAGAGTTCCTTCATGTGCAAAAGCTGCCGGAAAAGCACTTCTTCTTATTGATAATGCGCCTTGCCAACCCAAAGAAGACGAGTTAAAGTGCTACGACGTCCAAATATCGGCAATGTGCTTTCCTGAAAACTATACGACTCTAGTACAGCCCATGGATCAAAACGTTATAAGGCTTATTGAACTACAAAAAAATCCTCTTAAGTCACATTGTTGCTCGTGGAGAAACTATCGATGAGTCACTGCGAAATATCGAGCTGAAAAATTGGCGCAACTTCAATTCAGTCATCGTTTCAAAAGCTGTTTGAAAAAGTGTCTGACTGTAATTGTGATGCTATCATTCCTCTTTCAAAGTTACGATTGCAGACAGCTGATAATACATGAAATATTCAACACATTGCAACTTTGTTTGGGGAAGTAGAACCATTGCAGCAAGTCGCCCAGTCTGAAATCGAGTAATGGATTGTTGAAACTCATTCGAAGCCCACAGCTTTAAATGAGGAATGCTGTAATGAAGACGACGACACAGTCGGTGAGGAGCGAACAACGTGATGCTAAATATGAATAAAATTAGGGGAGGAAAAAATTTCATGAGTCCCAAGACCAAGCTTCTCCGACATTAAAATTCAAACGCTCACACTTTGGCAGGCAAGATGGAACTCTGACCGGTACTGAGACTAATACCCGTTCCGAAAAAGGGAATAGGAGGAAAGCACGGTAATAATTAACCTCCTATTACCTTACACAGTTTTTGTTCGGACATGGGTCCTTTCGCAAGTATTTGTGGCGAATGGGAAAGGTGAACCTACCAAACTGCATTTATGGAGATACTGAGTACTCGTATGATGATGCGGAGCACATCTTCTTGAAATGCGAGAGGTGGAACACAGAGAGAACAGCTCTGTAATGAGTTATTGGAGTATTTGCTTGGTTTAAGTAGTGATTCTTCCAGAATCCAACTAGCGCTTCCGCACCATTTTGTTGCCACATCCTCGTTTATTGGAGTATTTACATCTGAAGAAATAATCGAGAAAATGATGATAGACGAAGAAAAGGGGAATGCCATCGCAAATTTCGTGGAAGATATTATCCGGAAAAAGAGGTGTGAAATGGAAACTTATGTTGAAGAGCATTGAGCAAGGTTTCTCAAAACAGGCGACCCTGGTCGCAGGGTGAGTAAGTAAGTGGACGCCGTCTTGGCCCTCTGCCTCGAAGCAATGCGGAAGCAATCCCGGGGTGGAGGGAAGAATCCAAGAGAAGAGGAGGGATATTTTTAGCGGAATCACTACACCCGTAGTAGCGACGGTTACTATATGGTGCGAAGAGATTTTTAACCCAAGCTCACCGCCAGTAACCGCGACATTATTAAGGAAGTCAGAGAGAGATGTATGCAGGGCACACGTATTGCAGGTCGCATTAGGGATGTTGTATGGTGGAACAAATATATGACCACTGAAAGCAAGACGCGTATATACAAGACTGTAATAAGACCAATCCCGACCTATGGAGCTGAAGCACGAGCTGAAAACGCAAAAACAAAACAGCTACTGCGTACAAATGAAATGTAAGTTCTACGATAAATCGTAGGAAAAACACGGCTTGACTGCATTAGAAACGAGGTTATTCGTGACGAAACTGGCGTTAATGACGTAGTGAAGTTTATAAGAACAAGAAGACCGGCTTGGAATGATCACGTTTCTAGAGCTAGTGACGACAGAATATCCGAATAGTGGGGGACTATATACCATATGGAAAGCGCGGACCTGGAAGACCACCAAAGAGATGGCGCGAAAGCTGGAAGGATGTAATTGTGTGAAGAAAAACAGGTGAAACCTATATTAAAAGAATAATAAGAAGAATTTTTTTTTTAAATTGGTTTTTTAATTTTTATTTTTATAATGTTTATTATTTTTTGTGGTCCCTTTTTATTTTTCAATTTTTGTTGGTTTTAAAACTTGCAATGTATACCTAAAACAATAAATGTAAAGTTTATAAACAAATATTAAAATAAATTTAAATAATAAAGCATTCAGATTTAGTTTCTATGGTCAATGAACTCATTCCACTATATCTTGTAGCCAAATGGACGGCAATCAGTGCAGCTCTAAGGCTTCCTAATCTGTTCCATCTCAAAGAAGGCAATCTTACAGGACAAGTAAGGATTCTAGGTTCAATTCTGAACAGTCCGTGCCTAACAGTTCACTACAAGATGGAAAGGAAACTAGAATCCTCCAAGAAATTCAAAATGGTCATTAGTGACCACTCAGCGTGGAGAAACAGTGAAATATTCTTAAAACAGGGCGCACAGGAGTGGCTTACTAATGGGTTCAAAACGGAAGACGGTAGTGCCGGGGCTGGAATTGTCGGACCACATTTCAAAAAACCAAATGCAATGGGAAAGACTACTTCCATTTTCCAGGCGGAGATCCATGCCTTAGAGCTGTGTGGCAGAGTATGTCTACGGAGAGGCAGGCACGGTGCCAATATTAACATTCTCTCTGCGGGTTTAAGTGGTGATTCTTCCAGAATCCATTTTGTTCTCTCTCTGTTAGTCAAGCAGCTGTAAAATCGCTGGATAGCTTCTCATTCCAATCAAGGTTGGTCTGAGAATTTTTAAAAATCCTCAACAAACTTTGTTATCTTGACGTGGGTTCCGGAACATGAGTGACATAAAGGGCGGAAAATTCCAGACACTTTGGCGAAAAAGGGGGCAAACACTCCCTTCATAGATCCTGAACCTGCGGGGTAAATAACAGCTTCGAAAATGCCTTTCTGCGTGAGCAGGAACAATGAGGCCTAATCGATTACTGGAGAGACCAATCGGGTATGCGGCAATCGAAAAGATTCACAAATCCAGAACGGATAAAGGCAGAAATAATCCTTAACCTAAGCAGAAAGGACCTACAACTTTACACTGAACTACTAACAGGACACTGTAAACTTAATTATCACATCACGTATCACGTAGACTTTGCAAAGAGGCACAAGAAACAACAAAACACGTTTTATGCGACTGCCCAGCAGTGGCCCGACGCAGACTAAATTGCCTAGAAAATGGGCTATAAACCCAAACCTCCTGGTAGAAATTAAGCCTACAGCAGTTTTAGGATTTATTAACAGCCTAAATCTGTTTGGGTTGACTACATGACTACAAAATAGATCTCTTCAGGTCGCAGTGCACAAAGAGCTAATCAATAATAACACTGTGGTACAAAAAAAAAAGTTGCAAAAAAACTTTGGATCGGACATGGTGAGGGTTGTAGCTTATAAAAAACTGAAAAGAATGGTATAGGAGAAATTTCCAATACACCCCCAAAATCTCATTTTATGGCCATAAAACCGTTTTTCAGTAGGTTGATATGAACAATCACTCCTAACTTCGCCAATTTCCATCCGATTTCGAATTTGCTTTTTTAGTTCGAAAGAACAAAAACAAGCCTTTTTGACAGTTTGTTAACATTTTTTCTGAAATGACAACTGACGAGACTGTAGACGGAAGTATTTGGAATTTTTTTATTTTTTCTCTATTTTTTCAACTTTGGCATAATTTTTACGATATTACCCGATATTGAGGATTTTTTTTAGTACCCTACTGTGTTAGTAAATTTAATTTTGCGTCAAATGAGCTATATTTGACTGTAATTGAATTAAAATTAGTAGAGTTGTGCCAGTTTTAAGATTTTTTGTTTTTTTTTTTACTAATTTGGAATGTTGGTATAGCTTACGCTAAATGGGAATAAGGACGTGTTTTGATGCGTTATTATAGATACGTAATATTTATTGGAATGTATATGTATACATAAGAGTACACTGTACTGCATACAACAGAACTGGTTAGAGCTTACGAAAATATCTGACATATTATAGCACTTTTTTTTCAATAGAAATATGAAAAAGCTCCCAAGTGTACCAAAGTTCACTCTGTACATTGATTAACAAAAAAGTTTGTTATTATAATTTAACCTTATTAAAACGTCAAAGTTTTATTGCTTGTTTCATTGAAATTCAAAAGATATAAATCAAAACGTTGCCAGAAAAGTCAAATTTCTCAATATTCTCCGATGATATGGCATCATCAGCCTTATCATAAACCAGATGATTGTTATTTTTGTAAAACGGACGTAAACGGTCATCATTATAAAGCTCGAAAGCACATAAAGTATGCTGATGTTGCAACTGTTAAGAACCCCGTAGTCTTGGACGATATGATTGACTCAACTGCAGGTCATGGACTAAAGGAAGTTCAACTCATTGCTGATGATGATCAAACTGATAACAATAAACCTGATGATGAAGAGTACTTTCCGTCTGGTTCTAAGTTTTCAGAACGACACATTGTATCAAATTCAGATTTTCAGGATCTTTCTCGTGATTTACTTCTATCGGGAAGACAATCTGAAACGCTCGCTTCTCGATTTAAACAATGGAATTTAGTTGATGACGACTTCAGATGAATGATGATGATCGAATTTCTCACAGAGAAGTATTCAAAACTGATGAAGAAATGACAAATGTACCGTACCATACTAAACTCCAAAGGGCCGTTTCCAATGCATTTTTAAGTTTGGAACCAGTGCCGTTGTGTACTGCACCGTACCATACCGCACAGTGCTGCACTGCACAATACTCCAATAAATATTATGCGTTTATAATGACACTTGTTATTATTTTCATGCTTCGAAACGCATACCAAATCTCGTAGTAAAAAAAGAAAAAATCTTAAAACCCACACAACTCTATTAATTTTAATTCAATTACAGTCAAATATAGCTCATTCGACGCAAAATTAAATTTACTATAACAGTAGTGTACTAAAAAAAATCCTCAATATCGGATAATATCGCAAAAATTATGTCAAAGTCGAAAAAATAGAGAAAAAATAAAAAAATTCCAAATACTTCCGTCTACAGTCTCGTCAGTTGTCATATCAGAAAAAATGTTAACAAACTGTCAAAAAGGCTTGTTTTTGTTCTTTCGAACTAAAAAAGCAAATTCGAAATCGGATGGAAATTGGCGAAGTTAGGAGTGATTGTTCATATCAACCTACTGAAAAACGGTTTTATGGCCATAAAATGAGATTTTGGGGGTGTATTGGAAATTTCTCCTATACCATTCTTTTCAGTTTTTCATAAGCTACAACCCTCACCATGTCCGATCCAAAGTTTTTTTGCAACTTTTTTTTTGTACCACAGTGTAATAATAATAATAATAGTTTCTATAGAGCATTTAGATATTTTTAGTGAGTTCTATTTAGAATACTTATACTTATATGCTGAAAGCAGCACTATCCTAGATTTTCCTTAAACCTTTCTGGATTAGTTTAATAATCTGGATCTCACTTCTTGCCGTATTCATCTGAGATGGCGTCAAGGTAATCACTAAAGGAATCATTACTACATTTAAAATGAAATTTAGTTATAAATTTAGCAAACTAAAAACCTAAAATTAATGTATAAAATATATAATTTACCCTGTACTGCACAGAAGATCTAAAAATTGCGGTCCAGTCAAATCTATCCGCCCTATCGCACATAAATGTAAGTATTCACAACTCATCTATGCCAAATGTTAAACATTAGCTTGAACTAAGTTTCCTTACGGACTTAACTTAACCCGTATGAGTTTTTCATCTTCGGTGACCTACGCTAAAATTGTCTGCTTAAAATTTTCTTGGAACATTTTAACCCTCTAATTGCCTCTTTTGATGCTCTTTCATTATAGCTGGTTTAAAAGCGGTTCAAAACTGCCCATTTAACTAGGAATTAAAGTGTTAAAATATACTACAAAAAAATTTCGCGTTTAATTCTACTGCAGAAGCCTGGGGACAAGCATTTTACTTGAGGTCGTTGTATGCATAAAATCTTCGATAAATTAATTGCACTTTCGGCCAAAGTGTTAGAATTAGGCACCCTAAGTGAAAATCAAATCCGGCTCTCTAGAGTAATGCCATGCACGGTTAAGTTGGTATCGTAGATGTCCTCTTTCATAATTTTTAGCTTTTGTTCGTTTCGGCTAGTCACAGTGGGGCAGCATTGTTAATCTTATAATAACAAATTATCGTTTTTTTTTTGTGAAAATCGGTTTTTTGGCTTCCAAGTGCTATGAAAAATTAAAAAAAAATTGAATGAAAAATACTCCCAGACGTACCTCGAGATGCCTTCCCTTTAAACAAATACATTGTGATCATTATTTTTTGTTCCAAATTATTTGGTTGTTTTATATGTACATATATATATAAATGACGCCTGCACCCCTCTTTTTGGTGTCTTTGACCCAGCTCTCCTTATATTTGTAGTGTGCGTCTTGATGTTTTTCTGCAAATTAATTTATTTATCTACAATTTTAAACCGACTCCAAAGGACAAATCGTTTTTTTAAGAAGAACTTTTTCATGGCAGGAATACACTCGGAGGCTTGTCAAAACTTTTTCTATTATTTGGTGTTTTATGCCCAAGGTTTCAGCCTGTACCCTAGGTAGATAGGTACGTATAGTGGTTGTCGTTTGACACACCTAGGCCTGCTGTAGACCCATTGTGATGCCACCGGGGCTATCCCCTCTCCTCACTTTACATCGTCCTCATTGAACCAACCTGTGGCTTTGATATATCTAACAAGACTTTTTATTTTTATATTGGCTACTTCTGCCAAGTTATTCCGGGAGCTTTTTCCTAGAACATTGAACCTTCTTCTATCCAGAGCCATGCACCTGCACAGAAAGTGTTCTATAGTGTGTTCTTCTTCAATGTCGTTACAGCTTCTGCAATAGTCGTTATAGGGCGCTCCCAGTCTACTGGCATGCCTGCCAATCAGACAATGCCCTGTTAGGACCCCGAAAAGATTTCTCATGTTTTTCCTGTTTAGTTTCAACAGTCGGTTTGTGCGGCTCCTGTTCCATTCCGGCCACGTCATCCTACTAGTTGCACAGGTCAGGGACTGAGACCATAGCCTGTTGGCAGCACTGATAGTGTGTTTCTCTATAAGCATCAAAGTACTGTGATAGTTCTCTCAAAACGTCGATACATCCTTTTACTGTCTTCAAGTTAATATTAGATGATTTTAAAGCTTTCAGGGTCGATTGACCGTCTGAATATATGTTTGTATCTCTTGTTGTGAGGACACTTTTATTTAGGGCTAACAGGCCTTCTCTGATAGCCAATATTTCAGCTTCAAATACGCTGCAGGGATCCGGTAACCGGACTGAGATGTTGGCATTCATTCCTTTAGAATGAAGGCCTCCGCCTACTTGATAATTTAGCTTGGAACCATCTGTATAGATGCTGATTCCGCTTTTGTTGTCCATTACCCCATTGTCCCAATCTTCTCTCGTTGGGAAAGTTGTGGTAAAGGATGTGTTTAAATGCATCTCCACTGAGCTACAAAAGTCTGTCGTTTGATGTTGGAAGGGGTATTCGTCTAGTATTCTTGCGTGACCTCCTCTGTTAGTGGCTAAGTTGGAAGATTCTCTTAACCTAAGTACCGATTTCGCCGCCAGCTGTTTGCTGTAGGCCTCAATCGGTAATAGGTGCAGCATGACATTCATCGCTGCCGTGGGCGTAGTCTTTAGTGCCCCGCTTATGCAGAGACTAGCACCCCTTTGAATACTTTCTAAGCATTTTACTGTTGTTCTTTTCTGTTGGTCACCGGACTAAGACAGCCTGTACCCTGCCGAATAGGACACACACACCAATCAATTCAGCTACGGCGTTCGCTGTGATGTGTAGCGCAAATCAACTTTTTTTCGAGGCCTCTACGAATATTCACTGCCATTCGCCCAATTTTCAATGTTTCCTATTAAAATATTGCTCAAATGCTCAAATGATACATAATTGTACGGATGGCATAAAAGAACATAATTGTAGCGCTAAAAAAAATTTTCAAGAACACGCCTTTCTGTCACCACATTAACCTTATGCCCGTTATAACCCCCTTCACCGAGTTCAAAATGGCCAACAAACTGTAGGCGCTCAACTCCAGCTACGCAAATGCCTCTAATCCTCATTCCGTGCTTCCTTTTGTATAGTAATAGAAATTTATTTGCTTTGTATAAACCTCTAATTGATCCCTTTTGCAACTGGTACAATTGTAGTCACTCTGAAACTAGTACGATTTCTTCCTTCACACACCAACACATGAACAACATTGTTTGCTGAGCTCTATATAATTATGTATGCAACTATGTAGATATTTGTGCATATGTAAAAGAAAATATGTCATTTGACTAATTTAATAAACTATAATAAAATATTTTACACAATTAAGTGTGATAGCAAAATTTTGTGCAAATAGACGTTTAACATTTGCAATACGTGCAACAGAGCATGCCATACACAATTTTTTTATATGGTTTTCATAATGTATTTGTGAAAATTGAAGCATTTTAACAATAATTGGTAAAAAGAATATTTTCACAGGCAAGCAATGTATGAAATATGAAATACCAATTAAAAGTCAGAGACTTTGAAAATTTATATAAATTAAAATAGTGTTAGGGTTTCTCTTAATTGCTGTTTTATGTGAGAAACATGTAAGTTCACTAGCATTGAATATAAAATGATTTTTAAAGCTACTAAATTTTAAATTTTTCTTTGCACAAAATATTTTCAGATATATCTGAATAGCACCGACAATGAAGCGATGGTCTTTGAAGCGTAATATATTATTATTTTATGGCTGTATAGGTAAATTCAGACAGATATATACCTATGCACAAATACTTACACATGCATGCAGAGTCAGTTGCAATCGATCAATATGCACGTCATAATTACTGATATACGCCTGTCACTATGCTACAGTTGATTAGTACAAAATCTCATTTGCAGCACACGAATATGAGTGTACGTACATATATTAGCTCAGCAAAGTATCGAGAGAGCATCAATTGGTTACTGAATTTCGCAAATGCACGCACAGTGGCTGCCTCTGTTGTGCCAAGCACAGCGAAATGGAAACGCATTTCAATTCATTGGCGAACTAATTTGAAGCAACAGAGTTTGTCAATACACTAACAAAAATAGTGTACTACTGTGGGCAAAAAGTAAGGTTACTAAGAATTTATTTGTCAAACTTCGCGAGATTAAAATTTCGCTCAAGTTATTTTTTTCATGAGTTGGCAGCACTGTTAATAACATCTGGGCCAACTTTCATGTGAATGTCATTATCAGTAATATAGTTACGCTTGTGTTTACCAAACGACCAAGAGTGCATATTTCGATTTTTACAATGTCTGATTTGATTGAGCAGAGAAGTGCCATCAAATTTTGTTTGCGGAATCAAATTTCGGCTGCGGAAACATTTAGCATGTTGCAAAAGGCATTTGGTGATTCGACCATGTCACAGGAAAATGTTTATAAGTGGTACAAAGACTTCAAAGAGGGTCGAGAACGTGTTGATGACTTGGAGCGTTCCGGACGACCATCGACGTCAACAGATGACCAACACGTCAATAAAGTGAAGGAGTTAGTGCTCAAAAATCGTCGGTTGACTGTTAAAGACCTTACTGATATGATCGGAATATCAGAAGAATCTGTGAAAACCATTTTGAAAGACCATTTGAGCCTACGAAAAGTCAAATCTCGTTTGGTACCGAAAACTCTCACTTTCTTGGAAAAAAGTCGTCGCGTTGATGTGTGTGAAATAATGCTTTCAGACTATCAGGACAAGCTCAAATGCATCATTACGGCAGATGAGACTTGAATTTATGCTTACGGCCCTGAAACAACCGACCAATCAAGCGAATATCGTGCTAAAGGCGAGGCCAGACCGAAAAGAGCACGTGGAAGTTGTTCAAAAATAAACGTCATGATGACAGTTTTTTTCGATTTTCGTGGTGTGGTGCACAATGAATTCATTCCACCTGGCCAAACTGTTAATAAGGAATATTATTTGAGCGTTATGCGTCGTTTACGTGAAGCAATTCGTCTAAAAAGACCAGAATTATGGACCAACAACTCACGATAATGCACCGTCTCACACTGCACTCCTTCTTCGTGACCATTTCGCCAAAAATTCCATGCATATCGTTCCGCAACCACCGTATTCGCCTGATTTGGCTCCGTGTGACTTCTGGATATTCTCAAAACTCAAAATACCACTCCGGGGAACGCGTTTCGAGTCGATTGAGGAGATAAAAGCTGAATCGAAGAAAGTGCTGATGGCTTTACCGGAAATGGACTATTTGGCATGTTTCGGGGATTGGAAAAATCGTTGGCATAAGTGTATTTCATCGAGAGAGGATTATTTTGAAGGGGATGAAATTGATTTACAAGAATAAATAAAGATTTTTCATTTTACAACGAAATTCACCTTACTTTTTGCTCACAGTAGTAAGTTCGGAGGTTCCATAATGATCAGCCACTCTTTTTTTCTTTTGTAAAATATATTAAAGGGGTTTTTTAATACCTTGAAACTTAAAGAAAAAAAAAATATTGTTGGAATTATTTTTGTATATAGTTTTTTATTAATTTAATATAATTGTTTAACTTAATCTGTCAAATAATTTCATGGCATTTATTTTTTCAATGTGATATCCAGCATATGTCCGCCGCGGCTATGAGTTTCATGGTCCATGCGATCAGTCCTATTTTTGACTACTTTTTTCAATAAAACTGAATAATAAATCTAAATGAGCCCAATCAGCAAAAATGCGACGCAATCGATGGTTTTGCTTCCTTTGCCTTCAATTCTTAGGCGAGTTGTATTTTACGGCTACGTTAGCAAAGATTCTTACGTAAAATTTTCCACGTAGTCGAAGAACAAAGATCAACAAGTTGAGAGTGCCGGCAAATCGAGATTTCGGCGTCTTCTTCAACAGGTCGCGCTATGAACTTCACTAACAGATAATTTTTCTTTTTTTTCAAAGTAAATTTCCACTATTTCAAATCGTTGGTCTAGCGCTAAACGGTTCATGATGACTTGCCAAACTTTACTGAACAAAAATTTCATCTTCAACACAGTTATCGATAGTTATCGATATGGATAGTTCTCATGCAGCTAAAAAAAACACCCGATATAATACTAAAATTATATGCTCTTCAACTTGCAGTTGCTTGTAGGAAATGTAATGAGCCGGGTACAAGAGAAACCCTGGATCGTGCTATGCTACTGTCTGGCTCTCTCGAAAACTAGACTACGCTACGCAGAATCCAACACTGAACTAGAGCTTAAGTGACTCTTAAAATTCGCGTGTCTTCAGTGATGCATATTTTTGCTAAAAAACACAAAAAAGGACTCTGGTCTGGTGTCGCTATGTACCAGAGATTTCTGCGTGGCCTTGGTCACCCAGTATAACTTAACTTAACTTGCAGAAGCTGCCGACTTACTAAAATGATTACCTTAGGTGGTTTAACTAATTTGGGCCAAGCAACAAAGAAAAAAACTTGTATTACATTTTTGAAACTAAGTTCTTGTTTTATTCTAATGAAGTGTGTCACAAAAGAATTATTATAAAAAATTATATTTCTTAAACGCTGTCCTTGATTGCGGACAATGGACACAATTATGTTGCTTTATTCTAAATGAATGAGAGATGTTTGAAAAGTCCGTACAATAATGAAACTACATAGTTAATTATTTGGAGTAGACCTTTTTTATTTTTTGACATAGATTCCTTTAGGCTTGCACACTTCGTCAAATGCTGTTCAAGTTTGTTGATCGCTTCCGAATAAGAGGATTTGTGCAAGTCTGAAAAGTAGCCATTCGTTTCTGCAATCACCTCCTCGTTTGAAAAAAATATGTTTCGTGCCAGCCATTTCTTCAAATTGGAGTACGAATAGTAGTCTGTGGGATGCAATAGAGCCAAGTCTGGAGAATAGAGAGGATGTGAAAGGAGTTGGAATCCTCTTTCCATTAATTTTGCGACCACAACTACTGAGTCGTGGGATGGTGCGTTGTCGTGATTGAAAAAGACTTTTTGACGATCACTCCACTTTCTCGATTCAAAATATTAGCATTCGACACAAATCAATAGACCGATCTGGCTGAAACTTGGTGTGTATTCTTCCAAGAGATGCTACTAACTAATCATAACCTCGATAAGTGCCAGTAGTGCCATCTCTCTCTCTGACTTTGCACGACCTTTTCAAACGACCGTTGTTTAAACTTAGGTCATACAAATGGGTATACAATGTGAGAGTGGTAAGTCTACAGCAGAGTAGTATAGGAAGTCTCCTATAGAATATCTTTTCTCCAAAAAGTAAGTCAGCAAGCGTTCATCTCTTTTAAAATTCTATAAACAAATGTGTCCTAGAGGCGGTAAATGTGTAATATGAAGCCACTACTCCAATAAAAAGCCACTACCGAAACAGGCTTATAAAATCTTCAATATTTTATGTTGACGTGATGTTGATGTGACAAAGTCTTTGTCAGACGATTTAAGAGTTGAACCGGAGATATCTTGTCTTATAAATTCCGTCTCCAAGATTTCAGTTGTTATACTGTTGAAAAATGTCTCACCATAAAGTAAAGGCATTTTGTTTGTAATTAGGTAGGTAGGTAGGTGAAATGGTTGAAGTGCCAATATGGCACTCCCCAAGTAGCACTAAATCGCAGTTTTGATACCATTATGAGACCTTCAACAGGCAGATATCTATAGCCAGCCAGAGCTGTTGATATAATGGAGAAGATTGATGGGATTCAGGTTGGCGCACTGCCCCAGGCTGTCGAAGAAAGGATCGCCCAGTGATCTTAATCGTCTAGCTGCCGAACCCCGACATTTACAGAGAAAGTGCTCAACAGTCTCCTTTGCTGAAAAGTCTTCACAGCTTCTGCAATGGAAGTTAAATGATAACCCTAGCTTTTCCGCTTTTGGGCTGATCGTCCAGTGACTGGCAAACATAGCTACGAATTTGGAAATTGAATGGCGAGGAGTCCAAAGGACTTTCTGAGTCCTTAGTATATCGTATTAGGGCCAAAGGGTTTTCGAAATAGCAAATGAAGGAATGGAGCTCCATCTTTTTTGCGCTTTCATGAGAAATAATTTGTGCAGCTCCCCTTTAACAACTGTCTCCGATAGGGGGATGCCGATAACCGGGTAGGAGATCTCTGAGGCCAATTCAGTCCACTTCCTGGCAAGCTCATCAACAATTTAATTTCCCTCTATATTCCTATGTCCTGGAGCCCAGTTCAGAGAAATGTTATCTGCACAACCAAGAGATTTGGTCTCCTCCTTACAGGAGTTTACCAGTTTCGTTCTGCACCATGGCGCCATCAGAGCCTTGATCGTGGCTTGACTATAGGAGAAAATGTTAATATCTCTCTCGCTCCCGCGTTCCCTAAGCATTTTGCATGCCTGCAGGATAGCCAAGACTTATGTTTGAAAAACACTAGCAGTATTCGGCAGTTTAAAGGAGATAAATAAATTGGCTGATTTAGAGAAAACCTCTGCTCCGACTTCCGATCTTATCTTAAAACCGTCAGTCAAGACAGAGGTGCAAGCTTCGGTGCAGATTTTTTGCTTGATCCAATCCTGCCTATTTGGAAAGAACTAGCAAGACATTCAAACTTCAGTTTGCGGCTAGAGAGAACTGTTCGATGTTCGGAGAAATACGGTATTAACTGCCCGAAAATGCTACTATGTCCCTTGAGAGATTGCCTCCAGAGGTCAATCCCTTTAACCTGATTGCACTTTGAGCTGCGATGGAAATGCTGGAAAAGTCGATGGGAAGTAAGTGCAAAAGGATATTCAGGGCAGCACTGGGGCAAGTTTTGCATATTCCGGTGATGCCAATGCATGCAGTCTTTTGTACCCTCCCCAGTTTAGTGATATTATAGCTCTTCCGAAGAGCTTCCCAACAAACTAGGAGTCCATATGTTAAAATTGGCAAAACCACTGCGTTGCACATCCACAGCACCACCTGTGGTTTGAGTCTCCATTTTTTACCGACCACAGATTTGCAGGACTAGAAGGCTTTACTGGCCTCCTTTACCCGATTTTCAAAGTCTAGCTCCCAATGGAGTTTGGAGTCAAGTATCACTCCAAGAAACCTAACTTCCGATGAGAGAGGTAGAACGTAGATGTTTAATTTGGGAAGTCGAAAGAGTGGAGGTTTATATTTTCTGGTAAATAGCACCAACTCCGTTTTGTCAAAGTTGACTCGGAGGCCGCAAGTGGCAGCCCAGCGACTGCGTCTCAGCCATGACTGAGGGAAACGGTCCCAATACCAACAGGACCAAGTCATCGGCGTATGCTACTACCTTAACCCCAGTCTTATTTAGCATTATCAGAACTTCGTCAATAGCAACTAGCCAAAGTAGAGGCGAAAGGACACCACCTTGCGGCGTTTGTAAGTATCTTGAAAGCATTTAATTTTTATAATATCGGCCGATTGTGGTACCTATCGGTTTATTTGTATTTTTTTTTTTTTTTTTTCGAAAAATCATATCAGCAGGTTTCGAAACTATGAGCGGATTTTCCTGAGTCAAAAAAACTACGCCGGTTTGAAAATTAAAAAAATTCCCTTTTTTTATCCCAATAATTATTTTAGTAAATTAGAAAATATTAATTAGTAATAAATAAATAAGCTAATATTTCCCGAAATTTTCTCAACAAGGAAAAAAAATTGTTCTCCTTACAAGAAATCAAAAAAATCAGAAGAAGAAGCATTCCCTTTGTGACTTTAGCAACTTTGCGAGCAATTATACTCACTCTCCTAAACCTCTCACGATAGTATTACATTTGCATTTATATTCAACTTTTTCTTTTTTTACCACGCATGAATGTCTACCATAAGCCGCTGTGACAAATTTCACTTTCCCCTTTATTCCAATATTTCCCTGAGATTGACTTTTGCTCAGGAAAAAATGATGCCAACAAAATTTTCTCTGTGAAATAAAAAATTGATTCATTCTTGCGAAACAACAGTTGAAGGCAGTCACAGACATATAACTTCCAGCAATACGAAATGAAAGATAGTGAAGAGAAAGAATGGCAGATGATGGCAAAAACCGTATTTCACAAAACTGTTAACTGATGCATCAAAAATTGCAACAATTAAATGGAATATCTTGAAAACTATGCGAGATATCACAGCGCAAGCACGCAACTCACTCAAGCAATGCCCTTCTTTGCTTGTTTCTTCATTTAAAAATTTTGTAGTCGTAGTAAAAAAAGCAACAACATATACTGGTACAAAGCCAGACTACTGTATGTATGTGTGTGCGTGAAAGAATTTACCTCTGGTTTACCACACATTTCTTCCACTCACTTTTGCATTGCCTTATCTTATCGTGCGTCCGTAACAGATCTCACTCAACTCTTGATGCCGCTCCTTCATTGCCTCCATTTTTCAGCTCATATGTTGAGCTCATAGTTTTTATTGTAAATTTCTTTGGCATTTTTTTCTCCTCTCTGTAGATTCATTTAAATTATTCCCAGATCCTTCTGTGAATTTTTTACGCTCTCACTTATGTGGAAGTAACGAAATGGAAAATATTGCCATCTACGGATTACCACCGCATTTTTATCACCTGCCCGCACACACACACCCAGCTGCTGCTGTGGGTCTGGCTTTTTCACCTTGATGCGTTTACACATACATGTGTACATTTCATACTCACTAGTGAGCAAGCACAGCAAATTTACACTCACACCTTGCACATCCCACCACCCCCTCTCCCCTACGTAAATATTTATACAGACAAATATATGACAACAACGTGTTGGTAATTACATTTTGCCTATCGCTGTCTCTGCGAGTGCCTCTGCTGCTGTAATCCAACTCTTCATTCATATGCAGTATTCAGCACTTTAAGCCTTTAGTTCCTTCTCTTGTTATTGCAAAGAAAGAGAAAACCAAAAAGTGAAAGATGAAATCATTTTTAGGCCAGAAAACCTCTGATACTTCAGCAGTCATATATTTTGTATGTATTTAGTATATGCGTATCTACCCTGTGGGAAAATTCACAGTTTTTTATGGGGGAAAAGTTCAGCAGCGTAAGCAGAAAAAACACAAGATAGACGAAAATCAATGCGAATTCTGAGATGCTTGAAACTTTAGCATTATTATACCGAAATTGAATGGGCTATGAAACTGCATAGGATATGATAAGCTTGGACTAAAACAGTTTAAATAAAATAAGATAAGATTAATTCGGATAAAACAAGTTAAGATAAGACAAAATAAAATACAGTCTGTGCCAGAAGAAAATAATCGGGTTTTTCTTGTAACTTCAAGATATATTTCGTTCTGCTTTTTGCTGCATAATAGTCCCACTCAAGGGTTACGACGCCAGTGCTAACTCAGGTTAGTGTCGTTCGAAACTTTCACGTAAACGCCACGAAACAAAAATGTGTGTTTTTATGCACGCATCCGAAAGGGCCGAAATTATCTTACGCCGCGGCTACAAAAGTAATTAAAAAATAAAAAAGTTTGTTGTGATGTGGAATCAGCGGTATAAGGTGTACAAAAATGTTGATGAAATGAATGACAGCAAAAAAGTAGGCTAAAGTAATCGTCCAACTTTTCAAGCGGGACCCTTCTTTGTGACTACGCCAAGCACAATCAGTTCTTGCTAAAAAGAGAATAGATGTAAGTATCAACACCGTCGAACGTCGACTGAAGGAAGCGAACGTATCCTACCGTCCCACATCATCAGAACCACTGCTCTCAGAAAACATATTGAGAAACAACAAAATAAGAAAATGGTGTCACAGTATTGGACTGACCTTGCCAGTCTCCAGACGCCAACCCCATTGAAAGTGTGTGGGGAATTATGAAAACGCAACTTGCCGGAAGGCCTGTGCATGATTTAAAGCAACTCGTGCGTCCAGTTCGCAAAATCTAGCCCTGCTTGTCGCCGAGCTACGCAGAAAAGCTGGTTCAAAGCATGAAGAAAATGCCAGACTATACTCGACAACGTTGAAGACTACGCGGCTTTTTGAGTAATGCGACTCGTAGTTTTGTGCAACCTTTCTTGTAAAAAAATTTTAAATATATGTATATCTTTACTATATGTACTTCATACTGTATATACTATACTTCATGAATAATCGCGGTTCCTTTTTTCTGACACAGATTGTAAACCAAGAAATGTTGAGATAAGACAGGATAAAATGAGATTAGATTAAAATAAGTAAACATAATTGATTCAGATAAGATTTGAAAAAATAAAGTAATATAAGAAGAGATAAGATAATATAATATAATTTAAGATAAGGGAAGAATAGATAAGATAAACTAGAATAAAATAAGATAAGATAAAATAAATTTAGATTATGTGCCATAATTTGTGATAAAATATGTCAAATCAGACAAGATAAAATAAGACAAGATAGGATAAAATAAGATAAAGAAAGAATAAATAAGGTAAGATGAAATAAACTAAGATGATATAAAATAAAATCAGATAAGTTAAGATAAGATAGGTTAAGATAAGTTGAGGTAAGATAGGATAATATAAGAATAGATAATATTAGGTAAAATAAGTTAAAATAACACAAGATATGATGAAATAAAATAAAACAGAATGAGATCAGGTAAGCGATGATAAAACAAGTTAAAATAAGGTAAAATTATGTATGTAAGTTATGGTACGATACTGGCTTATATGATAACGAAATGACGGAAGAAATTGATCTTAAGAAATCAATCTTTAGTAAAACATACACCTCAAATATTTCGTATCGTCCATCACCATTTTCAAGACACAGCCAGGGCGAGCCACATATCGGAAGTCTCGATGTAGGGTGTGGAGAGTTCCTTTGCAGAAAGTTGGTTGTTGGTTGAGTATATACCATCAGAGGCGTCAGAATCGGGAAGGACCTCTCCGACCCGTTTGATACCAAATGAGGTTTCAGACAGGGTGACTCGCTGTCATGTGACTTCTTTGACCTGATGTTGGAGAGCATCGTAAGAGCCATAGAACTTAATCGCTCCGGCACAATATTTTATAAGAGCGTACAATTGTTGGCATATGCCGATGATATCGACATCATCAGCCTTAACAACCGCGCTGTTAGTTCTGCCTTCTCCAAACTGGATAAGGAGGCAAAGCGAATTGGTCTGGTGGTGAACGAGGACAAAACGAAGTACCTCCTGTCTTCAAACAAACAGTCGGCGCACGTCACTGTTGACAAAACTTACACTTTGTAAGACTCTTATCATGCCCGTAACGTATGGCGCAGAAGCTTGGACGATGACAACATTCGATGAAGCGACGCTTGGAGTGTTCGAGAGAAAGATTCTGCGTAAGATTTTTGGACCTTTGCACGTTAGCAATGGCGAATATCGCAGACGATGGAACGATGAGTTGTATGAGCTTTACGACGACATAGACATAGCGCAGCAAATAAAGATCCAGCGGCTACGTTGGCTGGGTCATGTCGTCCGAATGGATACAAACGCTCCGGCTCTGAAAGTATTCGATGCGGTACCAACTGGTGGTAGCAGAGGAAGAGGGAAGCCTCCTCTGTGTTGGAAAGATCAGGTGGAGAAGGACTTGGCTTCATTTGGTGTGTCCAATTGGCGCCGGTTAGCACGAGAAAGAAACGACTGGCGCGCTTTGTTAAATTCGGCCAAAATCGCGTAAGCGGTGATCGCGCCAATTAAGAAGAAGAAGAGGTTGAGTATATCAAAAGTCACAAAAAGTTCAGTACTGGAAATTCTAATTTATTTTGGTAGTCAAATCAAGTTGTCGTTGTTGGAACCAAGGCTGTTTCGAAAATTATAAATAAGTTTTAAAGAATCAATCCGAAATAAATTTAATACTCTCGTATATGAAAAAACTTTAAGGAGCATGTTTTTCGTAGAACATTTTAACCCGTTATCGTCCTTTATAATAGGTCTTTTTGACACTTTATTTGAGAAGTACCTAAAATGTTCTGTTTGCAAAGGATTTAGAGGGCTAAAAGGTGCGACAAATATATTCCTTGAAAAATTTATCTTCTGGCCTTTTCACACTAAAACTTCATTCAAGTAATGAAAATCGTCAAAAAATTTAAAAATTAAAAATTGTTTTTTTTATCCGTATTCGTCTCTCATAGTGGATCTTTTTGACAATTTTTTTTTTAATTTCATTTTACTCTGGGCCTTCTCGCACTATAGCTTGGCACGCTTAATAAAAATCTCCACAAAATTCTAAAATGAAATTATAATCTATTGTGTCAATTGTTGTCAAACCTAATTGCGTTCATCCTACCAAAGGGGTGCCCCAACCGTTTGGTTTGTCTCAGGCCTTACAGCTTTTCTTAGTACATACTCCGCTATGGATATACCCACTCAACTGATAGCGTTATATGTAGATGTGGAACGACTAACACAACTAAATAGTTCTGGTCTTATCAGAAAAACTGGCAAACCTTCTCTTGTCAGCTCCTCGACGGTCTCGTTTACTGCAATCCTATAGTGCTCAGATATTCAATGCACCATAGCTTAGTTACTCCTTGCCATTCTTTACTAAAAGCTATAGGACGTCATAGTTCTCCTTTACCAACTTTAATGTGCAAGTGTGAATGAGTTGGAGCATTGATAGCCACTTGATTCTCCGATATTATGCGATCTGCAGGTCTTTTGCAAAATTTATGTTGGCGCGGTTTAAGATTTCCAAAATAAATATAAATAAATGATATATTTTTTGCTTGCTTTATCCAGCGTTCACATTTTTGAACTGCTACAAATTTAATTTGTATTCGCATCAATTTCAGATAAAAAAATCTACTTCTGCTAAGACAAAAGTTTCTTGCCGGGTACATTCTGTCACATCTCCTTGATAGTTTTTGTAATAAAAATTTGTGCACCTTATCTTGGCAGTTTAGTCTGCTGTTCCTTTTCATGAACATAATTCACTCTTTCACTGTCTATTTCGCATTTTTGCTACTGTTTTATTAATAATTGCTTTTTGTTTAAAATTTAAATTAAATTTCAGATCTTCTACTTTAGCTTTCTTCTTTTGGACACCTGTTCCATACGTCATGTACTACTATGAGTTTTTCGATGTGCTTGAGAGAAATCCTGCTGTTATGTTCGAAAATTTAAAAATGCAGTTGTATATACTATAATTACATTTATATATGAGAAATATACCGAATTTCGCGCATTATCAACGTTTTAGCTAAACCTTCAACTAAAAGTCGGCACGGGTTCTCGTTATGCTACGCCCATCCTGCTGACGGTGTTGGGTGTTTTGCTCCATATGGCGTATGCGCCCAAATTTTTTTTTTTTATATGGAGGAAACACCAACATCGACAGCAGGAAAAATTATCAAAAATCGACGCATTTTTTGAGCCACTTGAAACTTGAACTTTGCTATAAGAAAATTCAATTAACTACAAAATTTCATACTCGAAAATTTTCCAGAAATTCTGATTAAGAAGTTTGAAGTTTTGATGAAGAGTCCCCCAATTTTAAACTTTGCGTTATATGGTTTTGTTGTAGTAGAAACTACAGTTTTATAAAAAAAAACTAGTTGAAATTATAAAATAATGGTCAAAACTTGTCAAAATGTGGTGTACACTTTCTTTTTTATGTGTTATTTTGGGCTAAAAAGCAGGCTAAAGAAGTTAGAGGGTTTGCCTATCAAATTTTTTAAACGAATTTTTTCCATGTTTGGTATGTATGTATGTATTTGTATGTATGTATTCTTGGTAGAACACACATTAGCAGAAATTCTAAGCATTCACCTTGCAACTAATGCAATAAACTTATTTTATTATACTAGAATTATGTGCCACAAAGGAAAAACTCTTTGATTACACTGGTTTACAAATTTTTATTTTTTTTTGTACGCGCCGCCACTTTCAATTTCTAACCGGTGATTTTTATAAACAGTTGGTTTAAACAGCTGACGCACTTTTCGTGTTTTGTTTCACTGGCAAACATCTTCGGTTTGGTCTATAATTTAACCATGAATCGTCTTACAAACGAACAACGCTTGCAAATAATTGAATTTTATTACAAAAATGCGTGTTCTGTTAAGAAAGTTTATTCTTCCATTTTATGGTCAGTTTAATCGACCCACTGAAGCGGCTATTCGAGCTATTGTGACTAAATTTAGAACCAAATTTGTATTATTGGACATCAAACCACCAACACGCTTAAGTAGCGTGTGAACTGAAGAAAATATCGCAGCTGTATCAGCCAGTGTTAATGATGACCGTCAATTATCGATTCGTCGCCGTTCGCAGCAATTGGGCCTCTGTTACTAAACAACGTGGAAAATTTTGCGAAAGGATTTAGGTGTGAAGCCTTTCAAAATAGAGTTGGGCTCTTGGAAAGTTGGCCGAAGATCCACTTTTTTATCGAAAAATTGTGTTCAGCGACGAAGCTCATTTTTGAATCAATGGGTACGTAAATAAGCAGAGTTGTCGATTTTGGAGTGAAGATCAGCCAGAAGAATTGCAAGAGCAATCAATGTATCCAGAAAAACTCACAGTTTGGTGCGGTTTATGGGCTGGAGTTATCATTGGACCGTACCTCTTCAAAGATGCTGCGAATCGTAACGTAACTGTGAATGGTGGAAATTATATCCAACTTTTTTTTGCCCAAAATGCAAGAGCTTGACTTGCATGGCATGTGGTTTCAGCAAGACGGTGCCACATGCTACACAGCACGCGTAACAATGAACTTATTGAGATGCGAGTTCGGTGAACATTTTATTTCACGTTCGGGACCTGTCAATTGGCCACCCAGATCATGCGATATAACGCTTTTTGATTATTTTTTGTGGGGCTATGTTAAAGCTCATGTCTAGTCAGACAAGCCTGCTTCAATTAACGCATTGGAAGACAACATTAAAGCATTTATATGTGAGATACCGGCCGAAACATTGGAAAGAGTATGCCAAAATTGGACTAAGCGGATGGACCATTTGAAGCGCAGTCGCGGTCAACATTTGCATGAAATAATCTTCAAACATTAAATTATATGGACTGTACTATGGATTTACATAAAAATTTCATGCATTTTTCTGAATTTTAGGAGTGCTTTTTTAGAAAAACTTTCCTATAGCTCTTAAAAAATCACCCTTTATATGGAATCGCTTGCTGATTTGGAAAACCGAAATAATTTTTTTTATAAATGAGTTTTCGAGATTTCTATATAGAATCGCGCTCATTTTTTTAATAAATGAGCTTTTGAGATATTTGCAATTTATCGGAATTTAGCCAAAAAGATGGTTCCACTCTATCACGTATAGATTACGAATCAATTAAACAATTTTAATATTAATTATACCAAATGAAAGGCAAAGAAAATTTCCATAAATAGTTTATACACTACTTTCCTATAAGCCGAATAGTTTCTGAGAAATTGGTTAAACATTTCAAATACTTTTTTTTGTTAAAAAAATAACTTAATTTTTGCCAATATTTTCTTCCATATTTAAGACTGTTCTTTTTGGAAAATATTAAAAAATTGGATAGTGGAATTCGTCGCCCACTTTGTGGCTGTAAACCAGTGTTTTCCCTATACTACCAATTTTTGCTTCGCTTTGAATTTTCCTGTATGTCAGTGCAATGAAAATTTAACACAAAACGCAAAGTCACACATTAAAAGCATAGAACGACATACAAGAACCACAAGCTTTCATTTACAAATTCATACTTATGTGACTAACTGCATTTATGTAGGTGTGTGTATGTGTGTTTGCGCAAAATTACATTACGTCTACATGTTAACAAGGATATGTGTAACAGATAAACAAAAAAATTTATATGTAACGCCGAAAGTCAAACGAAGACTGTCAACAAAAAGAAAATGTGTCAAAGCAGACAAGCACGCACAAGCGCGCTCCCACACATACACACACACGCACAAGAAACTGCAGCTATAAATGAAAAGTAAGCGCACTTTTACCACTTTCTCTTCACCTTTTCCTACCTAATTTTGTCATTCGCTCGACCAGCTAACACATGACACCAATAGTAGCAAAAAAAAAACATGGGCGCGTGTGTGAGTAGAGCTAAAGAAAAAATGAAAAAAAAAACAGGCATATAAAATAGTTTTTAGAAATTTATACTTTTGAAAGTCCCACTTATATGTACCTACATACATACATATATCTGCTATATGTACCTATATATGAATTTTCGAGCGTGTATGTGTGTGCGTATTTTTATCACTCGCACACATTACCGTCAACCTTGAGCCTTGTACCTTGCACTTTGCGAACAAAAAAGCCACATGCTTGCATGTAAATTGAATGAAATTACATACTTACATATTTTCCTTCTTTTTTACCACTTGCTTGTACTTGTGTGTACCTACAACAAGGATATGAATACGATTTCCAAGCGACTGTTCAAGCAGCGACAAGTGAGAGAGTGTACAGTTCGAGTAGGAGTAGCGCTTGGCATAGAAATGGCTGACAATGTCGTCAGCATCAGTGAAATTGTGCGGTCCAAATAAAATTTTGCATAAATTTACAAGTTTCACATACGCCATGGCGAGCTGCCGACCAACACCGAACAAACAAGATCATAGACGACAATTTGTCGGGAGCAAAAACAAGCAAACTGATTTAATTTTAACGTAGCGACCAAGGGAAAGGCAGACTATGCGACGAGTTGATTTCGCATAAATGTGAGCTTATATATGCCACATGTACATATATATGAGTATGTATATGAGTACTTGCGGTGTGAGCGTTGCACGAGTGTATATGTACATATATGCCAGCACTTGCACGCCTTAGAGTGCACGCACATATTCTGCCGATTATAGATAGTATTATAGCTCTAAATTTATGTGTGTGTGTATTCATCCTTGTGGTTATTTGCATAGATTGAGCAACAAAAAAATAAAATTATTTAGTGAAATGAATGTTAAAAAAAAAGAACCTTCAGTGGCTGCCAAAGTGACAGCCAACTGCATAGACAGCTAAACCAACTAAGCAAGTGGACAGGCAGACCAAATCGCTGCCAGCTTAATGAAAAATGGCATAGATAGCAATGAATTACTGGTCTTGCATTTGCACACATAAACCTACCCACATATGTATGTGTGTATGTATTCTATTTGATTTTGATTATTTTCTTATTTTATTTCCAACTTTTTTATGTCATTTCAATTTGTGGTTTTTCTGCTCACAGATATTTTAGCAAAAACTTTCTAAAAACTGAATAAAGTTATTGGAAATATGTAGGTAAAAAGTTGTTGCGCAAATATTTGGTACAAAAACTCAAGGATAATAAAATTGTTATCATAATATTTATCATTTGTTTTTTTATAAATAAGGAGAAGTCTTTTAATACATTGAAAACATTTTGCTTCTATTTCTTACTTAGTTTTTCTGATATTGATATTGTTCTGAGGCTTGTTGTTGTTGTTGGAATGGTTTAATATTTCCACTGAAATAATCCTAATTAGTTACCAGCACCGTTTCTGGTGTGATGAGGTCGTGCTCCCCTATTTTCCAATGACCTGTAAGGGGTTGTAGTGATGCGTGAGATGTTTGGTCGAAAACATCCTAACAGGTGATTCGTCCTTTGGATTTTGTCTGACGGCCATGTGTTTTTTGTTGTAATACATGTAGTTAGTTGCTTCCATCTTCTTTCAGCGAAAGCATGATAGTGTGAAGCAATGGATGCTTTTATTGTGTTCAGTGGGGTGGAGACTGCCACCACCTCTGCTAAATCTAGTGTCGAACCTTTTCTTGCTAGCTCATCCGTTATCTCATTACCTCGTATGTTCCTATGACCGGGAACCCATATCAGAGTAATTTCAAGCCAATGACTAAGCAATTCCAGTTCCTCTCTAAACTGTAAGACTAGTTTGGATGAAATGGAGTTGGAGTCTAAGGCCTTTATAGCTGCTTGACTGTCTGAGAAGATAGCTACTGTTGCGCCAACTTCCTTGTAGAGTTTTAGTGATTTGCATGCTTCTCTGATCGCTAAAAGTTCTGCCTGGAACACGCTGGCATAGTCAGGAAGACGAATTGACTAAGATAGGTTGAGTGGCTCCGAATGGAAGCCAGCTCCCACACCACAGTTCATCTTAGAACCGTCGGTATAGATTTCGATATCATATCTTCCAATCACCTTCTCTTTGCCCCATGCGGCTCTCGGTGGAAAACGTACCGTAAAGTCTTTCTTAAATTTAAGGTCGCGGACTGTGTAGCCTGATCTGTTTTTGAGCAGCGAGGGTCTCTGTAGGAGGATCTTACTGTGACCGTACGAGGCTTATCTGAAAAATATATTAAATTGTATCAAAAGGCTCTACACCCCTGTGTTCACAGCTATTTATTTTTGACTATTTGTTGTATTTATTTTTTCTTTATTTTTTTATAAAAGTATAGCTCATACGACAACAAAAACCATACAGCTTTATGTTTCTAACCATATAGAAAATTAATAAAGCACAATCAACTAAACTTTCATCAAAATTTTAAACTTTTTTAAACAGAATTTCAGATAAATACTCTAAATAAATGAAGGGGGGTGCAATAGATCTCCAAGGTTGCAGTGCTAAGTTCTCTCATATAGGTACTATTCAGAATTTTAAAAAATGGTAGTACGTACCGCCGCCAAAGAAGAAATCGGATTCCGGCGAGCCCGAAAAAACAGTTAGTATGACAAGGAATATCATGCTGCTGCGCAAAGTAGGGATGCTTCCTATAGAGCCAAGCTGCGATCGAGCGCAACTCGAGCTAAAAAAGGAAGAGAGACGTTTTATCAGTCAAAAACAACCAGAGTCCTAAATACAAAAGGGCGTCGAGCTTGAGCTGCTGGCCAATAGGAATAACGCCCGAAAAGAAGGTTTAAGACCGGAGCGTTTTCCTGTAAGAACAAAGACGGCGATCTGGTGACTGACGTACAGAGCAATCTTAAATTATGGAGGAAACACCTCTCGAACCTGTTAAACAATGACAGCTGCGCATGTCACAGAGAATGTGAAGATCCCGATACCCCAATCGTTGACGACGGACCGTCGCTCCGCTACCCGACCATGATGCGGAGAGAATAGCGATAATGCGAATAAACCACAGCAAAGCCGCGAGTGCCGACGGACTGCCGGCTGAGCTATTCAAACATGGCGGCGAAGAGATGGTAAGGTGGGTGCATCAGCTTCTATGCAAAATATGAACGGATGAAAACATGCCTGCCGATTGGAATTTAAATGTGCTCTGTCCAATCCATATGAAGGGTGATCCTCAAAACCGTGCCAATCTGTGTCAATTACCGCGGGATTCTTCTACTTCTTAATTGGCGCTATAACCGCTTACGCGATTTTGGCCGAGTTTAACAAAGCGCGCCACTCGTTTCTTCCTCGTGCTAACCGGCGCCATTTGGACACACCAAGTGAAGCCAAGTCCTTTTCCACCTGATCTTTCCAACGCAGAGGAGGCCTTCCTCTTCCTCTGCTACCACCAGCTGGTACCGCATCGAATACTTTCAGAGCCGGAGCGTTTGTATCCATTCGGACAACATGACCCAGCCGGCGTAGCCGCTGGATCTTTATTCGCTGTGCTATGTCTATGTCGTCGTAAAGCTCATACAGCTCATCGTTCCATCGCCTGCGATATTCGCCGCTGCCAACTTGCAAAGGTCCAAAAATCTTGCGCAGAATCTCGCCAATTAAGAAGAAGAAGAAGAACCTCAAACAATGCGTGTATATCTCGTTTATTAAGCTGACAAACTTAAAATCCAAAATTGACTTTCAACCGCTTTTCATTGCCTTCTGGCTCACTGAGCAATACTAAAAAGCTCAATATTTTTCATCAAAATGTGGTTGATTATAAGGAATTTCTTCCAGAAGTAAGCATGTCTGTGAAGCCACACTAACTCTGGAAACTCTTTATTCTATCTACCAGCAAACATACCTGTATGTACGTACCCACGTGCACTCCCTTAAAGCAGTAAATGATATTTTAAGTGTGACCAAAAAATGCTTCCGTCCAGACGTCTGTGCAACAACACATACACATTCGTACACTTGCGGACGTACATAAACATATGATGAATACATTTTAATTAAAGCCACTTTTGTTGCCACAAAGTTGCCGTTACTCTGGCTGCTGCTGTTGTTGACAACGATTAATGAAGTAAACAACCGAAACCACTCATCATAGGAAACCGCAACCGCAACCGCAAGCGTTATCTTCCAGCTGCTATGCAATTGCAGAGGTATGTGTGAAAGTAGGCATATATAAGTATGTATGCGTGTGTGCGGAAAACAAATGTAAGTCCTACATATTCATCTATATTCATATTCATTTGTCAGTATGTATGGCAGCTATAATATTCCATTATTTTCATGTGTAAGTTTATATTTGAATTATGATGAAATAAGCGAAGGACTGTGGAACATTTATCACAAAGGAAATTTTTAAAGGAAAATGCTTTCGCACAATTTTAGTGGTAGTAATTTGAATACCATATTTATGTGTGCTCCCTATTTATAGATAAGTCGGAATTGGTTCGTATATTATAATATATTTATAAAACTGTTTGTTTGGGTGTGTGTGTGTGTATGTACGCGAAGCTGTCCCTTATGCGACTGTGATGGCTTTGTTGTAAGTTTTTGTAAGTCTGCGAAAGAAGGCTTCTAAGTTTTTAAATGGTGGAGCTAAAATCAAAAAATTTCTAAAACTTATTGTATAATTACAGAAAGATTTGACTACTCAGATTTGACCCATCAGAGAGTGCGTGGCGTCGCATTAGTGTGGGTGGGCAATGTTGCCAACCTGCTTTTATACCCAAAATGCGAAAATTTTTGAGTTTAGTGTTTGTTTCTTTTTTTTATTTTAAAACCACCCAAAAAAATGTGGTACAGCGTTTTTGGGTGCTTGGCCGAACTCCTCCTCCTATTGGTGGTGTGGGTCTTGATGTTGTTCCACAAAT
Organism: Anastrepha fraterculus; assembly: GCA_037575425.1. NCBI lineage: Eukaryota > Metazoa > Arthropoda > Insecta > Diptera > Tephritidae > Anastrepha > Anastrepha fraterculus. Next base: position 160,487 of record JAYXIM010006373.1, on the reverse strand, counting down.
GGATGGGCCTACAGTTTCAAGCCGACTCCGAACGGCAGATATTTTTTATGAGGAGTTTTTTCATGGTAGAAATACACGCGGAGGTTTTCCATTGTCTGCCGAGGGGCGGCCGCTATTAAAAACAACTTTTTCTTCATTTTAGTCTTTCCCCGAGATTCGAACCTACGTTCTCTCTGAATTCCGAATGGTAGTCGCGCACCAACCCATTCGGCTACGGCGGCAAAAAAAGAAATTATATAATTAAAATAGAATGCTAAAAAAGGCCACTCTTGCATTTGAAGTCTATGCTGAGATGATTTCAGTGCTATTAAAAATTTTTGGATTCTTATAAAATTTGTTGTTTTGCAAGGGCAAATCTAATTTTTTGGCTGTTATGCAAGAATATTGCATTATCTTCTCTAAATTCTTCTTAGAATTTAAAGCCTTTTTATAAACTTAAAAAACCTTTGAATTTACTGAATATGAATTAAAGCCATAGAGGTTTATTTAAAGTAAAAATAAACAAAAAAACATACCAGATAATACTGAAGAAACCAAAAGGACCTTTTTGAAAAAGTTCCTGAACTTGTTCTTATTCTTCTTGATTAGTGCGATTTTGGCCGAGTTTAACGAAAGGCGCCAGTCATTTCTTTGTCGTGGTAACAGGCACCATTTGGACACACCAAGTAAAGCCAAGGAGACCTTCCTATTCCTCTGCTACCACCAGCTGGTACCGCATCGAATACTTTCAAAGCCGGAGGGTTTGTATTCATTCGGACGACATGACCCAGCCAACGTAGCCGCTGGATCTTTATTCGCTGCGCTATGTCTAAGTCGTCGTAAAGCTCATACCGCTCATCGTTCCATCGCCTGCGATATTCACCGTTGCCAACGTGCAAAGGTCCAAAAATCTTACGCAGAATCTTTCTCTCAAACACTCCAAGCGTCGCTTCATTGGATGTTCTCATCGTCCAAGCTTCTGCGCCATACGTTAGGGCGGACATGATGAGAGCCTTGTCGAGTGTTAGTTTTGATCGTCGAGAGAGGAAGTAGAACTTGTTGGAGATTCTACGTTGGATATCCAGGCTGATATTGTTATCGGTGCTAATGCTGGTTCCTAGATAAACGAAGTCTCTTATAACCTCGTCAACAGTGATGTGGGTGCCAATACGCGAGTACGCCGACTGTTTGTTTGAAGACAGGAGGTACCTCGTTTTGTCTCGTTCACCACCAAACTCATTCGCTTTGCCTCTTTTTCCGGTTTGGAAAAGGCAGAACTAACAGCGCGGCTCTTATAAAAAGTGGTGCCTGAGCGATTAAGTTATGCGGCTCGCACGATCTTTTCCGGCATCAGGTTAAAGAAGTCACACGACAGCGAGACAGAAGTCCTTTCCAATTCTGAGGGCGCTGCTGGTATTGAGCAGCGTCATTTTGTATAGCCGTATTATTTTTGGGGGATACCAAATTCAGGCATCGCGGCATATAGTTAACTTCTTTTCGTGCTGTCGAATGCAGCTTTGATATCGACAAAAATATGATGGGTGTCGTTTCTTCTTTCACGCGTCTTTTCCAAGACTTGGCGTATTGTGAATATCTAATCGATTATAGATTTTCCAGGTCTAAGGCCACACTGATAAGATCCAATCAGTTGGTTGATGGTGGGCTTCAGTCTTTCTTGTTACATAACCTCAAATATAGCAAACAAGTGTTTTCGGCATTTTTTTAAAGAAAGTACTGATGTGGTCTATTGTGCTTATCCACGAGCATACCTATAATTGGACACATTCGGGAGGGTGCTCTAGTGTTTCGTCACCTGGTTGGCAAAAATGACAGACGCTTGTTTCTACTAGTCTAGGAGCCTTGAAAAAGTAACGAATACTGCTTTGCTCAGTATAGCATCCAGTAAGAGTTCGTAAGCCTCCTCTATATAGGTTGAAGAACCTACCTGATAATCTACTACAAGAAAGAATAAATTATTTTGCCTGCCTCTGTCCTGGGCTTCCCATCCAGGTTCGTACGTTGTCACACATATGACTGCCTGAGTGTCTGTGTAAATGCAGATGCACTTCAAAATGGTACCTCTTCGAAGACAGTCTCTGGCATAAACTTCTATGCCAAGGATCTCCACTGAAAAAGACTTTGAGATAACCGCCCATTGATATCGATATGTTAAAGGTCGGCCCAAAGATCCCCGATAAATCATACCAGCCGCAAACTTCGACCCATCTGCACACCTAATTTCCGAGTCAGTTTGAATGCATGGATTAGCTGTCTTCCAGTGCGCCTGATCTAAGATAGATATCTCAAAATTTAGCTCAGGAGCAATTTGCTTAAATTAGTTTTTGGTGTTCTTTACGTCTCCATGTTTTACGCCTCCATGCATACCAAAGTGCTTTGCAGCCTTGTTAGTAACAGTACCGAAATGAGCATTCCAAGTGCGGATTCTGTCAAGCTAGAAAACCTGATCATTGCACTCACCAGAGTTCATTCTATGCATTATAAAAAGTTTCCTTCTCCGTATGAATGGGACCAAAATTGTTTTACTTTTTTTTAGTTGCATTAGGTTCAATATTGTTTTCTCATGTTTCTCCGAGATGCATAGCTTTCTATGTCAAACCCTTGAAACTAGGTGCACAAGCCGCTCTGGTGGCCTTTATTGATTTATGTGTTCCTCCTAGTTCCATGCCGACTATTCTCATCGTAAGCATCGTTACTATCCAGCGACTAATAATTGAATATATGTTCCTGCTCAGCCTACTCACTGCTTGATGCGTCGTATTATCGAAAGCCTCCAAGATATCTGTAAAACAGTACGAATATTGCAGATTACGGAATGATGGACCGATGAGTTGTGTATTTTCGTCACTTTTGATTTCGTTGATTTGTGTATTTTCGTCACAGAAACGGCGTAAGGATCATAAAGGTCCGAAAATCTTGTACAAAACCTGCGAATATTACAGACCATGGGAGAATGGAGTGATGAGCTCTATAAGTAGTTATTGTTGTAACAGGAGGAAACATGCCCTATAAGTTTTCGGAGAATGCTGCTGAAGAGTTTCTCATTGCCCGGCTTAAGTCGGCCTTAAGTCCCATAAGATCCACTTACTCGAATGGATATAAGCACTGTAGATCTGAAAGTCTTCGATGTGATGCCTGCTGGTAGGGGCGGAAGTGGAAAGCCGCTCTGCGTTAGAAAGACAAATGAAGCGAAGTGGGATCCACTGGTGTTTCTAACTGGCACAACCCACGTGCTTTGTTAACTTAGCCAAAAACAGTTAGACGGTTAGTACGCCGGAACGGACAGTCCATTGTCTTAGAACTTTCAATTCATTCCCATTATCAGTGCACATCTCAACCTCTGTTCAAGCGAGGCATTTTCCATTCATAGCCCGTCAAGGAAAGAGTGAGCGGAGTGCAACATTTGGAGACAGGTGTGGGAAACCTGTTCACGAATGGTTCGAATTTGGACAATAAGAGTAGAGCTCCGAAGAGCTCCCCACCAAGCTGAGGAAAAAACCGAAGTTGCCTTTCTTTTTTTTTTGTGATTTCTCGACTCCTTTTTCAATGAAAAATAATTTTTATATATTTTTTATATTTTTTTTTTTTTTTTTCAAAGCTGCCTATTAACGGTATTCTAATATGCCGTGATAAGAATGTAGATAATAAGTTTTGTCAAACACAGTCTTTTGAAACAGTCTTGAAATGGTTCAAAAAGTGAAGAAGCGACTTGAGTGAAATCCCCGAGGAAGTGCCAATCAAATGGCAAAAGAACTGAAAATAACTGACCGTAGCATCCGCCGCATACTGAAAAATGATCTCAAAGTCAAACCTTATAAGATCCAAAAGGCGCGTGATCTCACACCAAAGCAGCAACAAGTCAGACTTGAGAGAGCGAAGGAGTTGTTTGTCTCGGACGAAAGCGGTCAATTTGCAAACATTGTGTTTTCTCACGAGAAAATTGTTGGAATTGAGAAAATCGTAAACTCCCAAAACAATAGGGTTTATTTGACCGACCGTTCATACGAGAATTCGAGTCATTGATTGGCCACTAGGAGCTAACACCCGCCACAGGAGCTAACACCCGAGGAATGGTTTGGGCCGCTGTAACCGCATCCAATCGTTTTCATCGAGCCTGGCGTGAAGGAAAATGCTAAATATGATCGGGAAAGTATTCTGGAGGTTGCTTTGAATCCATGGACAAAAACATTTGGGTGGCAGACCATGAACGTTTCAACAGGACCCGGCACCGTCTGAACCAAGAATGGACGAAGTTCATGAGGTCCATTCAATGGCTCTCAAATTCACCAGACGCGAATCCGATGAAATATTCTCTGTGGGCCACTTTAGAGAGCAAAGTCTGAACTAAAAGATTCATCAGTCTCGAGGCGCTGAAAAAAGCCATTGTCCGCGAGTGGGCCAAAATACCTGTAAGTCACATTCGGGCAGCTTGTGACTCATTTCGGGACCATCTCATGGCCATAGTCAAGACAAAAGGTGGTCATATCGAGCAAAAGTAAATTTATTCTTAATTTTGTATTATTTTTATTTAAATTTATGACCTTTTTAAGTGGTTACACTTCGAGTGCGAGTATTCTTTAGTTCTTTCCAACTAAGTAAGTAACTACATACTTACCAAATCAGCGCTGGCTTTACCTAGAGCCTTTTTGTATTTGAATTTTTGATATATAATATTTTCTCAATCAAACTTTGTTGATGTTTAAAATTCTCACAATTTCTTTAAAAAAAAAGTTAATAAAATTTATTGTACTTTTGGTGTACATTTTTTTTTTTAAATTACATATTTATCCATTTGAGATGTCGACAAAATTGCAAGGTCCAAAACCAACAGCTAGCTTACGTCAGACAACAGCCACAAAAAAAGTTGTACCAAAAAGCCAAAATACTCACATAATCCGAGCAACAGCAAGCTTTGGTGCGTCCACCAGCCGATCCATCAACTCAACATCGAGCAGCATCAGTTCGTGCAGCAGCCGATCCAGCAAGAATAACAACAGCAAATTAAGTAAAAGCTGTACCCACACCAGCAGTGCAATCATCAAGAATCCCTGCGCTAATAAACGCTTCAACACGCATGTCGCCAACACTCGCTCTTCGCCGTTTCGTTCCTTAATAACAACGGGTCCACGCGTACGTCAATCACCGGCACAAGCCAATGATTTTGCCTACGATCTATCCAAGGAGGAGTCGCAATTTATGGGTGCCTTTAAGGGGCCCATGAAGACGGTGCCTGACAGCGAGCGTGAATTGTTGAAGAACGGGCAACGTGGTGCCTACTTGGCGGTACGTTATGAGCACTCACCCGATCGCAAATACAACTATCCGCAGGCGACTAGTTGGCGTATCGGGTGGTTGCACAACCAAATGAAGAGGCAGGATCTAACTATCTGAGCAAGAGCAGTGTGGAAGGCGGACGATTTTAAATATGAATGGCGACAAATCCCAGTAGTTTTGGTTGTCACTCGTATTTACAAGCGTTTGGCGAGATGCTTATTGAAACTCCGTTATGTATGTATGTATTGTTGCGTGTGTGTGTGGTGTTTTTGTGATAAGCCAGCATTAGCTTGAGTTTATGCAAGTAAAATGTTGATATTTGTTGAATATAAAGAAATATTAAATTGAATTTTGTCAAATTTCCGTTTCTATTTATTTTTATTTATTTTTTTATTTTTTTAACAGAATCCTTAATAATTATGTTACATTGCGAAAGGGCACTAGTGACTGAGAGAAACGGCCAAATTCTATCTGTTATCATGAATGCTAGTTAAAAACTCCAAAAATACTGTCGAAATTAAATTTAAAAAATCACATCAGTAGAAACTTAATTGGCTCATGAAGCTAACCGTTAAAAAAATGCCCAACAGCTAAAGAGTTAGTTTGTACATTTTGGCAAAAAAGTACCAGAATTGATGAATAAATCACAATATATTTCCCTCAGAATAGATCAAGGCGCATTCATTAAGGGTGGTGGCAATAGACCAACAACAATGTTCTGTATGTTCGATTGTCAAAGCAAAGTATTGGAAAACTAGAAATCAAATAATGAATTTGCCTTGTTTTATTCTGAGTTGACAGCCATGGGCACGGCGAAAGAAAAAAACAAATCAGCTGATTTACCAACACCTCCTTGAATAAAGCGCTGGAGCGCTTGGGATGGAATTCTCACTTTAGCACAACTAAGTCATCTGCAGAGCAGGTTTTCTAGGTAGATCCTTTACGAAGGTATACGGCGTAGGGATTGTACCAATCCTGCACTTCATAAGAGCCACAAAATGGTTTAATAAAGATAAATAAACGCAGTTAGCGTGTCCTCCGTCACGTCAGGTCTAAGTGTATTGGTCGTACAGACGGACTAGCACCACAACCTAACCTAACCTAAAGCCATGTTCCATCATAAAACACCTCATCCTAGCGGTACACTAGACAAGGTTAGTTTACTGGGGCGGCAGGCCTTGGTCGGGAAAAATCCCAGTCATCCCGGTAACGTAGAATCGGCTGTCATGGGAATGCCACGGTTAACAACCCTAAAATCTTGGGTGTTACCTTCGACAGTTTGACCTCCTTCTCAGCGCATACAACCGCTATTGCCACTAAAGTCCAAAATCGCAACAAGAACTTGCCGGCAGCACTTGGGGCAAAGACAAAGAAATGTTGCTATCGACATTTAAGGCAATAGGCCGGCCGGTTTAAGCTATGGTGCGCCTGTCTGGTCGCCTGGAACCTGTGATTTTTAGTGGTCGAAGCTACAAACTTATCATAACACTACCAATATGACTGCAAAAGGATGTCTCTTGATGTCCCCACTTCAACATCTACACGACGAGGCTCCGATGCTCCCTGTGAATCAGCACAACAAACTGCTCAGCAAGCAGTTTCTGTTAGGGTGTTATCGCAGGTTCCACCCATGCAGACACCTGCTTGCGCTTGAGCCGTCTCCCAGGCACCTCCTCAACTACGCGGATGAGATCCAGAACAAACAAACAAAACAGACCCACAACTTCTGGATCGGACAGTGTACAAACAGGTAATCAATGACATTCATTGGGAGACTCTTACCACCTTCTTAAGCTCCCGCCCCCGAATGTCCTCATCGGAGTCCAGCCACCACCCATTACAGACGAAGACCTCCAATTTCCACCAGAATCCCGCGTAACCTTGGCACAATTACGTTCTGGATATTGTAGCAAGTTAAACTTCTACTTATTCAGAACTGACCCCGACATACCAAACATATGTCCGGCATATGAAGGCACCCTGCATCTAACACCCCTCTTCCTCTGTACCCAACCTGTCGAAACAGCAAGTTTCCTGGGTCTACCGTTAGATTAGCTAGACGAAGACGACCGGTGATTTACACTATTATATTACTGCTACAACAACAACAACCTCATCCACTATCTCTTATTTCGCTGCGGTAAAGATTTCAATTACCATTTAAATATAAAGTAACTAAACAAAATTTATTATTTCCAAAGTAGGTGTACAAATATGTTTCGCAAATAGAATATCGATTTACAAAGCATGTGCGTTGATGAATCCAGCTGGTTTTTCTACTCTTCATTTCTTGATTCTTCAGTTCGACTGGGATGATCTCGGCAAAACTTTTTCTCATCGCATCCGATGTGCAAAAATATTTATAACCATCGCTCAGCTGCCTCGTTTAGTTTAATTTTTCTTTACTTTTAGCCCTCCAACTCTGCTTGGATCTCAGTAAATGTTTTGCCCTTCGTCTCCGGTATGAAGAAATAGATGTAGACTCCACCAATGGCCGATATGACAGCGAAAATCAAAAAACAAGCGCCGCCACCAATAGCATTATTTAATATTGGAAAGACTTGCGTCACAATGAAAGCACACGACCAATTGGTTGTGCCTGAGATGGAGCCAGCAATACCTTTGATATCATCCGAAAAAATTTCAGCCATGAACACCCATGGTACCGGACCAAAGCCAACCGAGAACATTAAAATATATATGCAAATGCTGAGTAAAGGCAACCAGCCCAAATTTGCCACAGAACCTTCATCATTCTCCTTCATAAAGAAATAGAGCGATAAGCAAGCAATAGAGATCACCTGAAAAACGGACGACAGCAATAAAAGTGGTACGCGACCCAATCTATCGATGACAAACAAAGAAACAATTGTTGCCATCACCAACATTACACCAACGATAACTGTACTAAATCTGGGTTCGAGATTGCTTGCGGTAGATCCGAAAATACTTGACGAATAAAAGATGACTGCGTTAATGCCGGAAAATTGTTGTAGCACCATCAGTGATATGGAGAGACCTAATGCTTTGAGTGTCATTTTGCGGCACAAGGCTTGCCCCACATTTACGGGATTCTCCTTAATTTTAGCATTTATTGCTTTCATTTCATTTAGTTCGCCACTAAAATCGTAGTCTTTCCCTCGTAACCATTCCATTGATTTTTGCGCTGCTTCTAGTTTGTCTTTTCTTACGTAAAAAAACGGCGAATCTGGACAAAAAACGAATATTATACCGAATAAAATCGGTAGTGTGGCACATATTATACTGAACATGAAAGCCTTGGTGAAGGCACCAACTGTGAATCCGACCAACACACCGGTGGTGATGAGCAACTGAAAGAAGCTACCAATAATGCCACGCACTTCCTTTTGTGAAATCTCAGTGCAATACATTGGCGCACAAACACAGAAGGCACCACCGGCCATGCCCGTCAGGAAACGGGCAATAAACATCATAATTTTATTTTGTGCAAAAATCATTAGCGCCCAACCGATCTCGAACGGTATAACCATCAACATCATTGTCCATTTCGGGCCCAATAGCGTTATGAGTATGCCGACAGGTATACAAACAGTTGCAGCGCCCAATGTCATTAATGACCCAATCCAAGCGTATTCATTTGTCGAGAATGTTATGCCAAAATCATTTTCACCAGTCAATTCGGATTGCACCGGCGACGACCAACCAATTGTTGAGCCACACGCAAGCGCACCGCCGGCCGCCGCCATACCTGCAAAGTATTGTCGAAAAAGTGACATTCTTGGTTCTCCTAAGTAGTTCCAAAATATATAATATATTTAATATTCAAATTATAATTCACAGAAAGTATTAAAAATAATGATTTTTCTAAAAGTGATTGCTAGGTTGGAATGGGTTGTCATGATCATAGTGTAATAATATAAAGTGTGCCAACCAATTTGGGTAAGCAAATTTGAAGTGTTCCTATTTTCATATTTTACTTTAACGCGTTATACAAGTTAAGATAACAGAGGCGTTAACATGGTATGCCCAATATTACAGAAAAGCTGTGCTTTTTAACAGAACTAAGAGGCGGCCGCCGTAGCCGAAAGGTTGGTGCGCGACTACATTCAGAATTCAGAGAGAGAACGTAGGTTCGAATCTCAGTGAAACACCAAACATTTTTCTAATAGCGGTCGCCCCTCGGCAGGCAATGCCAAACCTTCATATAAAAATATCTGCCGTTCGAAGTCGGCTAGAAACTGTAGGTCCCTTTGTTTGTGGAACAACATCAACACCACAAATAGGAGGAGGAGCTCGGCCAAACACCCAAAAAGACTGTAAGCGCCTATATATATATACATATATATAAAAGTTCGTCTTTGTACTGAGAATTTGCTTTTGCATTTAACATTTCACTCAAACTCAATCCTTTACGATGAGCCTGCAAATACTTTTCTCGAAGCAACAACAACTCTATTCGGCAATAGCAGCATTTTGACGCCTAGAATTGCATTTAAAGTGGATTTATTAATAAATAAGTAATAGTAATAAGTAATTCTATTAAATTTCCGCTACATTGAACTAGTGCAAAAACCGCCAGCTACCAAAACCAGCAACAATCCTGGTTCGCGAAAGAGCTGACTGCGGTCTCTTCAAGGTGCATTCATTAAAGGCGGTGGCACTAGACCAACAACAATATTTTGTACGTTTGGTTGTCAAAGCAAAGTAGAAAACACGGTATAAATTCGCCTTGTTTCATTCTGGACTGACAGCCACATAGACGTGGCGAAAGAAAAAAAACAAATCAGCTGATTTACCGATACCACCTTTAATAGATTCGCCTTGAGTCTCTTGAATGGAATTCGAGTGATAGCAAGGCGAATTTATTACTTTATTTATTATTAAATCCACCTTGAGTGATGGTATGGCATTCAGAATATGTGAACAAGCCGTTAGTCGCTGTAGGTGCGGCACCCCAAAAAAAAATATTAAGCATTTTTATTAATTTACATACATACATGCATATGTATGTAGCTCTAGAACCTAGTGCCTAAATAATAAATTCAAGGCAAGAAAAATCGATTTAAGGTGATAACAGTAGAACAGCTAATTTCATTTTTTTTTTATTTGTCTTGACCAAGGCGAATCTATGTATTAAAGGTGGTGTTGGTAAATCAGCTGATTTGGTTTTTTTTCTTTCGCCGTGTCCATGTGGCTGTGAACTCAGAATGAAACAAGGCGAATTCATTATTTAATTTTTTGTAGTTTCCCAATACATAGCTTTGACAATCAAACGTACAGAACATTGTTGTTGGTCTAGTGCCACCACCTTTAATGAATGCGCCTTGGCCTTGGCTTGGAGTGTGTCATTTATTTGTTATTTACATTTTACTTTTTAAATTATGTACGAATTTGGTTTTATTTTTCAATCCCATCATCAACAATGCTTTGAGAATAAATTATTTCTGTCAAAGCGAATTCATCCGCCTTACGAGCCCTTCACAGCGGGACCGTTGTGTTCGAATTTGACTTGTCCAGCAAAATAGATTATAGGTTTCTTCCAAAGCGAATTGTGTACCTTAGGTGGCACCTTGACAAAACAGTTACTTTATTTTTCGCGGTTTTGGAAAGTCCGACGTCATCTCCATTCCCAACACAAAACAAACAAAATGAAGAGAAAATATACATTTTTGTGAAAATTCAGTGAATGGCATGGTAATATTTAGAGTTTTTTTGCGTTTTTATACGAATGACGCCTTGGCAAGAATTTTTGTTTGTGTATAATTTCTTGCGTTTAGTAGTTTCTTTTTCTTTCGTCTACTCTTCTTCCTCACATACAAATAATTCCCCTTCCTTTTGTTTGTTTATTCATGGACTCTTACGACACAGCGATTTCGGAAGGCGCAATCTCTTACTCGATCATTCTTGGGCTTCTCCTATTCACCACTCCTCTGCATTACTAAAAATTTACATGTGAAATCTAAAGAAAAAAAAAAGCAAAAGAAGGGACCTTATGTGTAATGGAGTCGGAAGCGCCGTATGTATGCCATACCAAAATGCGCAAAAACTGGAAACTTTCTACTTTTGCCATATGACACGTGCGGCGAAAACGACAACTGTTTAAAGAGGAACAATTTTGTTTCGCGCAAATTTTTATCCATGAGGTTTTTGATTACATCAAATTAAATGCAGAAAATATTATATGCAAAATTAAATTAATTGAGTAAATTCCAATGGACCCTTATCTTTTCGATAAAAGCTTGAAAGAGTAGCGATAACGTTAGACTTAACCAAGTTGTCCTGTAAAATTTCATTGTGGCACCACGGTAAGGTACAGGTCACGTTAGTCAAATGCGTTGCCACATTGTGACAGACCTATTAAACATAATTTCCATCAGACACGCCGTGGAAACAGTTGATAATTCTCTCAAACCCAAATCATGCAAACCCAGTTGGCTTTAGTGGAAACGTACCATAAGACGCATTTATTAGAAAATTTCCCAGATGCAAACAAAAGACACAGCGTTGCCCTATTGGAGTATTGCACAAAAGAGAAAATTTAAATAGTTTTTAGTTTTTAATGGAATTGTAGGAATGAAAAAAAATTAATTACAAAGTGTTATTGTTAATTCTGCAATCGAGACAATTTTGCTAGTCTGATATTGCTAATATTTTTCTTCAATTTTCACTCTTTGACTTTCTCATCTGATGATTTCTCTTAAGGGAGCGCCAAGCTCAAACCGTAATTTAAAACTGATTTTTGCATTTTCATTTAAGAATATTCCAGCTTTGGTTCTACCATTACGTATAGGTTTTAAGATATCACTTGCCTCTTGAACATTCGTCGACGGTTGGAAAGTTATCTATTATTAGCCCTTGGTTGGGCTCTGCTGACTTGCTATTTCAAATAGTAAATTAGCTTGGAGGGGAGCTCATTCAGTTTTTCTCCAGTGAATTAAATGCTATTCCTTAAATAGGTGATGTATTGTCACCCTTGATGGCACCTCTTCCACATCTTTTATTGCTTCTTCTGGCGTTTCTCAGGAAAGTATTTTAGGCTCATTACTTGACAATCTGCATCTTTGCTGTACAAAAAATTATCTTTGGTTGATTTGAAAAAATCACTTTTAATATTATGCAGGAAAAACCTTCTTGTTTTTTTTTTTTTTTGCCTTTTCATGAGGGTAATTGCATAACACCATAGAAAATCCTATAAAAAATATGGCAAATATTGCTTATGGCAGAATTAAATACAAAAGATTTATGGAACACATTTCAATAGGGATGAAAGCGTATCTCTCTCTATCAGAGTCCCTATCGATTTAATGCCACGCAGATGTTCAACAGTAATAAAAAATGACGGCTATGCAATTTCAGAGAACTTACGTAAATAAATTGTAGTTTTAGCAAAGCTTTTATTTATTTAATTTTTTTTTTTTTCTTTCAAGTGTTTTGTGTTATGGTACCCGTACTCACCGACGTTATCGTAGTCCCTGTGTGTTGCTGTAAGATACACAAGATTGAGCAAAACTTGTGTCCGTAGAAAATAGATGGTTTCGTTTAGTTACATATTTACGCAATACATCGGTTTGTGTGGGTCTATGTTTCGTTGTATCCCCACAATGTTGCTATTCATATTTTTGCATAAATACTTTTATACACATCCGCATTAACAGTTACAATTTTTCATTGTATAATAAACCAAAGCCAAAAGCCAACAAACGCAAATAATTCATTTATCTATAATTAAATTATAAACATTATGCAACATTGTTTTTAAGTTATTGCAATAAAAATTAAAATTTTTCTAAGCTTACTTTCTAAATGATTTCGAAATGTTCTGTTTGGCAACACTGTGTGGGGAGAGAGCAATCAGCTGACACGATTCTACGGAAATTTTCAAAACCCTACTATAAAATCTACGATACTACGTAAGGGACGGTGGTGATTTTTCCTTTACATAGGGGCTCTCATCAGTTTATTCGTCTCAGCTGACGTCTGTTTACATTGGTGAGTGTGACCACCATTATGACCGTTTTTTCTCACCCAGAATTTTTTTTGTTTTACTTCATATTAACAATAAAATGGGGAAATGCATAAAAACTCAATTAAAACCTCCATTGCAGCCGTCAAGTAAAGCATCGTTTAATCAGATCAAAATGGTTTTTTATATTTCACAGTTTTGCTCAAACATTTATTAAAGTATCTGGTAAAACAAATATCCCAAATAATTTATTACAGGTGGCAGTACCGCGATTTAAAATATTTCCCAAAATATTTGTGTAATTAACAAAACAGCTGAAGACTTGATTTTCTTGGGTGAACGTAAATTTCGTATAATTTCGATTAATTTAACCGGCATATAAATTTCTTTGCATAAGTGAAATACAACTGAAAATGGGCGGCTGGCGATTGGAAGTATTCAAGATGACACTTTATATGGCCTTCCCCGTTGCAATGTTTCACATTTTCAACCAGCCGACTTACTTTGAAGAATGGGTGACCAAGACAAAGCGTGAACTATACCCGCCTGAGAGTTTGGGTCATCGCGAAGAAATACAAAAGGCGATAAGGGAGGTACAACAAAAACGGGATAAGGAAATGTTAAAGGCATTGGAGGATATAGAGAAGCGTGAAAAATCATAGATAAATGAAAAGCGTAATGTCACAGGCTTTGTGTTAATGGTACATTATAATATTATATAAGGTTATTTCTTGTTGGCTGCATTGTTTACTCTTAAAAACATAAAATTACGTATATGGCTTGTATCTATGTGTTTTATTTCTTATTTATGCCTTTTTTTAGCTGTTGTCAATTTCACTACGGCGACATTCTATACCATCCAGCAGCAATATTCTACGGCCACAAAACCAAACGGAAGTAACGTAAAAAATTATTCGAACTTTCATCTGTTGGAAACGTTGCACTAAAATATGTTCCATTCTCCTCCCTGTTTGTTTCGGATTGTGATTGTATAAATGCTTATTAAGTTTCTAGTGGCATTGATACGAATAAATTCTTGCTTATGATTGCAATGATGAGCTACGTCCATTATCAAGCTATGAGTTTTAATACTACACATCAATCAGTTCCAAAGCAATGATCAAAAACAAATAGTAGGAGGTATGTATTAATTGGGACCAGCATTCTTTTCGAAAGATGGAGTTACAAGTAGGCAGTCAGTCGTTACCTACTCCACTGAAGCAATCAAAGACTCCATCCAATCAAAGTTAAAAATTACATTTAACAATAAGTAAGAGTGGAACGAGTTTTTGATGAAATGTAAATGAGACAGAAACAAGAGTTATCTCATTTTTGGCTCAAGTTGATGCCTAGAGTGGCGGAAAGCAAATTTGTGTTTTTCATGTTGTGCTGGTTCCCGCCTTATTTTTCCACTTTTAGTACATTGTACGACAAAATTCGTACCCACGACTGTCGGTTCTACGTAAACGGAACGTCCCGGATTTATCTCCGGCCAAGGACTGTCACGATCCCACGACACTCGGTTCTACGTAAACGGAACGACCCGGATTTATCTCCGCCCAAGAACTATCACTTCAGCGGCATTCCCAGTATATGAAGGCGATTTTTTATGCTGCTAGAACAACAACAACAAAATAAAATGCAATCTATATATGAAGTTGGGTGAGCCAGAAATTCACATTTTTCAAAATTACCTACCGTTAATGAGAGTTCATTAGTTTTATGCGGTCACTGACTGAGACGCATCGGTATTGGAAAGGGGATTTCTAACATTTGGTATGTCATACCCATAGTCGGTTTTGTACTCGGGTCCCGCGGAATGGTAGCCACGCACAAAGCCAATCGTCTACGGTGTCCACTATATGATGACAGTAACAAATGTTTTTGAGCAAAGCTAAAAAATATGGGTGCACTTAAGCAAATTGTGCATATAATAGCAGATTAAGCTCTTACCCATCAAAGATACACCCAAGCACACGAAAGAAGTCTTGCACTATATTAAACACTTATTTTTATTCCCTCTCAAACCACATCTTCGAACATCCTAATGTGCATATGTGTTTACATATATGTATTTCACGCATATTAAAGTTCTTTCACTTATTTTTTATTTTCATTTTTAATAAAGTATTAGAACGTAACAGAGTAGACCCCCAGAGCTCTATGATAGAATTTTTGAAAATTATTTTACAAAATACTTCCAATAAAGTTTGGTAACAATACCTGGGAATGGTAAGTATTAGTCCGGCAATACTTTCGCTCGACACAATAACGACTTATAGACATTGGAACAGATAGAGGCAAGTTCTACTCACATAATATTTTATTTACCTTAAACTATGCTTACGTTTTTACTTAATTCTATAATTACATTAACTACAACAAAAAGGTGTATAGAATGCAATAACTTGCCTTAAAACAACGTTTAGGTACCGCGAATGCACCGTATTTTAAAAACTTGATTTCAAACGTATTTACATCTATATATATTTCAAATTTTCTCAATCAACAAAAAAAGGCAAGTTATTTAATTGGTTATTTCAATTAATTTTGTTCGATGTTGCCACATTAGCACTTTCTTCCAATTCTATATACTTTTCAAGTATTTGAAACATTTCTACTTGTGCCTTAATCTTGTGACGACGAGACAACTGCTTTAGGTATACGGCTATCGATTTGCCAAAAAGATCATCTTCAGTTTCTACAACTCGTACGTTCCCAGATGCATTGGGATGCAGCTGGCTCTGAATCTGAGATTGTTGTGGACATGGTTGTGCATTAGTATGCAAATGCTGGCTTTGTTGCGGTACAGGGACAATATCTGCCGAGGATGCCTGGTGTTGGTACGCTTGTCTTGTTGATATCGTATATAACGCGCCGCTAGGATTATGCTGCGGCAGAACTGTAGGCGTAATAGTGCAATTTAATTGATTTGCACTTACGTCGATGCTGGCGGGGCTGAGTGGTTGACTTTTAATATTTCTCTCAGAAACGGGTGTTTCTACACATTCTTCATATACCTCGCCTGCATCCACTAGGAGTTATCATTTTAGAAAGTTTTCAAATTTTCAATATGAACACCTTACCGTCTACGAATTCTGGAAAATCCTCTGATTCCAAAGTGTTTTCATCTATTTTACTCGGATATGAGTTCGTCTCCCCATCGTTATAGTTTTCTAAACAATAATCCTCCTCCTCTTCCTCTTCGGTTACTTCTGCTTTATTCTGCAACTGTATAATATGTTCGATTTTAGATTTCTGCTCATCTCCGCCTTTATTTTCATATTCCATAAAACCATTGCGTCGCCGACTTCTAATTTTGAAAGGGGGAATAATAAAATATTTAATAAAGGCGTTAGAGTTTAAAAAGTTGTAATAGCAAAAAGGGCTATTGAGCAAGAATTGTGCGTACTAACCTTCGCCTTCGAATATATCTGCGTAGAAAATCCATTTGCCGAAAAAAACTATTTTTCACATACTCTTCTTTCTCCGGATGCAATCGCAATTGCTTCAACTCACGCGAATAGCGGTCACGCAAGCAGGTCCAACGTCGCCTTGCCTCTACGGCCGACATGCCCACCATGGCGCCAACTGTTTCCCATTCCTGCTCCTTCCGATAAGCAAGACGAAAATCGGGATTTCGTTGATCGTACAATGAAGGTGTCATCTTTACTCGAGCAATTAATGCCAAATCGGACTCTTCTAAAGATCTACGTAACGCCATTTTAACGTACGTTGAGAATTACTTTTCACCAAATAAGCAACTATTTTAATTTTTTTATGTGGCAGTTATTGTTGTTTATCATTTTCATAAAATTTGTTGACAATTTTTACGTTGTTCAATGCGTTATTGCGTAGCGTGAGGAATTTTCATGTATCCACGAAATGAACATTGTCGCCACAAAAGTAATTGCGTTAATCAAATTTGCGCTAGGTGGCGCTTATATCTTCTTGACGTAAAGTTATATTGAAATTATAACATTTTTAGAAAACGTATTTTAGTAAAATAAAAAATAATATTCGTCAAAAACATTCAAAAGAACAAATTTTTACCCTTTACACTTTGCATTTAACACTAGTTATTTGTGTTCAAACGCAAACTATTTAACGAGCACATAACCCGAGAACTTTTCTGAAATAGCATATGCAAAATGCATACCTACAACTTTTTATTGATGGCGCCACCTGCAGCCAAATTTCATTACCAAATGTCAAAACGGTCGTCGAAAGAAAATTGAAGAATCGCCATTTTGCTTTTCAGTTTCCCTGAATTTGTGCGTGTGTGAATTTTTGCCATAAGTGCAACCACGCGAGAGATTTATCGCAATTTTTGTGAAAATATTCATAAAATTAGTGAAAATTTTACGGAAACTAAGTGAAAAGCTTATAAAGAACATTCTGTTGCTTAGTTTATATGTGCAAAGGGTGTTATGAAGTGAATATAAACCGCTGAGTGAACGGCAAAAAAGAAAAATTGGCAACAGCTCTTTGGTGTATAGTGCTCGTGCAAAATGGAAAACGTCGCCGCCTTCAATAATGAGGTAAGTGGCTCAGAAAAATTTGGAAAACGTTTTCAAGAAATAATTTTCTGTATACAAAAAGTGAAAAAACAAAAAAATTCCATACAAATTAGAAAACATAATATAAAGTGAATAAGACTACGCCTTTGCAAACCTTGGCCGATGGTTTGTGCAATGTAATTTAGTTCAGCTAACGTGTATCTAGGCAGCGCTATCACATTTCTTTTTACATCTCTGTGAATTCGCGGCTAACTCGCTTTTCTTTCGATTCTAAATAAAATTTAGTTGTACATGAGTAGCGCGGCAGACCCAGCACCGTCTTTTTGGCATACCTTTCATTCTAATTAACCACCATAGACCAACGGATTTTATATGCTTATATGGAGGAATGAAAATTTTCGCCATAGTATACACATATTGGGGCTGTCTAAAAATCTTGGTGACACACTTAAGAATTTAAAAGCATTTTCGTTAGATACACTTCACTAAACCAAGTTATGGTAAATTATATTCTATCAGTGTAGATATTTTTGTTATTCTTAGCGAATAACTATCAGAATAACTCTTTACAGATCTCTAGAGAGTTTTTCAGCAGAGAACGTTAATGTAGCAATTATTAACGTCATTAACGTTCTCTATTTTCAAAGTTCGAAGCAAGTGATAGGTGAATGCGGCAGATTAGTAGTATGGTGGATGTAACAAAATCTCAGACGAGTAAATTATTTATAACACTGATAGTATTTATATGGTATTGATAATATGACCTTATAGGTAAGATAGAAGTAACGTTTTTATGTAATCGCAAACAGTCAGCTTGGATACGGCGACCAAGAAGAAGATAGTGGATGAGCCTTCCTGTTGATCATTTGAACGAGTGTCTTCCTAAGCGACGCAATTTTTTTATATGTACAACTGCAATACTTTGTATAATAAAATTCGGCGATAAACGATTTGCGTTGTAATGCGTTTCGGTTTTGATGTATGCATTTAGGAGTTTTGCGCGATTAGGCATCATATGCTTTTTGTACTAATGCAGCGCAATTGAAGTTAACTGATAAACGGTTCACCATCCCTTGGTCAGGAAAAATCCGACTTATTCTGGTAACGTAGAACCGGCTGCCGTCCCTTTGTTGTTGTAGCGACATTCCTCATACATGTACGGTCTCTTTTTCCATTGAATTGGTAGTATCAATCCAAAGATTTGTTCACAGCAGGTATCGGTGGAAGGGTCTTGCATATTTCACCGACAGTAGGAGGTCCTTTCCAATATCAATGCCGGTTTTGCTTTGGTATTTATTTGCCAAGCGCATTAAACATTTTTATATGCAACTTCGCCAAAATATTTATAACAGTACATTACACCATTTTTTTTATAATGTTCGTCCAGTCCAGTCGTCATGTCTATGATCCCATTTCATATTATGAAAATCAAAATTTTTATAGATATTGCCAACTTTCTTCCGTTTTTAGTGTACGAAATAAGCGTCCCGTCTTCAATTTAAAAAGTACTTATTCTATTTTGTTCAATATTAACTAATGGTACAATGTCGTAGTCATAATTCGTTCTTTTTTTTATTGCTATATTGATTGACTGTAACATGCTCTCTATATTTATGGTATTGAAAGCACTAGCATCAATATTTTCCTATGGCGCTGCAGCTCTCTGGGAGTCTCGGCCAGCAAATGTAAATGAAAATACTGCATTAAAATAAATTATTTATTTCACAGCTTTCGAGCCTCTATGATCAGAAACCGCCTATTTCAAAGGCCAAAATGGCCGCCATCACAAAATCTGCGATGCGTGCCATCAAGTTCTATAAGCATGTCGTTCAGAGTGTCGAAAAGTTCATACTCAAATGTAAACCGGAATATAAGGTTCCGGGTCTGTATGTGATCGATTCGATCGTACGACAGTCACGCCATCAATTCGGTCCCGACAAAGATGTATTCGCTCCACGTTTTGCCCGCAACATCAAGGAAACATTTGCGAATCTATTTCGTTGTGCGCCCGACGATAAAAGCCGCATTATACGCGTCCTTAATTTATGGCAAAAAAACAACGTTTTTGCACCTGAAGTCATACAGCCAATTTTCGATTTAGCCGATCCAAGTCATCCAATTTATCAATTACCACCCCCTGGTGCAGGTGGCCCAGGCGTTTCCGGAAATAATTTAGGCGATATTTCAGCTGGCGCAGCAAACGGTCTGAATGTTTCAAATACTTCGATGGAGTTAAACATGAGCAATATGAGTGCAGCTGCTATGGCAACAGGATCCAACAATTCCGAGGATAAACACGGTGGAATGCCAGATTTATCGGTAAGTTATCGCATTTTCGTTTCTTACGCATTATGTCTCACAAAAGTTAATAATAACAACACTAACAACGTTGTTAAATCTGTGGCTCTATCTTTTTCGCAATAAACATGCATACTAACGAATTGTCTAACTTATTACCAATCAAATCATACGAAACAAACAAACAAATAACTATATAGTCCATGAGTCATGAGAAAGCTCAGAATGTTCTTGATAATAGTACATTGCGCCAACTGGAGCATATGCAGCAATATTTAAAACGTCATAGTGCAACATCAACGACTGTAAGCTCAGCCAAACCGTCACGAGAATTGCGAGAATCGCGTGAAACGACTCGAGATGTGCGTGAGCTGCGTGAACCACGTGAAGCGCGTGATTCACGAGAGCTACGTGAAATGCGTGAGTCACGTGAGATGCGGGATTCACGCGAGATGCGGGATTCACGCGCCGAACGAGACGCACACGAATATGCACGTCTAATCGATAGCGGCGCCGCTGGTGGGAGCAGTCGCAATGTCAGTAGTAGTGGAAATGGCGGTGCCGGCAGCAGTGCGCTCTCTGGAGGTGGCAATAAGTCGCAACACACTGAATCGTATGCGAAATATACAAAAAGCACACATGAGGTCATAATCGATGACGATGAGGGTATAGACAACAACTCGCCGCAGCATACATCAAAGCTGATCGATGTAAATTTTGTAATTCCAACTACTACATTTCATATGATAGCCGATTATGATTTTCTCACCAAATTAGCTACTCTTATATGTATGCATAAATTGTTCGGTGCAACTTTAAATTAGAAACTCATTTTGGAATTTTTATGAAATCATTTTACTTTTCTCTACAAAACTTTTGTTTATTTTAACTTTTATCTTTTTTTACCGATTTTGTTATGCTCTCGTAATCTGAACATCGATTGGAACAAATATATTTTGCTCAAAATTTTTGTTGATTTCTAATAAGTTTTACTTAGTCCTTATTGTAAATCTATCAAATTTGTATTTCTGTATGCTGGTAGCGAAATATTCCTTAGTCGTTATTATTTGTAGCACATTACCATTTACTACCTCGCTCTCTTTTTTTTACCCTGAAAATTTTGTTGAAAAAATGCTTTCCAAATCTGCCTTTGTCGTTCGCTGCCTGTTAGTGTTTTTATGAGTTTTACTTTTTTTCTACGCTTTTCATGATATTAATTTTGAATATTTTTTAGAACAACAACCTTCAACAGCTGCTCAATGATCCCAATGTCTTGCGCCAACTACAAACGTTACAAAACTTCCAAAAAATGAAACAGCAGGAGGAACAGCAATACAAAATGAACGAAATGCGTTTGCAGGAAGTCGAGTTTGAGAAACATTTACAAAATGTTCTAAAGGTGATTATTAACATAGCTGCCTACATGAATTATTCTATATTTTATATACTTTGCTTATTTTTCCCCCCTTTTTTGCATTTATTTTTACTATGCATGTAATTTAGACGCAGCAAGGTGGGCATGTCGTTGCCGCTGAAACTAGTGAGTTCAACAAAGAAGTGGAATTCGTCTCGGTGGAACAAAAAATTGAGGTATATAATATTTACGTACACATACCATATATAATTTTATGTTATTGTAATGTTTTAGATGTTTTATTTAATTAACTACGTTACGTAACTTTCATTTGACACAATAAAATGGAAATATTTTATGCAAGCGGAAATAATTGAGTTTTCGAGAAAAATTTTAGCGTGGTTCTACTTATAAAAGCGTTACTTACATTTGATATATAATTTTAAATTGAATTGACTCTTAGTTGCATTGCATGAAATATACCATTTTACTTGTGCTGACGTGCGGCTGATTAAACTAAAATTAAAAGATTCAAACATTTGACGCGATCACGAGCGATTGATTGATCAGCACCAATACCTGATGTTGTTATACTAAAGCATAAAAAATGTGAGAAAATAAATGTTCAAAACGATTCCCTCAACAACTTGAAAACATACAATTATTCAAATTTTCAAAAGTAAATCCAATTAAGGCTACCGAAAAATATCTCTAAAAAGTATCGTGAAAAGTGGGCGGGCAGCACTCGCAAATCGAATGCTATCAACCGAACTTAAGCACCTTTTCCATTTACTACTTTTACGTAGGAACAAAAAAAAAAAACGTGAAGCAATTAAAACTACAGTTAATTACTAATCGAGTCGAATAAATCTCTTGCGGGGCTAACGAATTCACACGACCCATACGATGTAAAGAAAAGTATCCGTTTTAGAAGAACGAAGAAAGTCCGATAATATTTAAAGAATTGGCAGACAAATTGCTATTATACATACGTGGTTATTTTGATTATAAATCCCAAAAAAAAAAAACAATTAATTAATAATAATTGTACACCTACATACGTACCTACTTTTATATATAAACAAAAAATTCGAATTGAATTGACTTTGACTCCGTTTGGCGTCGGAATTTCCATCCAACGGTTTATGCGCATGCGTAAGCGTTGAAAAGGTAAGATTATAACTGATGAAATTCCGCCGGACTTGGTGTGAGACGTATAACAACGTTTGCGTAGCGAGCTGCTGGTAAGTTAACTACACAATTTTTTGTTTAACTTTAAATTTAAAAAATTATAAAAGCAAAGATTTAAGAGATCAATCGAAATGTAGAACAACTATTTTAAATGCTTTAAAAAGAGGAATAAAACGTGAAATTTGCTCAAAAAACGTAAATGAATACAGCAATGTGTATATATATATGTGTGTGTGTGTGAAAAACACATACACGAATGAATCAAATAGACACACGTCAACACCACTCTATGCCACGACGCCTTACAGCCGGGCTCTTAGGGCTAGCGTATTGAAGTAACGGTTTTTTTAAATAAACTATTTATTTCAACTACGTCAAAATGCGACATTTCATCAAACCCAACAGCAAAATCATCCAGTCACAGTATTTTACCATCTCATACAATACAAAATCTAGTTTTACCCACTAACATTGCCAATCATCCTTCAACTAAGTAAATCCTTTCCTTTCAACTCCGTTTTTTGCCACCTATCTCCCTCATCTCAACTTGTTTTTCTTTTTCTCATTAATTCCTTTCATTTTAGTTTTCTCAAATTTTATTTTTTTTTACAAAAATATATATCTTGACTTTGCGCTCCTACTTCCAAATCATAGGTTATCAATTTGGATGGCAACGATTCACGCAGCCCATCGCCATCACACGATCGTGATCGCTACAAGCCTTCTCGTCGTCGCAGCAGCCGTAGTCGTAGTCGTTCGCGCTCTCGTGAACGTGGTCGTCGTCGGCGATCGCGTTCTCGTTCGCGCAGCCGTTCACCACGCGGATCGTATAGACGTCGTACATCACGCGATCGCGATCGCAACGAGCGCAGCAGCATCAGAGATAAGGAGAAGGAACGGGAACATGAGCGTGAGCGCCGCAGGAAGGGACTGCCGGATATACGAAAGGAGCATTTAAGTGGTAAACTATTAATGATATCACAACATGTATAAAATTTACATTGAAATTTATTTTTCATATAACCACGTTTTGCACTACTAATTATGTTTTTTTAGGTTTTAGCGACGTCGATGCGATTTTTGTTATTTTATGGCTCTTCGCCATATAGAATCCTATCCCAAATCGGAAGCTATAGTTTTTAATGTCGACTTAACTTTGAATATGACTCCATCCCCAAGCTCGCGACTGGCGACACAACTTGCAAGCATGTAATGGATATAACAACGAACAGTTTTTTTAATTAGCGATGCTTAAAACTCAATGCCGCTGGAATAAAACCTGTTGGACACATAAATCGTTAAAATAAGAATTTGTCGATCTTTAGATCAAAACGTTTGGGGAAAACGTTGCAGTTTTCACAAACCCCATTTGAAAACACCAAACAAATTTAATATTTCGCGGCTAATTCCATGTAATTCAAATTTCAAATGCGTAGCATATATCTATCCACAAAGTTTCTTCAATTCATAAGTTTAATCTAAAATATGCTGGATTTAAAAAAGAATAATGTGACGAAACTATTCATACTACAATGCATCGTGAAAATCAACTTTGCTTGGTTTCGCTATTTTTGAGGTTATAAAGCCTCTGCTTCTGTGGTCGAACTATTACGTCAAAGTATTAACTTTGTTAGATATGACCGAAACATTTTCCATCTTACGAATATTGTCGACACCATTCACTTCGATATTTAGAAACAAGCAACAACTGCTCCGCAATATTTACTAATGACTTCCTTTTGTTTCTTTCAGCTCTTTTTGGCATCTTTGTTGTTGGCTGACGTGTGTGTATGTGAACAATTGAAAATAGTGCCCGAACTAAACATTTAAATACAAGTTTTAAGAAAAAACTTATACAAAATCAAGTGTTGAACACAAGAGCTTCATACCATAAGTGTTTTATCTACGTTTTTGAGCAAATTTCACAAACTAACGCGTTAAAAAAAAAAATAACGAAACTTAGCCAAAAATATATAAAAATCTAAATAGGCGTATGATTTTACAATAACAGAAAAACGCATATTTAAAAACCAAAAATACCAAACTACAAAAATTTGTTCTCGAAAAATGAGTTATATATAGGCTGTGAGAAATCGATTATTGTACTATCGATAATAAATGTAAAATAATATTAATAACAATGTGACGCATAACACGTTTTTGACATAATAGGTCTGTTCATGTAAAAATTATCCAGCACCTAAATTTTCGAAAATCTACTCTCAAAGAGAAAAATATCAAAAAAAGTGCATGAACGCAAACCCAGTAACAATTTGCCAGTTTTACGAAGAGGTGATTAAATTGTTGGCATGAAAAATCACAAAAATAAAAAAGTTTTTTTCAGCTGAGCTACATCCATATTAAATTAAAAAATATATATTTTATTCGCATTATACATAAAATGCAAAATAACGAGCTTAGCTTCACATGATTTTATTTTGACCACAATAATTTGTCCCTTTCATCATCGCTGCCAGATGAAAAACATTCCACTAACAATTGCATTGTTTTGGCAACCTCAGCTTTCTTTATATTTTCCTTGCTTCCGTCTTTATTACTAACAACCGCCAAATTAGTTAATAACCAATAACAACAAGCCTAAAACACAAAAGATACCTTTAATGCTTTCGATTAGGGTTTTTTCTGAAATATGTACCTACATTCCCCATTTTAATCATCAGTATTTAAATTTGGAGCTTTGACTCAATTCGCAAATTGTAATACGTGTTTATTTTTGCTTTGCGATCAGCTGTTTTTCTCACTTATGAATTCTTCCAAGTAAAAACTTGCAACTTCCCCTCAAAATGAAATGCCATTTTGCTCTCTCACTTTCCCCTACTTTGCAAGTTTTTTTTGAATACATGAACACCAAAACTTGATAGTTTGTATAAATTTTCACAAATTATTTGCTTCATGAACAGATCTAATGTGACGCATAAAACGTTTTTGACCTAATATAAGCTGAGTCTACCGTCCAATAAATAATTTTTATTAAGTCATTTTCAACAGTGTGATTTAAGAATAAGAAGTTGTTAATATTATTTAGCAACATTTAATATTTTGATTGAATGATTTCATGCACAAAATTTAAGAAACTAAAAATTTGGATTTTTAGGTCAGCTTAGGTAGGCGATCCTAGTCTTAAAACTTAGGTCGTCGAAAGGGCATGTCGAAAATGTGCACAATAAAAAAAGTTATAAAATTCACAGAAGAATTTTGAGGTTATGATGCGACGGTAGAAAACCAAAGTGACTCGTGTATAAGAAGTAATCGGAGGAAATCATTTATTATAGACGGTAAATGACAGTTTTAACAGCTAACAATTTGATTAAAACCACAAATAAAAAAGAAAGAAATATGAAAGGGGTAAAGTTACGCATAAAGCCTGCATCTAATTTTCTTCGTCTTGATTTGCACGATAACCGCTTACACGCTTTTGGCCGAGTTTAACAAAACGCGCCGCCAGTCGTTAATTTTTTGCAGCACTCTGCCTTGAGATTCCATGAATAAATATAGTACATTTATTTATTTACTTCTGTCGCCGTAGCCGAATGGGTTGGAGTGTGACTACCATTCGGACGTGCATAGGTTTGAATCTTCCTGCATTAAGCATTAAATTATAGAAACTTTTGTCTAATAGCGCCCATCCACAGGCAATGGCATTGTATTTATGCCATGAAAAAGCTCCTCATAAAAAAAGTGTATTTCTGCCATGAAAAAGCTCCTCATAAAACAAAACCATTCGCCGTTCGGAGTCAGCTTAAAACTGTAGGTCCCCTCTTTTGTAGAACAACTTCAAGACGAGGAGGAGGAACTCGGCCAAACACCTAACAAAAGTGTATGCGCCAATTATTTATTTATTTTTTAAGTTCTGTTTCTTTGTTGGTGTTCTGGTAGTTACTGCTCTACCATTCTAAGTGTGCGTATCCTTTAACTTACTGCTATTTATTGCAAGACTGAGATCTACTACTAGATTACCCTGCCTCCGTTTATATTCCTGGGACTGAAAGGGCCTGAATTTATATCCGGCCAAGGACTGTCACTTCAGCAGAATTCCCCAAATATGTGGAATGTTTTATACCGTTACAATAGCAAAAAGAATTTTCCATTGTCCTTAACGTTATAGCAGCTATACTAAACCCAGCCTGTTAAGTATTGCCGTCGCAGCCATTTCACCGCAGACTCCAAAAACAAAATGTTAAGACAGAAATATCTCGGATGCAAAGTAGTGTTAGATTAGTTGTGGTTTGAGGATACACGAGAGCGCTTCAGATATACAAGGTGGCGCAAAATTAATAACCCTATCGAAAGATTTATAGTTTTTGCAAATGTTGTACATCACTCATACACTTGTGAACTATAGACAGCTGCAATAAAAAAAAAAAATTTATTTAGTACAAAAATTGTATGATTGATTTTGCGCCACCTTGTATATACAGACATTGTCGAGATCCATTCTGTATAGGAAGCAATTTAGGCTACTATACAGAAGGCACTTATGCCAGTCGGTAACATCCTAATCTGCCGAAGAAACTTGACTTTTTCGTCTATGATTGGGTCATCATACCCACGACAATCGATTCTGCGTACGAGAATGCAACGTGCTCTACTCAATTAGAGGTGTTTTTGTTTCAGTAAGATTGCAACTGAACGGTACTGCTTAGCTGCTGTATGAAGCTATGGTTGCATTTAGCTGTACTTTAAAGGTTTTAAGTGCTAGATGATGTGTTTTTATACAAAAGCTTAGTTAGGGTTTTGTTATAAGTAGCCTTATTGACAATATATTTGTTATATTGCAAACAGTATTTATTTAGAAATGTAGTATTAATTGTTACATGTTTGGCCGAGCTCCTCCTTTAATTTGGAGTGCCACGCCTGAATGGCAAATAATTTTTTACAAAAAAAAAATAATAAAACTATGTTTATGCCTGGCGAAAGGGATTTTTATGCCTGCAGTGGATTATAAATCCGGCCTCAATTGATTGGCAGTAACGCAGAAACCCATTCAGCTACAGTGACCACCATTATTATATGAACCCTAAGAAATTCACATGTCAATCAGCTCAATATACTCGAAAATTAAAGTGATATATTTACTAGAAGGACAGGATGTAGAATTTTGTACCGAATGAGGTTAGTGAAAATTAGGAATGAATCGCTAGCGTCGAGAGGAAATTGAGTGGTAAATGAAAGTGTTTGGAAAATTTAACCGTAGCTGGGATATCAACCCAAAATACTCTTCGTGTGAGAAATTATGGATCTGTTCCATGCGCCGATACTTTAAAAAATCCAAATATAACAATTAAAACCGTTAATTTTTATTGTTGGTTGTTTCGAACATCACATCAAAAAAACAGCGCCGCACTTCAGCAACAACAAGATTGCCCCATATTCTAATTTATGGCTCTAAAATATAGTTTCTATACTCGCTTCGATGTTTTCACTTCAATACTAATTCCCTTCTCTTCTCTCTCGCTCATTGCAGTCTGCAGTACCACACTGTGGGTGGGCCATCTGTCGAAACTGGTCTATCAAGAGGAATTATCTGATACTTTTGGCGCCTATGGCGATATCGTGAGCATCGATTTGATTGTACCGCGCGGCTGTGCATTTATCGTTATGCACAGGCGTCAAGATGCGCACAAAGCCATGCAAGGTCTGAAAAATCACAAGTTACAGGGACGCGCGATCACTATCTCATGGGCTGCCGGCAAAGGAGTTAAAAGCAAGGAGTGGAAGGACTTCTGGGATCTGGAGCTAGGCGTCACCTATATCCCGTGGACAAAGCTGGATAATGAAACGGATTTCGATACCTTGGAAGAAGGTGGCATGTTCGATGAAGATTCAATGCCCGGGTGGGTAAAAGACAAAATCAATCATATGAAGAGTTTAAAGGAGAAAGCTTCAGAGAGTGCCGCCAATATGCCTCCTGGCGTCCCGCCTGGACCGGGCGCCGGAAATGCTGGATTGTTGTTTGGCATCGATACCACACAACCACCGCCAGGCCCACCCCCTACTAGTGGTCCACCACCAAAAATGCCAATGATGGCCGTTCAATTTCCGATGGCGCCCCCTATGGGCGGTCCGCCGCGCATGCTCGGTCCCATGGGTCCGATGCCCATATCCGGTATACCAATGCCACCGAACATGGTTCCCGGCATGCCGCCACCACATCCGATGATGATGCCAACTGGCATTATGCCACCAGCTTTTCCACCCATACCTGGACAAGTTGCCGGCACCACTGGACCTCCGCCGGGCATGGGACCGCCGATGGGTATGCCACCGCCAGGTGCACCTGGTCAATATCCACCTCCAGCCGCTATGACAGGTGGTATGCCCCCACCAGCGGTTGGTAGTGTATCCTCCAATGACGACCAAATGGATATTGAAATGGATGAGGATGATGGTCCCAGTTCAGCTACTATACCAACACCAGTTAGTGCACCCTCCATGAACTTCAACCAACCACCACCAATGTTTGGTGGCCCCAGTGTACCAGGTCCCGAAAATAGCGCTGGGGATATGTTTAGTCGTGAACGTGGTCGTGAGCGTAGCGGGCCGGGCAGTGGCAGCCGCTGGGGCGGGCGTGGTAGTGGGGAAGAAGTAGACTTGGCTGAAGCTGCGAAAAGGTGGCGCGAAAACGGCGGACAGCCTAATTTCAATGAGGTCGGCATTGGTGGACCACCCAACTTTAATGAAGGCGGTATGGGTGGCCCGCCGAAATTCAATGACGGTGGTATGGGTGGTGGACCACCCAATTTCAATGATGGCAACATGGGTGGTGGAGCACCTAATTTCAATGAAGGAGGTCGGATGGTACGCGGGGGTGGCCCAATGAATATACCCCCGCTAGATATCAACAATACACCACATCGCCCAGATTTTATGAATGGTAAGTTTGTGAAAAAAAAACAGAATGGATGCCCTATTCATAAAAAACTGCCTTACACAATACGTTTTTTTCGTTCCAGATTTCGATGGCCGTGCTGGACCGCGTGGAGGGGGACCTCGTGGCGGTGGTGGCAATCATAACGGCGATTTCTACCCTAATATGCAGAATCGATTTAATCAACCAACCAGTCTTATGCAAATGCGTATACCTCCACCGAATGCGTTCAATCAGCGCATGGGTGGACCAGGCGGTGGCCCGATGTTCATGCCACGTGGCGGCCATGGAGGTCCTGGTGGCGGTCCGGGCCCAGTACAAGCTCCTGGAAGACAAGGTGGGTGTGAATTTGAAGTAAAATATTTTATAACGGCGCGAAATACACCGAAAATATCAATTGCTGTACCACCTGCTGCTAAATTGTATCCATTTTTTAATTCGTAATTTAAAAATTCTTCCACATCCAGGCTTCTTCAATCCACGTAATCCATTTGATCGCGATGGACCTGGGCCTGGTGGCCGCGGCGGTCGAGGTGGCCGTGGAGGTCGTGGTGGTGGTCGCGGTGGCGGACCGCCGGGTCATGGTGCACCGAGCAACTGGAGCGACGAAGAGGGCGATGATGGCAACATGTTCAAGCGACGTGGTGGTGGCCCAGGTGGGAATCGGTTCCGTGACCGAGATGGTCCCGAAGAGTGGCAAGGGCGAGGTGGCCCCGGTGGTAACCGAAGAGGTGGTCCAAGTGGCGGTCGCGACCGTCCTGAACGGGGTGATCACCGCGATAATGAACGAGGCGACCGCGGACGAGGCGGAAACCGTCGAAACTCGCGTGACGATTTGCGTGAAGAAACGAGCACGCAAAACACAAAGCCGGTTGGCGCTAAGTTTGAAGACACCGAAGCTGATTGGGATCTGGAGTTGGAGGATTACAAACCAGAGGGTGCTTCAGCAGCTGCAGCAAAAACCACACCAGCTGCGAATGATGCTAATAGAAGTAAGACAACGAAAAATAAAGAAGAAAGTCTAGATGCCGACGTAGCGCAAAAGAAGGAACCTGCAGTCGCAACAAAAGTGACGGAAGATCACGCTGTGCCGCAGCCGAAAGAAAACAAACCAGAAATCCAGCCAGAGAAACAAAAGGAGCAAACAGAACCAAGTGAGAAACCGCAAATACAGCCAACGGAGGCGGCGGCGCCTGCACCAGCACCAGCACCAACAAAGCCAGCGTTGGAAACCGCACCGTCACAATCGCCACCAGCTATAACTCCAACACCCGCAAAACCCACACCTGATGAGAGCAATAATAAGCCAGCACCAGTTGCTGAAGCAGCAGCAGCAGTAAGTGCAGACGCAAACGCACCGCCATCAACGGCCAATGAAGCGGAAAAGCCAAGTGAATGAGTAAAACGTTGATGAGATGATGAGGGAGGATGAATAGTAGAGAACAAACTCAACATACATACATATTAAATGTTAGCAATTTTTTATTTTTATTTTTATTAAATACTATTAATTCTATAGAAAGTTACATAAAAAAATAGACAAGAACTATTTTTTTTCTTAATTTGTAAAATATGAATCTAACTTGAGAATTATTTTACTCACAATTGCTTTAGAGCATATATCTTTAATGTATAAACAAAAATGCGGGATAATGTAAAGAAATCTGCATTATATGAAGTTTGCGGCGGGCGGGCACGCGTCTTTGAAAAATGGCGTACTAAAAGTGCATTCAATATAAAAAAATCAAATAAGCTATGATTAACCAGACAACAGAGTAACGGCTATAACGTGTTAAGTGCTTTTCTGTTTAATTTCACTGAGAGTATTCTTAAACAAAAAGCATGACAACAACTAATCACAAATCCAACTATGAAGACAAACCTAAAATTCCATATGTACTATATAGAAAAATTAAAGAAATAATGTTTTAATTTAAAGTGGAGGGAGTCTCCCAAAGACAGGCTTTTTCACACAAATATCCAGGGAAACAGATACTGTTTAATGTGTTAAGTATACAGAAAGTTTGCAATGCTTCAAAGCTTAGCTTAGAAACGCCTTCCAACGTAATTACAAAGGAGACAAAATCATTAATTTCTACTTATTTAGAGTTGGGGGGGAAAACATTGAATAAACTCATCGTGCTAACATTCAAAATCAAAGAATGCAAAAATGCACGTAGCCGGGTGAGGCGACCTATTTTTGAAATTCACAAAAATAAATATTTTGAACGACATTTGAATCATAAAAATGCATACATAAATGAAATATCGAAGTTCAGAGTTAGTATGTATCTAATTAGATTATTGCAAATTATCGCATATGTATATGTAATACGGATATCATTTGAAGAAATAAATACGCAAATGAAAATGTTCTTTTTGTTGTACAACCGAAACAGAAAATATAATTTGGTATAATGAAAATATAAGCTAAGGCAAATCGCAGTGCAGTGATTGCATTGCAGTACAAAAGTGTGATAAAAGTGCAAGTGGGATTTACGAATTGCGGAAAAACTTAATATTTCGAGAATGTTTGTTTACCGCACGATTAATCGTCTTTCCCAAACGTCTGAAGTGGCAGACAGAAAAATAAGTGCGTGTCCTTGTTGTTGTTGTTGTAGCAGTATCTTCGCCCTGTCAGTGTAGTGTAATTACCGGTCGTCTTCGTCTAGCTCATCTAACGGTAGGCCCAGGAAACTGGCAGTTTCGACGGGTTGGGTCCAGAGGGAAAGAGGTGTTAGATGAGTGGGTTTGATGGGGCATGTGAAGAGGTGGTTAGTGTCGTGCGGGGTACCTTCACATGCTGGACATATGTTTAGTATGTCGGGGTCGATTCTGGATAGGTAGGAGTTTAACCTGCTACAATATCCAGAACGTAATTGTGCCAAGATTACGCGGGACTCTCGAGGAAGCTGGAGCTCTTCGTCTGCGATAGGTGGTGGTTGGACTCCGATAACGGCATTCGGGGGTCGGGAGCTTAGGAAGGTGGTAAGGGTCTCCCGACGCGTATCCTCGCGTGGTCTGGTTCGCACCATAAAAGCCGTTCGAGAAAGAATTCGCAGAAATTCCCCTAGAAAGCAGAAAATCATATCCAGGGAAATCAATGTATCGACCAGATCCATGTCCAGACTAATTAGAGATGATCTCATGAACGCCTTCCGTCGCTCAACTGGTCATCTTTTAACAACGAGCTTGAAGATAATTTAGACTACAGAAGCAAGCAGCTTCTCCGGTGGCACGCGGTCAACGCCTACAGATGAGAAAATTTTCACTGTTGACCCAGTTTTTAATAAGCAAAATAACAAAATGTGTGCTAAAACTTGTAAAGACGCAAAAAATATTGTTCCAAGGGTTCAGCGTTGCTGATGGAGTTTCTTCTTCATTTCTGCGAAAAAGAGATTAATACCGGGACAAAAGTGTATCAGGAGGATGTCTTAGAAGGCATGGTAAAGCAGTTGAGCAGTACTCTCTGCAATAGAGAGCGTGGGTCTTCCAGCAAGATTCCGGCCGAGCCCATAAAGCAAAAACCACTCAGCAGTGGCGAAAAAACAGTATTCCTGGGTTCATAGCCGATAGCCCCGGACGATTGGCCATTTGGAAGTCCAGATTTTAATCCGTTGGAGGACATGACCCTACGAAGACCTCACAGAAATGCGGAGAGTTTCAAACAGTCTTTGGTTCGAGCAGCGACGTCAATATCGTCAAGATGATGGAGGCCAAGGAAACGCTGGATTGATAAGGTCACAGGACCCCCGAAGTGTTGGTCTGCACAAGACTGTAATGGTAATGATAATAATAAAAAATAAATCCGCATTCCCCAAGCGTAATCCACGAAAGTTACTACTAAAACTAGAAATAAACTCAGCATGGAAAAATCTAAAGGGAAAACACTACCCCCAGGGTTAAACACGTTTTTTCATTGTTCAAAATTAGCTTTATTCTTCAACGTAGTTTCCATCAAGAACAACGTAATCGTTCCAGCGGCGCTCTAACATTTCAATACCACCATCGGAGAACGATTTCCGATTACCATTCCCCCCCGATAGTCGGTTCTCAGTTACTAAAACGACCCGGATTTACTATATATCCGGCCAAGGACTGTCATTCCAGCAGCACTCGCCGTACAGGTTTGGGAAATGTTTTTGCTGTTACAACAACAACAACGATTTATCCTTTGCATCAAAATAGGCCTCAGTTTCAGCGATAACCTCTTCATTCGAGAAAAATTTCTTAACGGCGAGCATTTTTTCTAGGACTGCGAACAGCCAGTAGTCCAATCACGGTTTGTCACTTCAACTGCATGGCACATAATTTTTTTGGTTGTTTGGTGTGAATGGCCACACTTGGATGTATTGCCTTATTTATCGGTGTTATCTCGAATTCCATGTGAGCAAATATTCCCATATATTCTAATATAATACAAGAACAATTTTTTGTTTTGCTTTTTTTGTGCGGCAATTTATGGTAAAGATTTGTTCATATGGAATTCACGACACGAAAAATGTGTGCTATATATGAGGCATACCCTTTCTACTATTTAAACATCATATTTTAAATAAAATTTGTTTAAAAAACTTGTATTCTTTCCTGACCTGCTTTAGAGACCTGCTAGTTTGTTGTTTACAATATATGATTATTTATCTTCTTAAAATGTGCAATTATTAACAGTTACTTAACAAAAGTCTTCATTGATTATATCTGTATTCACCGCTAAGCCACGTTCCTTCAAAGCTTTTGATATAAGCCGATGTTTTTCTTGTCTCTGTTCTTGTTCCCTACGCTGTGCATCCAATATTTCATCGACCGAAATCTCTTTCAGTGGCAGTTTCGATTCTTTTTCACGATCCTATAAAGATAAGGCATCTTAGTTGTGAGCGGCTTTATTGATTTATTTTACTTACAATTTCTCCCAGCAACACGACATTCTCACCCCGTATGATGAATACGCCTCGCGGTATATCACCGTATTCATTGCCTACATGTATACGTTCGATGGTCCGATGTAGCACCAAATTAGCGAATTGATCTACCGAGCGCAAGTAACCAATTAGCGTGCGTCCATCGCGCAATAGTACCATCAGCTTTTCTATACAATGAAAAAAAGTGTAGAAAATATCGCCTGAAGCCAGCGCAAGTGGCACCTGCAATTGGTTAGCACTTCAAAAACTTACTGTCCACTTCTTCCAATAGATGCGCTGTACCGGCAAGCGGATTTAGATCATCCATTTCAATGTTTTCTTTATTACTTCAAGAATTTAAGATATTTATTTTTTCTCTACTTTTTTTTAGTTTATTTCATATTTTACAGACAAACAGTATAAATTTATTAAGCTGCTATGGAAATGTTTACAAAATAATTAAGCAAAAATGACAATTGGATTTCGGTAACGTACAGTGTTGAGGAACAAATAAAATTAACAAACAATCGAGTGAAACTTACAAAATTAACAGTTAAAAGTACGTTCACATATGCAGCAATTAGCAGTAAGTCCGCGAAATTAATCTACTTGTTCATATATGGCAGATTACCTGCAAAATTCACAATCAGCTGTCAATACTGTTTTGAAGGGAGGTATAAATTGGTTTGGTGGAATATTTAAGCGTTTTTGGTTTGTTTAATTATTATTAACGATATGAAGAAAATGCAAAGAGAAGCAATAGTTAATATAATTACGCAATTTGCTGGTGGTGGTAAACCTTTGTAGTTAATCCGTAAACGAGTTCTACTGAAGTTGCGAAAAATTATGGCAGCAATACGCACATATAATTAGATATTACATTTTGTAATAATAAAATGGTGATTTTCAATAATTTTTTTTGCTAGTCACTTGCTTTATTTTCCAAAAATAAAAACATGGCATTAATACATCATGGTTTGACTTGAGCAAAATTTAAAAAGAAAAAAAAGAAATAATAATAATAATTGTAAAGTTTTCGCTGTTTGTGTGCAGCCCGTTTTTCCAGAAGTCCCTTGCGGTGATCATCACAAGTCCTTAGAGATTCATCTAAAATCAATCAGGCAAGAGAAATTAGATTTATTAATAGATAATCTTGTGCCTGATCGAAGATTTTTTTCGAATTAACAATATGGTGGCTTCACGAAATATTTTTCAGACTTTTGGGAAAAAACCGACAAAAGCAGTATAAATTTTATTGAAATCTACCAACCAGTTTTTAAGTTACAGTGATCACCAGTTGAAAAAACATAGTTTTGAGAAAAACGCATTTAAAGTTTTGCTATCGATTCCGGTGCTCCCAAGCGCCCTTTGTTAATTGTTGAATAACTCGAAAAGTATTTGTCGGACTCACTTCAAATTTTCACACAATATTTTTAAGATATTATATTTAAGAAAATGTAAAAAAAATCAAATTTTTTGAAAATTCTGACTTGCCCTACCCCTTAATAATACCTAATAAAAGTTTTATTAGAATTATGTCTACAAACCTGTTTTCTTTGCCGGCGTCAATTTTATTTTCGTTTTTCCTTGGCGTTTCTCGTTACATTCGTTATAATAATTATCGATAATACAGGGTTGTATGTAAAAAAGTGTGGTACTAATCTAAATTTTGGGAGAGAAATTTCGTATGATTAATCTCGCTCTTTAAGTACGGATTAGGAGTTAAGCACGAAAAAGTAGATAATGGACTTATACGTGTTATAAGGATCCGGTTTTCAGTGCTATTTTCACTACGCTTACTGGGCCTTAACCCGGAATTTTGCAGGCTTAAACTCGGTTGAAAACTTCAAAACAGTTAAGCTAACACGGGAAAGAAAAAAAAGTTTGAACAGAATCTTACTTTCATTCAAAAAAATAATTAATAATTTACCAGCCAGATATTAATTTCAATGATTTCACAACGACTTTTCGGTGAGGTCCAAGTTTCACTTTATACGTCCAGTTGCTCGGTCCTAGTTTAACTCTTTAACTGTTAAGCTTAATTCAGCTGTAAAACAGTTCAATACATTCAATATAACCTTTGAGATAACTTGCTCTAAAATTTCTAGCTAGTCGTTGTGGTATTCAAATTGAGATCACTATATTCAGTTCAGCAGTCTTTTGCTTAACCAAAAACCAAAAATAAATTTAATATATAACTTTTTTTTCTTGAATACCGCTTTTATTTAAAAGGCATTTAAAATATTTCTTTAGTTTAATCACCATTAAATGTTGAAATAACTAAACTATATGGCGATAGTACCTACTCCAGACTTAAATAAAAATTACACTTGTTGTACAGTTTTATATAAATGTATACTTGAATTATATATGACAGATTTCAACATTTTACCACTTCTTAGAAAAAATTTACGCATGCAATATTTCTAATTATTATTAATCATATAAAATTTTGTTACTTTATATAAAAAAATTGGCAGCTCCGTTAACAAACAACGAATTGGATGAGAAATTAATGTAAATAGCAAAAGGCAAATTTAGAAACGAGTAAGTTGTCCGCACATATTTCTTCGATTTTGCCATCAGTTTAAAATCGAATCAGTTCAATGAAAATCGAATAAAAATTCAGACAAAAATCAAAAAACGTTCCAATGTTCGGATTGTAAAATAAATATAATAGTTATTACATAGAAAACGCGGCCGAGATACTGTGGATTGAAACGGGAAGACGACGCAATAAAAAGTGCGGTCGTGAAATCAAATAACGCAATTGTGCAAAAAAGCAAA
Organism: Anastrepha fraterculus; assembly: GCA_037575425.1. NCBI lineage: Eukaryota > Metazoa > Arthropoda > Insecta > Diptera > Tephritidae > Anastrepha > Anastrepha fraterculus. The sequence continues at coordinate 123,334 of JAYXIM010006373.1, read as the reverse complement.
CAAAAATCTTGAAGTTATATGAAGAATAATAAAAGAAAAATATGTTTGGATGGATTTTTTCTATTTGCTGAAGCTGCTTTTTTAGAATTCATTAAAATCCATTCGTCAAGGTTCTACTCTCCTTTATACCTTTGTTGTTTGATAAAAGGAGCAGCTGTGCGAACTGGACTACCTAATCAAATGAAAATTTCACTGTAGTTGTGTAATGCGGCCACTGCCAATCGACCACGTTACCCTGCATCAGCGTTGATTAGGTAGCAGAGTTAGCGGCAGCGAAAATCTGGTGCTAAAGAAGCATACCACTGAAAGCACACAAATCGCTAATAATAAAGAGAATAAGAATAACAACAATAAAAGAATTAAGTTGTCAGTCGAGAGATAGCGAGAACAAAACATCAAACTTTTGCTTTCAATTTTTGAAAATAGTGTGATTAAAAATTCTTTTAAAAGTAGCAATAGAAGAAAGTACAAATCAATAGAAAAAAGCGCGATCAGCAAATAGAGGAAATTTTCACGAAGTAAAATTGGAATGACAAGAATGCAAAGAGAAAATTTATAATAGTTTCTTGCTTACGTATTAAAAAATGTATATGTGCTAGTTTTTATTTCTTTGCTTTTTAACATTTAGCAAAAAAATTGGAGTTTGAATAAAAATTCAAAAATAAATACGGAACATAAAATACAAACCTAATACTTCTCTATATAACAATATTGCAACAATAATAAAACTAGAAATTAAACGGTATACGCTAACCCTACCGCCAACAATAACAAAACAAAATCGACTGTATTTTAGTAATAATATATCAACGATAACAACCACGGGCAACAACAACAACAATGAACACATTCATACGTCATCAGTCGAAAATCCTGCGCTGCGAGAAAACCTGGACGGCTTTCACAAAAGATGGAAGCAGAAAGTGTGAGTAATGCAATACAACAAAAACAAATTAAAGACCAATCAGAAATAAATGCAGTAGGCATATATGTAAATAGATACATGGGTACATTTGTAAACACCTTTGAAAAATTGCACAGAAAAAAGTATTTTACAAGCGCATTTGTCGTGAGAATCGCCTTTGATATTTTTTTTGTGTTTTTGAAAACTTTCCATTGTATTTTTCTGTTTGACGACTTCATTACTTTTTGCTTCCACTTCATTCCACGCTGCTTCGCTTAGAATGCGTTGACGGTGGCGTATTTTTTACCACACCGGTGCTTTTGTTGTTTGCTAAGGGCTGCGCAACGTCTGTGGGCATCAGCTGATTTTCATGCTGTGTACAAAGTGCGAAGCATTGAGATAAAAACTTATACACTGATGTGCAAGACGAAAGCAACAAACGTTAAATAATCAAAATTACTTTTATATATTTGACACAGTACATTGATTACTAGTATTGGTAATATTTAAGTCAAAACAAAGAATATCGGCTGCAGTAATCTCATGGGTTTGTGTGGTGTGATTACCATTTATCCTTGTGTAGTTAGTATTGCGGTCGATAACTACTGTGGGCTTGCAATATAAATCGATAGAAGTTTTTTAAAGCGATTGCCTGCAGCAACTGCCCCAAAAGTTTATATAGGAAGTTTTACGCCGCCGTTACGACAAGAACAACAGTAAAATGCGATCTAATAATAAGAAATGAGTTTAGCTTATCATGATGACTTGATTTATGGTGCAGCAATAATTTTGTTATTGTCAGTCTTGATATAGTAGAGGATTTAAATAGAGCTTTTATAGGTAACTGTAGTATGCAAAACCAGTAAAGTACCGGCATTAATTTCTCTCTTTAATAGTCTTAGCTTTTTATATGCATATACATACATGCATACCTACATAAATGGTATGTTGCCTTATCATTAGTTTAATACATTTTTTTTCTCTCTTTTATTTTTCTTTTATTAACAACTTCATCCGTCTATGGAAACTTTGTGTATGACAATCCAATCGCGATTCCTTTATTTTAGACATTACGTGACTTGTTGACGATATATTTAAATATACATACATACATAGCTATTTAATAATTCTGTTTAGGCTTTGTTTATTATTTTTGTGCTTGGTTAATGCTATTTGCTTCAGTAATGGGGCGAGCCCTACAAACAGGTACACGCAATGCTTTGTCAAAGTGCCTTTACATACATATATACATTTAAGCATGGGCATGTATATTTGTACATACATACATACATATATACGTAAATACACTTACACATATGGTCATTAAAATAGGCACGTTGCCTTTATCTATAGATAAAATGTAAAGCTATTATTGAAATTTCGCTTTTTTTGCAAATGGCATAACTGCTTCGCTTTGAATGTAAAGGACCCGTTATATTAAGTTGAGTTGTTGGTTGCAAAAATTCGGTTTCTTCCATGAAGATTTATTTTTTGCGAGGCCACATGCGCATAACTCTTGCATTTTAACTAATTAAGTGAAAAATATTGAGTGTATGTTAGTAGCGAATTGATAGTTCATTTAATAAGGAACAGTTAATATGAATTTCTTTCAAAGATAAGTCGTGCGCAACATTTCACAGTTGAGGAGCGGAAGCTTGTAAATCTCCGAAAGCAAAAAAAATCGTACAAAATTATCCCTGAGTCACTTGAACAGTTCAAAAATTTTGTTGTAAATGCCCTTAAACCCGAAAAAAACACAGAGCGACGGGGTGGCAAAAAGAAAACGACTTGTCATAAATCATAAAAGGCCATTGTAGCTGAGATCAACAACATAATATCAGCGAGAACTGTACGACGTCGTTTGGACAATATGAACCTATCAGGCAGAATAGCTCGTAAAGTTGCTCTGTAGAAACAAGCAAATTTAAGGAACAGGAAAAGTTTTGCTCAAGAGCACAAGTGATAGTATGGAGCAGGGGGTATGAAAAAATGGTATAACATACTTTGGAACGATAAAATAAAAATAAATTTCTATGGAAATATTGCTGGGCAAAATGCCAGACGCCCTAAAGAACAAGAGTTCTCCCCGTGGTTAACAAAAAACAGCAACTTATGACTTGCGGATGCTTCTCTTGATATGGAGTAGGACGTATTCACGCCATGGAGAAAAATTTATTTACAAGGACATACTTCAAGAAGTGATGCTACCGTTTGCCGCGGAAAATATGCCATTTCGGAGGCCTTTTATGCAATATAATGTCCCAAAACACTCCATTGTAAATACGTGAATGGTTTTTACAAAGTAATGTTAAAGTTATGGATTGGTCAACCCACTCACCCGACCGAAATCGAGTTATGGCAGAAAATCAAAGAACTATGATATTCTACTCCCACAGGTACCTGGCATAGGATTCTATGACAAATCGAGTACAAAAAGTCATTGACAATCATGGCGGACACAGTGGTTGTTGATTAAACTACGATAATTTAAACAGCATTTTTATTAAAATTACTAAGTTATTTTTGTATCGTAACTATTTCTTTCGTACCTATTTTAAGGGGTTAGAGGAAAGTTCATAATTGTAAAAGTTATCGCTGTTTGTGTGGAGCCCGTTTCCCCACAAGTCCTTAGATGGCGGCCTATGGCGAAATATTTTCAGATTTTCGAGAAAAAAACAATTAGTTGTTAATAAAATCGAAATTAAAAGAAATACTTCAATCAGGCATGAGTTTTTTATGTTTTTCAAGAGCAGTATAAATGTTATTGAAATCTACCAAGTTACAGTGACCACCAGTTCAAAAAACATAGTTTTGAGAAAAACGCATTTAAAGTTTTGCTACTTGCTCTGGAACGCGCCGGAGCGCCCTTTGTTAATTGTTGAATAACTCGAAAAGTATTTGTGGCATTCACTTCAAATTTTCACACAATATTTTTAAGATATTACACTTTAAGAAAATGCAAAAAATTACCCTTAATGACCACATTAATATTTCCTTTTTGTTCCTATTGCCACCAGTTTAAGTTTTAAAAGGTACTTGAATTATTGTTTATATTTGCTATTAAAATCTATGTAATAAAAACCAAATACCATTGAATATCTGCTATTATTAATTTAAAAAACTTGCATTTTCCGTATAAATGTGGGGGTACCTATTTTAATGACCATATGTGTACATGAATTTACTGACGTCACCTTGATTAGGCAAGCTAAAAAAAATAGGTACAGCTAATCATCGCCTCCTCATCTCGTAAGTGTTAAGTTAGCGAAATTTCGCTTTACATGCGCATACTTTATTTGTGCATACTCGTACATATGTACATATGTGCATATATGTATGTATGGTATATAAATACACTAAGTTCATTTCACTTTCTTGATTAATTGTCGTTTAATACTTGCAGGGGTTGTTGCTTTTTAATAAGTCCCTGGCCTGTTCTTTGCCGCCTGCTTTTTGAGAGCTTTTCAGTGACCTTTCCTTTTGTATATTCAGTTGCTCTTAAATTTACTCGGATTTTATACTAAGTGTAGTAAAGATGTTCACCTTCAATCGGTTCAAGAACGCTTTTTTATATATGTACACGTATATACTCGTAAATGTATGCATTTTGACGCTTTGCCAAGAAAATGTCAAGAATCGGGTGAAAAAGAAAAATTGTAAGAGTTCAATTCATCAGATGTGCGTAAGTGGCACACGTCTCTTTACACAGTCTCGGGAACAAAGGTGTTAAGTTTGAATGCTTATCCGCAAGTAAAAAATGATACAAAAAGATTAAAAAATTTTTTTTTTTCGAGAATTGTTTGAATATTTCAAACTATGTATTAGTTTTTGTTGTCATAGTATAAAACACTCGCCACTTATTTTTGGTTATAACATACAGATAAGGATGCTGATACTATCAGAGGCTTAGTTGATGCTTCGTTGGCGCAAAGATTTTGAGGAAAATATAACTCCAGCATATTCACCACACTTCTGGTAGCGGAATTTGTCCTCCTTATGGACTCCAGACAGCCTTATTTTACAAGTAGCCCTTTTCTGGGGCTCACACCAGGCTATTTCCATTTGACCAAAGACCCTGTAATAGCCTTTACTTAACTTCTACTTCAAATATGTTATTAAAAATAAATTTTTTCGAAATACTGTTGAAGTGACAGTTCTTGATTGGATTTGAATCCGGGTTGTTTCAGTAACATAGAACCGATTTTCGGGCGAGCTGAACTGCGAATTGCACCACATACCTCATTCCCTACAACAATGAAATCGAAGAAATTCTGCAAAGACAAACTGTAATACGTTTTATCGAAGCCTAACGGATTAGATGGATTGGACTTTTATTTTAATACCCATTGGAGGAAGAAAAAGAGGACGCCTACGAAAGAGATGGTGAGATGACGTCGAATTAGATCTTAAGGAAATGAACGAACACAACTGGAGAGATGAAGCCATGGATAGAATAATGGGGAAAAAAATAGTTGACTAAGCTATGGTCCACCACGGACTGTGAAGCTAAGAAGAAGAAGTATGATCCTTTCAAGTGTCCACGCACTATTACAGAAGAGTTAAATGAAGAACATGGGTTATCGTTGTTGTAGCAGCATAAACACTCCCCATACTTACATACGGGGAATGTTGCTGGAGTGACAGTCCTTGGCCGGATATAAATCCGGGTCGTTTCGGTGACGTAGAACCGACTGTCGTGGAAACGTGCTAGTCTGAGTTATTCTGGCGCTGTTATTGTAAAACCATAAACATTTCCGATTAATGCTACTGGAGTGACAGGTCCTGATCGGGTATAAGTCTGCATAGCTATATTTACCTAAGTTTGTTAGTGTATGCTTACACACGCGCGAGCGAAATAATTGCCCAATTGGACGCAGGCACATAGGTAGGTAGACCTTTGTAATGAGGAAGATGGAACGCCTATCTGAAAGAATGCGAAAGCGGTTCCAGAGTAGGCAACGGTTCCAAAAGAGGGGGATGTCTCCGGACATATCATTGCTGCGACGGCAGGTTTGGTGATGCATTAGGCATTTTCAGCCCCCTCATCCGCAAAAAAAAAAAAATGCCCACCCGTTAAACTCAGTAAAACAATCATACCTCAAAGAAGAGTGATACAAAATATGCATCTTGACTGCAAGCTCACTTGGAAAATCCATATTTTACCTAGACGCCAAGCTAACCTCGAAGTTGTTGTTGTTGTAGCAGCAATGCTCAAACTTTGAAGTTGTTGTTGTAGCAGCAATGCTCAAACTTCGAAGTTGTTGTTGTAGCAGCAATACTCAATCATCGAAGTCTTCATTGGCTGTTCAATTGCAATTCCTTTTTTTTTCTTGTTCACTCCTCTGGAGAGCATAGGGCCTCGACAAGACTTGTACACGATTCTGTGCTGTTGTTTTTGCACCGTGCCATGAGATGTCGGCATCTGCTAGTTCGCGCAACATCGACCTTCTCCAAGTGCTTTTTGGTCGACCGCGACCTCTGTTCCCTTGCGGATTCCAGCCCAGTGCCATTCTCGTGATGCTATCTGGTTGTTTTCTAAGCGTGTGACCTATCCATCGCCATTTTCTGAGTATGATTTGTCTAAGGATTGGTTCCTCGTTCGTTAATCTCCACAGTGCGTCGTTACTGATGGGGTTTGGCCAGAATATTCTGCACATGATGCGGAGGCATTTGTTGATGAAATGAAACTCCCATGTATTCCTCGAAAATAAGCTCTCACTGTTCTCAGCTATCCTAAAACCTGTATGGACAATATTTGAAAACAATATTTTTTATACTTTTACATTGTTTTCTTATCTACTTTTTAGTTATCTGACATTATTTTCTCATTTAGTATACAGGCATTTTTTTGATGCTAAGTCAAAAAATAATGATTTATTTATTTATTTGTTGTTCAAATACCCGTCTTGTCCCAGTATTAGTACAAGGTTGTTGCTTTATTTAATATTCTACATTCTTTGCTTTAAAAATAAAACAGCAATAATTTGAATCGTCAGCGAAATTGCTGAAAACTGCTGAACGATGTAAATAATGAAAGTTGTTTTTATTTTGGTTAAAATAACATTTATTTTGAGTAACCACTCCGAGTCTCTTCTTTGTTGCATTAATTTTCTAAATTACTCGTATTTTAAAAATTAAAACGATTTACTTAAACTTCTCATATAAAAAATATTCATTTAAAATTTACCTGTACGTATAAAATAAATCACCACACTTTTGCTTATTTGCGCACTTGCATTGCAATTTAAGTTTAAAATATACCACATACATATATATGTACATACTTGGAAATGATTATCCATTAAAAAAAAACAGTGATTTCATGGGGCACACAACTGCTGGTTAGTCTATTTTGTTCATCGACATTAGCGAGAAACGCATTTGTGTTGTGGCTTCTATGGTGTGGAGAGGGCGAGTAAGACAACACCTACAACTATTCGTTGGGTAGATGGCTTGGTTAAGCAGTCGGCAAATGTAGACAGATTGACGCCAATAATAATAATGTAGTATTCGTAGAAAAATATATGTATGTATTGAGGCGTATACTTATGCACAAAGGTTGTATAAAAAAAACAGCACAAGTATGCAGCCGTAGCAGAAATTTCATTGCATGGGCCGTTATGTAGTTAATTTGCTTTTGTCTCTTTCCAGTAAGTTTTTATGTATTTGTTGTTTTGTACTGAAGCAGCGAAAGAGTTCGATTGCCCGTAGACAATTGTGCAATTTTTAAACCCTTATGAATTTATTTTCATTCGGGGGACATTAAGACCCATTTGGGATTACCTACCTAGTAAGAAAAAAAAAAAAAATCTTATCTGATTATAAAATAAAAGTATAGTGAGCTGGATGTATACATTATATCGATTCATAATAAGGGGCCTATGCCTTTTACAAATATTTTGCGCCTTTGCAACACTACGTTTGTAGAGCTGCAATTCGATATTTTTTATCGAAAAGTTTGGTATTTTTTATCATAAACTTACTTACTTACTAACTTAAACTTATTTGTTCTTTTTTCAAGGATTTGAAAAATTCATGTCACCCAAAAAATGGAATTAACTCGTGAAAATTTTCGTGCAATTTTATTTTTATTATAATTATTATGATTTTTGACGTGGATAATTGAGACAGGAGTGCATTGATCAGGTTAGGATAAAATTGAAATTTGAAAGGTCGAGCCAAGAAGCATCGATAGATTTGGTAACTCCTAAAACACTCAGGCTAAAAAGCCCATTGTATTTAAAGCTCTGGAAAGTGAAAGGGTAGATAAACAAAAAGGAAAGGAGAGAAGTAAGCGAAGGAAAAAGATAGGATAGAATAGAGGAATAGAGATATTTAGACCTGTGAAAAATTTCGTGATTCTTTGGTAAATCTGAAAATATGCTCCAGTTTAAGAGAACGAATTTTACTCGAGTTCGTTCTCATGACATCGGAACCTAAAATTCACCGCATTGCTCTAGCAAATGCGAGACACTCATAGAGCCTTGGATTAGAAGATGACAACCAACAGTGACGATTTACGTTTTTATTAACCACTTCAGATGCGTGTGTTTAAACCCACAATATCCGCAGGGCTTTGCCCGACGAGAGCAAAGCAGCTGAGAAGAAGGTGCCGCGATCATTCCACCTCGTTGGTGTTGTTTTTGTAGCAACATAAACATTCCCCATACTTACATACGGGGAATGCTGCTGGAGTGACACTCTTTGGCCGGATATAAATCCGGGTCGTTTCGGTAACGTAGAACCGACTGTCGTGGAAACGACAGCTTCTCGTCCTCCCGATAGCTTCTGCAGAAAGTTCTTAAAGCAATCTTACCGCATAGACACCTAACGGACAATGTCCTCTATCAACTTACTTCAACTTTGGCGCCGAAGCACCTCGTTTAGACACTGGGAAACTCTGGTACAACGAGTTCCAACGTCGATACTTCCAGTATACATTTTGTTAAGACCGTGCAAAAACGGTTGTTGTGCCAGAAATAATCGATGCTGTGCGTCAGTTGATAATGCAAGGCAGTCAAGTGACATATCACGAGATAGAGGCATCCTTGGATGTTAATGGCACCAGCATACATTCAATATTGCATGAAAGAAAGGCAACAAAAGTTGTTGCGAAAGAAGTACGACAAAGCCAGAAATTTTGCGAGAAATAAGGAATCCGGGCGCCGAAAATCCTTCGAGTAATCCTTCAACAAGATAATCCGAGCTCTTACGTATCGGCTTCCGTAAGAGAGTTTTTAAGCACGAATTAATGGGCCCTCCGCATTACTTAATGATTTCATTTTGTTCCCGAGCATTAAAAATAAATTGCAAGGTCAACATTTTTCAAGGTCTGAAGAAGCTGTTGAAGCCTTTAAACAGCTTGTATTGGAGGTATCCACTTCTGAGTGGCAAAAGTGCTTCGAAAATTGATTCAAGGAGACTCCGAAGGTCAGATATTTCTTATGAGGAGCTTTTTCATGGCGGAAATACACTCAGAGGTTTGCCATTGCCTGCCGAGGGGCGACCGCTATTAGAAAAAAACTTTTTTTTCATGTTGGTCTTTCACCGAGATTTGAACCTATTCTCTCTGAATTCTGAATGGTAGACACGCTCCAATCTATTCGACTACGACGGCCGCGATATTAACATTACTTTTCAAAACAAGTTCATCAACAGTTTTTTGTTTGTTAAAAATAAAGGTGAACACAAAGCGATTTCATTCAAGGTGATGGCACGACAGCAACTGGTTTAGCGATTTTGTGTCTTGATTGTCAAAGTGACCTGCTTGTTTGTTGCTGCTTTTGCTGTTTGTTTATTTACCTTCTCATGAAAATTTTGACGTTGAGAATAACTTAAACGAAAACAAAGTGCAGGGAAATGTGCTTGTTCAAGTGCTTTCACCTAATAGATTCGTATTGATCATTTCAATCAATTCTTTAGTACTTAGTACTACTAAAACCAAGGCGCTTAGCCGGCTGCTGTTTGTGCTGTTTATAGACCCAATGCCGTCGCGAATGTGGCATCATCGTGTGTGAAATCATGGAAATCGTGGAGTCTTCTCAATTTTGTGTTGTATATCTTGATGTTGTTCAGTAATTAGAGAGACCTATGTTAGATATTTTCGCTAACTCCGAATGGATAATGATTCCTATGAAAGTGCACCCGAAGCTTTAGTGTTTCCTGCCGAGGGGCGAAAATCTTTTCCTATGATTTGATGTTTCAATTTCAATTTTCCCGGCAATTAGGGAAACCTAGAAAAATCGGTTTCAAAAATGTCCTGGAACTTCGTTCTGTATGGAGGCTTTTATCAACGCTTTTCTTCGCGTTTTCCCCCCATAACTTTTTTGTTTTATTTTAAACAATGTATTTTTTCCGTTAATTGTTATTAGATAAAGGTTTCAAGTAAAACTGTATCAATATATTTTCCAATAAACTTTTTGAACTTTGAAGCCAACGGAAGTAGGGGGTGTATGTTGACTTTTGTCCATCACTGTATGTATATATGAGTATACAGGGTTCAATGAAACTTGATAAATACACCTGTGAGCTACACTCGCGTTCTTACTATCATGATTTTAAATATTTATCTATGTGTTGGCATCAATACAAGTGGCAAATACTGTAATTTAGAAATGTATGTCGAAATCGTTTCATTATCATCTGCAGACAAGCATACATACACATGCACTTGAATATTACTCATTCTAAGTATTTAATTTTTATAAATGCTTGCACTTGGTTGGCAAATGCTAAATTTGGCACACTCTTAATTTCTTTTCACTTATGCAATTTCACTTTTGACGTTCGCAGACTAGCGAAAACGTCATTTTCCCAAAGTGTGCGAAATGATATAAGGGAAAAATTTTTAGTTCAGAATTGCATAATACTCTTTTGAGATTTGTTTATTTAAAAAAGAAATCTGCTGGATGGCCACCATACATTGATGTGCCTGCCTGCGATTTTAAAATAAACCGTTTTTAAGCTCATTAAGCGCTTATACACATGCAACGAAAATTTAAAAAGCACTTTTACTACTCTTTTCTGTCTGGTTGTCCGGAAAAATACCCAAAACACTGAACTTATTTTAACTGAACTTTTACTGACAGGAGTCACTACAGGAAGATTCTCTTCAGGGCATATTATAAGCATTTTTTACTCGCTGGGTGAGGCTTGCGCCGAGTTTACTTATTGCTCGAACTTTTTTTTCTAAACTATATGAACTTTCACTATATAAAGCGTGGCACTTATAGCACCTGGATTTACTTATTGCTCGAACTTTTTTCCAAACTATAGTAAATTTCACTTCATCAAGCGTTTGAAAAAAGCCTATTTTCGCCTGGGCGATTTTTTTTTTTTAATTTTTATCATTTTTGTTTTAATTTTTATTATTATTATTATTTTTTTTTTTTATAATTTCTTTTAATTTTTAATTATTATTATTATTATTTTTTAATTATTATTATAATTTTTTTTTAATTTTTTGTATTGTTTTTTAATTTTTGTTATTATTATTTTTTTTTTTTATTTTTTTTTTTAATTTTTAGTTTTTTTAATTTTTTTTTTTCAATAAAAGGTAGAAACAATCATTACAGGCAATGGCGAGCATATCAGCACCATGTTAACGGATTTTTTGTGTATCCTCAAATTGAAAACAATGTCATAGGCGTCAGGGCGACCCCACAGCCAACCTTACTTCCAAATTTTTTGCTCAAAGATTCTTTTTCCCGACCTTAGCGAAACTTTGCATACTCGACTATAAAAAAAAAGGGATTAGAATACCTAAAAATTTAAATTTTTCGTAATCCCTTTGGAATTTTTGATATTTGTAATCCCATATTAATGATTCACTCACATTAGGGTAGTATGGGAAGACCAGCCAAAAACGATAGGAAAAGAAATTTAAATATTTCGGCGTTATTCATTAGCCTTGAGCTGCTTTTGTTCTTGTTGTACCAGTTTCTTAAGGCCTAATTATTGGTCTCGAGCTTGTTGTTGTTGTTGCAGCAGCATAAACATTCCCCATGTATATACGAGGAATGCTGCTGAAGTGACCGAATATAAAACCGTGTCGTTCCGTTTACGTAGAACCGACTGTCGTGAGAAGGCTCGCCGTGGTCTCAAGCTCATTCAAGGGGTTTGGCTCGTTAGCCTATGACTTAACATAACCGCAGGGAAAATAGTCGCGCATCATTAGCGAGTATGATCACAGCGGCCACTTGATAAGCGCTTGTCGTGAGATGATCGTGTCGTTACATTTTTCTTTCACTACTTAGAACTTTGCATCGTTTGTATGGCATCTAGCGTCAGCTCACCCGAGCTCAACAGCAAGGGACCACAGAAAGTCGGTTAACACCGCTATACGACGAGGACTATGGATGGTAACGGTAATTGCTTCCTCATGGCAGCATCATCGGAATAAGGAAGGGTGATGATGCTGCCATGCCTAGCTCATCTAACGGTAGGCCCATTAAACTTGCTGTTTCGACAGGTTGAACCAGAGGAATAGGGGTGTTAGATGAGTGAGTTTGATGGGCATGTGAAAAAGTGGTTAGTGTTGTGCGGGGCGCCTTCACAGTCGGTCTTTGGGGGTGCATTGATGCTTGGTCGAATACTTGGGGGGGTTTGGATCGATCCGATAACGGCAATTTTACTCATTTCGATGCTTTTAGTTTTTTTTAACCAGCATTGTGGCAAGTATCGGAACTAGAAAAAAATATATTTGCGCGAGAGTTAGCACCACTCTTTAAAGTTAGTTTATTGGCGCGGTGAGAAATCGGTATTAGTATTTCAGTTCTAACATTCACATGTCCATACACACTTCTCAGTATTTCTGTAACTTGTAAGCGATCTGAAGTGATAATCGCACACTCGGATGTCTTTTTTAAAAAACCTGTTTATCGGTCTTGTTGTTATACTAAATAAATGTAATTCAATCAACCGTTTTATAAGTCCTCATATTCACTATACATATGTAGATATATGTGAGTGTGTGTACAAAAGACTATTTAATTCTCTATATTTGAAATGCATGCAAAATCGCTGAAGCGCTACCTGTAATGAACTATTAAGTGCTTATATAGTCGTACATGCAATACATACATACATACATATATTTTTGTTATGTGAATACTTCGCAATGGCATGTGCCTGTGCTGTGTGCATGCAATTGTTATTGTTTATCACATACAGTAAGTCGCTAAAGCATTGATTCCTTTTTCGATTTCTAATCAAATAGTGATAAATGCAAACTTTTTTTAAAAAAAATTTTTTTTATTGCTGAAACAATTCAAAGCATATAAATGTTTGCTCTTATAGTCGTTTGTTTTTATTGAAAAGTAAAAAAAAAAATTAAACACAATATCGAAAACACATCATTCAAAAAGTGCTTCGAAAATTAGTTCTGGGCCTTTTTGACCGCCACAGCGATGCTTTCCCCTTTTCTGTTCTTCTTAAAATGAGCATCGCCTTCGTGCATTCTCTCCCTAATCATTATTAAATCGTACCCCACGGTTTCTTCTCATATATACCCCATTGCAAAATTATACACACATCGCTTTATTTATTTTTAAAAAAATTTAGTTCATACTATAACAAAAACCATATAACTTTGTACAACATTTTTCAGAATTTCTTTTCAACTTTGAACCCAGAATTTTTAAAAATTTTCTGGCTGTAGTTTTATATTAAATCACATTAAATTTAGGTATAACAAAATGCCAGTTTTAGATCACTACAAAATAACCTTGTTTTTTGGCAATTTTTGACGTTGATAGAAAAAAGGCGTGGCACCTCAGTAAAAAAATAAACTAGCTATAAAACTGCAAGCTGAGAAAATTTCTAAAATATATACATATGTATATGTATATGCGATCCTTTAACTCCTATTTGAAGCATATGGCGTCAACCACTCATCTTCGCCAACGGTCACGGTTTTGTGCTAGGGATCTTACTTCGTTGATTATTGTCCGGAGCCAGAAAATTCGCAAAATCCGACATAGGCAGCGATATGTGAACATTTGCAGTCGCTTCGTGATCTTCGCAGTTACTTTCCAGGTGGATCAACGATATAATAGAACGGATTTGACGTTCGAGTTGTAGCTACACTGCTTGGTGTGAAGGCGGATACTGTTGTTTTGCCACAATGGAGTGGGGACGCCGAACGATGATTTAGCTTTGCTAATTCTATATTCGACATCCACCTCAGAACAGCCATCCGCGGTGACCATGCAGCCAAGGTAGCGGAATTTGTCAACGGTTTCGAACTGTTGTGCACCCACTATCAGTGGTTCCGATATGGTGTCATTGAGATGCAGCGCTTTCGTTTTTCTGACGTTGACTTTGGCGGTTGGTTTCAACTTTTCAGCTCAGAAAAAATTTAATAACTATGGTTAAATAGTTGAACACTTCGATAAAAGTGGTTAGGGCAAGTATCGTATTATCGTTATCGAGCAATCAAACCACCCATTTTCTATGCTGGGTGGCGCCTTGTGTTGCTACTGTCAATGACAATTTCATCAAATTCCCAGATGCTCAAGTATTGAAATTATGCTTCAATAAGTTTGAAGAATCTTTTCGCAGCGTTTCTCAAACTGTTGGACGCGTACTACGGTGGCTGAATTTGATATATAGTATATTCGCACAATTTTTACATTTTATATAGCGAGCAATCACCCGGTGCTGTGTTTTGTCACACAGTCGCAGTTCGACGTAAAATAAAATCATATTTTGCAAGCTTCTACTTCTACTAGCGCTAGAATTTAGTACAGATGGATGTGAAGAAAAATTTAATAATAAGAGAAATATGACACAGAATTTATTGAATCAAGCTTCATTTTAACAACAGAGCTCAGTGTTTGATTTCTTTTGAAACTAACTCAAATCAAAGCATGAACTTATTATTATTGAAGAGTCACTTTAAGGGAAAACATTTTACATTTCCAAGGGATATTTTTTTAAGTTGAATGAGTTGAAAAACAAGGTGAACCGTCCAAACAGGATGAAAGCATTTTGAGAAAAAAATTGTACCAAAAATTGTTGAATGGATGCCTGTACTAAACGGGGTCGGTCGCCATAGCAAAAAAAGTAGCAAAAGTCCACCCCTGTATTTAAAGTTTATGTTGAGAGGATTTCATTTCACTTTATTTTTTTCATTTGATATATTTAGTCTATGATTACGAAACCCTACAGACTAGAGTCACAAAATGATTTAAGGGGTCCCGGTGGTCTAGTGCTCGAAAATTTTGGGTATTTTCTGGATTTTTTTACAATGAAAATATGAAAAACGGTATTTACATTTTTACATACAAAAGTGAAAAACATTTTTTTTTAATTTGAAACATTTTACAAATGGCGCTGACGTTGTTAACCAACCAAAAAAAGTCGTTTCGAGACAAATGTGCTTAAAATTTGAGGTACAGGAGCGCCCGGACCGCTCTCTATCTAGTTGGGCTGTAGAAGCTATAATGGGAATTTCCGCATGAAAATTTCGCAATATATTCTAAAGATACTATACTTTCGAAATATTGAAAAAAATTTTTTTTTTGAGATTTCTAGACCACCGGGTCTCCTTATATATAGTATTTAAAGGCATTATAGACATCCTATTTTCAAAAACAATATGTCATAATTCCAGTTTGGAAGAGTTCTATTTTTCGTTCTTATTTCCTTTTGAGCTCCGAAGGCGTTTTCACATAGTTTGGTAAGTTAGATTTTCTGTTCGAGCCACGGTGAATTAAAGGTGGCACCTTCCGTAAACTACAAATTTATTTTTCGCGATTTTGACAGCCGGCTGACGGTATCAGTCAACAAAAAAAGGAAGAAAAATTACTTGTTTGTAAATATTTTTATATTGCTAATTTGGCAATTTTAAGGTTTGTGATTTTTAAAGAACCAAAGTAGTGAAAACGAAGTGTCGCATGTTTAATTGTGAAAGCACGAATTATGAAAATACCTCCAAATGTATTTTTTTTGCTACAGAAAGTGAGTATAATTTCTTGTGTTAGGCAGTTTCTATAGCTTTCGCTTACTTTTCCTCTTCACAAACAACTAATTTCCCTTAATTTTTTTTTAATATACATATGCGATGACATCGCAGCGTGGTCGGAAGGCTCAATCTTGTATTCTATCATTTTTGTTTCCGGATGACTTGCGGATTAGGATTGTCACTATTTTTTTAAGCGTTTGGTAGCAATTCACATGTATCAAAATCTAATTTTCGTACGTTGGCAAAAGTTTCAATGCCTTAAAAAGAATATAAAATGTAGAATTGAAATAATAAAAATAAACATTAAAGAGTATTTACACAAGTTTATAAACTTCGTTTTAGAACCAGAGCACTGAAAAGTTGTTTCTAAGGTAATCTCTCTTTGTTACGTGAGAAAAAAGTTTGAGAACTACTGGTTTAGAATTACTGAATTGTGAGTTGCTCCTCATAAGAAAAACAAAAATCCTCAAATAAAAAGAGTTATTGTCAGGCTAATTTTGTGACTCACTGTATGTATCTGTAAGCTATACCTTCTTATTCTTATTCGCAATACATTTCCAATAGTAAATTAGGTATTCATTTGAATTTGTGTTCACTTCACGTTCTGATAACAACAGAGCAGATGCAATAGGTGTTAATTGCTGATAATTTTGTGAAATGGTAAATATGGAAAAAATATTATAATCTCATGAATTAGAAGTCGCATATGCATATGGCTATAAGGCTAATTGAACTGCAAAATATTTCCTCACCACTTTCAAATTGTTATCACCTGTTGTTTTAGTTTTTTTTAATCTTTTTTGTTTGTATATTCCCTTTGAATTGAAATTGAATGATGTAATCTTAATTTCCGTTGCTCCTCGTTTCTTAGCTTCAATTAGACTGCGCCTGCAATAGATTTGCTGATCGCGGCGTTATTGAAGCCGGCCTACAGTTCGGCAAACGTGAGGCTAGTAAACGAACTTAGCTTTGGAGAGATCTTAGAGCTGGACACGCAAAAATCCTAGTGCCATTTCGAGAAACCTGTATTTTTTATACTTCGTTTCTTTATTAAAATTGTCCGCAAGAATCCCAGGGGGGAAGGAATGGAAAGGCGCCCTAGAATCATATTTAAGGTCCACGACTATTTATACAAAGAGTTCTGGTCTAAACGACAGGGTATCTACCTTGGTATTCAATCCAACTATCTTTCACTACGGTGCACTAGTAGGGGAACTTTACTGGGGCGGCAGCCCTTGGTCGGGAAATACTCGAGTAATTTCGGTAACTTAGAAGTGGCTGCCATGGGATCAGTTAAGGAACACAGGAGTCCAATGCTCAGTAAGCAACTTCTGTTAGGGTGCTACCGAAGGTATCACTCCTGCAGACATTTGCTAGAGCATGAGACGCTTCTCATTGACGAGATCCAGGACAAAACATAACTATAACTACTGGAAAAGACAGTATACAGATAGACAATAAACAATATTCATCGGGAGACCATTAACACCTTCCTAATCTAAAGACCCTATAATGCCGTTATCAGAGTCCAACCACCACCTATTGCAAACGAAGAACTTCTGCTGCCCCGCGAGACCCGAGTAACTTTGGCCCAATTACGTTCAGGATATTGTAGTCGGTTCAGCACTTATTTAGCCAAAACCGACCCTGACATACTCAATATATGTCCAGCATGTGAAGGTACATCGTACGACACGAACCAGCATTTACATGTCCTGTCAAACATACTCACCGAACACGCCTCTACCACTGAACCCGACCTATCGAAACAGCCCAACTATTAGATGAGTTAATCGAAGACGATCGGTGACAGCGCCACACTGACAGAGTTTAGTAAACTGCTACAACAACTACATGCATTCTTTGGCTCATAACCTCTGACAATGTTAAACGTCCTGTTATCATTTACTCAGACAATCAATCTACCATGAAATCTCTACAATCAAATGGTATCAACTCAAAGGTTGCTATAGAATGTAAGAGAGTTCTAAACGAGCTGGCTTCGTTGTCCAACAAGTATTGCCAGACTTTCTGGTAATATTTAAATCTCTGAGGACTGCGTCCTGAAGAAATAACAAACAAAGAAACAGAACTATTTATGGTAAACTCTCACCTATCTTGTAAATATCGCTTTGAAGATCTTCAATTGGTGCCTGTCTCAGCTCTCCCGCTATAGAAATAATGGACCATATAGCACCCGGAAATAAAAGATTTCCAGGTTTGACCATCTGAAGTTGTGAGAGTAACTTCGGCTGCCACGTCATTGGGGATTCGGCAGCAGAATGGTGCCCGCTCAATTCACACGTATTCTTACGCTCTTTCAATCAGTCGTTGTTCAGAAGGCAACGAAGTGTCATGAGCAACATTAGCTGTGCTGATGTTCATATATCACTAACACAATCTCAGTTTTTTCGTAAATAAACCGCCGTTACAACCCCCATGCCGTAAGCAAATCAGCTGATTCCTTCCTGAGAGGCGGTTAACGGTGTGATGTTGGCCACACCTCTGTATTCTGTACATCGTGATATAACACCCTTAGTGCCGTTTCGTAGCGGGACATTGTAGGTAGCGTTTTTATCCAGGTGCCCTGAAAAATAATGGTTTCCCTTCTCTTGCGTTTTCTGATCAAGTTGAGTTTGGTAGATCGTATAATTTTTTGAGCCTCAGCTCGATTTTAAAGCATCTCCTTCATATTAAATACTGCTGCTCGTCCAGCCTGATTCGAAAACGTCATAATTCTGTAACTTGTGTGACCCCTTTTGTACATCCATCTTTGTTTCGGCCAATCAGCTGTTGACAATTGGCGATCAGCTGTTTTCATTTGCATTGTACCAAGTAATAATCGGTATCAGTTGAGGCGAAAGGTATACTTGATTCGTCTTGCAGAATAAGGCTCTTAATGGCAATTCAAACAATATTAAATCCCTTTTTTTTACATACAAATTAGAGAACGAATACTTTGCTCGGCTCAATCTCACCTATTGCTGAAAACGTATAATACGTACGTATGAACTATATTCCTATTATTTCAGAGCGTTGGTCATATGTTAGCGCCGGCATTGGTAGAATGAAGTCCCACAATTTATTTTGTTAAATTAAAATTTCAAAAATGTTTAATACTTTACTACATTTCACTTATAGACTCCACGCCACAATATCTGACCCGCTTTGCCTTGCGAAGACACATCGGTGGCTCAACTAATCCAAGTTTTTGGATGGCTGGCAATTGTGCCGGTACACAGATTGGAACGCAGTCAGTGTTACTCTCCCGCTGGTATGATATCAGTAATTCGCATCATCACAATCAGGGCATCGGCGGCACCTCACGAAAGTTCCATTTAACACGGCGCCTAGATGAAAATGCCTCTTCGAAAGTTGAGGTGACAGTCAAAACAATGAAAGAGAAGCAGAAAGAAAAAGTGGAGGAGATCATAAAGGAGGCAAGTGCACCGGCCTCCACAAAAACTGTCCGCGAGCCGGTGGAGCCTACCAAGGCAGTGGCCACAGAGCCACAGAAAGCCGTCGAAGTCAAAAAGTCATTGGGTACACGCATCTGGGAGGAATTAGTGCACTACTATCATGGATTTCGGCTACTCTTTATTGATATAAATATTTCACGTAAGCTTATGTGGCGTGTACTTAATGGTAAGACACTTACCCGTCGTGAGAATAAACTACTTTTACGCACCACCTCCGATCTATTCCGACTCATACCGTTTTCGGTTTTCATAATCGTTCCATTCATGGAACTACTATTGCCGTTCTTCATTCGTTTCTTCCCTGGTATGTTGCCTTCTACGTTCCGAACGGCCAAGGAGCACGAGGATAAGCTGAAGCAATCGCTGCAAGTGCGTCTTGAAATGGCGAAATTTTTGCAACAAACACTCGACGAAATGGCTGTACAGCATAAGAAGGAACACAAGAGTGAAGAGGCTAAGCAGTTCGCTGAGTTCTTCGAGAAGATAAAAGATACCAAAGAGCATGTACCAATTGAGGAGATCATTAAGTTCGCTAAACGTTTCGAAGACGAAATCACATTAGATTCGTTGTCACGTGAGCAATTGGCGGCGCTGTGTCGTGTGTTAGAGCTAAACACCATGGGCACCACCAACTTGCTGCGTTTCCAATTACGTCTCAAGTTGCGTTCACTCGCCGCCGACGATCGTGCAATCGCTCGTGAAGGTGTCGAAGCGCTGGATCTCTTTGAATTGCAGCAGGCGTGTAAAGCGCGTGGTATGCGCGCCTATGGGCTGACATCAGACAAGCTGCGTTCACAGCTGCAAGAATGGATTGACTTGTCGCTCAACGAAAAGGTGCCACCGACCCTACTGCTATTGTCGCGTGCGTTACTCATCTCCGACGAAACCGCGACAACGCACAAACTCGTGGAGACGATGCGTGTATTGCCCGAAGCGGTTGCGACAAAGACGAAAGAAAAGATTGGCGAAAGCGAAGGTAAAATTGATAATAAGACGAAGATTGAAGTGCTTAAAGAAGAGGAACGAAAGATTAAAGAAGAGCGCGAGGAAGAACGCGAAGCAGCAAAGGCCAAGTTGGAAGAGGAGAAGGCGCAAGAAACCGAAGAGTTGCTTAGCAAAACACCTTTTATACGCGCCAATATGATGTCTAACGAACAACGAAAACAGGCTGAAGCTAGCAATAACATAACGTCAAAGGACGTCGAATTGCTGTCCGACGCTTTGAAATCACTATCCACAGATAAGAAAATGATGGTTGAGAAGGAGACACTCAAAGATCTCAAAGAGGAGCTTGAGGATTACAAAGAAGATGTTGAGGAACTGCGTGAGGTGCGTAATGTTGTCAAGGAGCCATTGCACGAGAGTCGCGCGGCGAAACTGCTATTCAAGAAGGTGAATAGCATGATTGGACACTTGGACAAGGTACTATTGGATTTGGAGAAGAAACGCGAAGGCCAGCAAAAGCATGCAAAACAAATTGCTCCACAAGAAGTTGAGCAGACGCCGCTGCAAAATCAAGACCCTATACAGGATGAGGATATTGTGCGCGTCGCCGAGTTGATGGACACCATAAAGAAGGTATGCGAATAAAAACACTGCTCGCGGAACTATTCATATTATTTTTGATTTACTTTTTCCCATTCACAGTTGCAAAAGACTTCGGATGAGACGCGCTTGAAGCAAATCGAAAAAGTGTTGAGCAAAATCGACGCCGACAAAGATGGCATGATTACTGTGGATGAAGTGTTGAAGGTGGGCACGCCACGGGAAATATATGTGCATGCACAATATAAATTATATACTTTTCTTACAGGTCGTGGAAGCGATTAGCCGCGAAAATGTCAACTTGTCAGACAAACAAATTGAAGAATTGGTCACGCTGCTCGATAAAGAGAATATCATAGAAGCGGAGGAACGTATGGAGAAAGCCATAGCGAAGAGCATAAAATTGGCAGAGAAACAAATTAAAGATCAACAAAAGCAGGTGGAAGCATCAAAGGCGTCAGATGAATTGAAGGATATTGCGCCCGAACTGAAGGATAATGCAACGGACTTAAGTCTAGACAGCCAAAAGAACGTCTTAAAAATGGAGGTAAAAGTTTAGTTTACAAAGAAACAAGAATTAATGAATATAGAATATTTTGTACACATATTTTTTTTTTAAGAATATGAACAGAGTCAAATAATTCAAACAACTACTAGACTGGACAGAGTTGACTGATTTAAAATATGTCTCTGTGTCAATGGATCCAGGCAACGACCGTAGTGAATCACGTAGCCATTTATAATAGCTCTACATTCAATTATTACTTCGGAGAAAGTGTTATTGGACTCTAGGAATTTTTTTTGGAACTTAACCGTCAGAGTAGATAGTTGTTGTTGTAGCAACATAAACATTCCTCGTACATATGCGGGAATGTTGCTGAAGTGACAGTCCTTGGCCGGATATAAATCTAAGTCGTTCCGGTTACGTAGAATCGACTGTCGTGGAAATGATAGTGATTGGTTGTGCTGCAACGGACGAGTCCTTAACCCATCTCTTTTATAGCTAACTGTCGAAGCTATTGCTTAGTTTTGAGGCATTTATACCACCACTGGTTCTGCGTAAAGGTCCTTAACGCCATTCTTATTTTTTCGGATACTTTTGGAAAAATTATTTTTAAAACAGAATTGTGGAGCAGTGTAATCTCATTTCGTATGTATTATCTGAGAATTTTCCAGAGTAGGCATGCATACAGTCTAATTCCGTTGCAATTATACCGGAATTTGTTGTTGTTGTTGATGTAGTAGCAGCATAAACATTTCCCATGCATATGCGGGGAATGTTGATGAAGTGACAGTCCATGGCCCGATATAAATACGGGTCATTCCGGTTACGTAAAAACGACTGCCGTGGATTTGTCGTAGATATCTATGGGGAAAATAGAGTCTTAAAGGCAATGGAGTTTCAAAAGCCTTGGTATAGGTAGAAGGCAGCGCTAAGCGTTTCAAGATCCTACAATCCTAAAATCTTCATTCCTCGGTAATCAGGTTAATGCTACAAGTTTTTTGGAGCTATTCTGGGCGTTTACAAAGGCCACTTCAGTATTTTGACCACTTCTTGAACAACCTACTCGTACTGCTTCTAAACTGCATGGAAACAATCGGACATTAAGCTCTGTACGACTTATCCCAGTATTTCAATGTAAACCTTTTTTGGCTGCCAGGTCATAGAAATATAGCAGGAAACTGCGTAGCAGATGAACCTGCCAGAAAAGGTACAACCTAAACTATTCAATCGGATAAAGCGTTGATACCCATGCCCACAGCCACTTCTAGATTACTAACAGACAGAGAAACCATTAAAATGGCAAATACAAAATGGCAATACGTAACAATATGCGAATTAAGCAAATTGGCATGGCCGAAACTCAACAGTGGCCGTTCAAAATACCTGCTAAAACTCAACCGAGAGAATACAAGAACTTTTATAGGTGTTTAACCGGCCATTGTCTAATAGGTAACCATGCTAAAAGGCTGGGAGCTTCATTCTACGATTAGTGTAGAAGCTGCTGTAATACAGAAGCGGTGGAAACTATTGGACAACTCATTTATGAGTGTGAAGGATTAGCTAGAAGAGGACTTCACACGCTTGGTAGTGCATTTTTAACAGATGTAGCGGGAACTAACGAAGTTCAGCTCGTTTATAAAAGCCACAGGATGGTTTAAAAGGAATCACATAGTGTAAGGAAAAAGTTCCAGTGGTATCACAGTGGACCTGCGACAGGTCTAAGTGTGTCATATTGGCAGCCACCAGACCTACCTAAGGTCTGTGCAATGCAGAATGAATTAGTGTTGCTAAATATTAGTTTTATTTATTTGTTTCTTTGACACTCATTGACACTGCATTTACTTTCAGGCATGCAACGAGAAGAATCCACTCTTGGAAGCCGCTGAAAAGCAAAAGGAGAAGATACTCCCAAAAAGCGATATCACTGCACAAATACCTGCACCACCACCACCAACAGCAGCGACCCAGGGGAACCCAAAAGATAAAATGATATGATGCGAAGAGGAAGGTGTTAAACCAAAACAAAAATTCACAGATCAAGACCGTCGGTGCAAGTAAAGATGTGCTACTACAGGCGGCTAATTCAAGAGTAACATCTTAAACCGATTTGTCTTGCTTTTTTTGTTTTAGTAAAATTGAATGGGTCGAGTGCAAGCGTGCGTGTGTATGTAGTAATGAAAATGGTGATGAGGCTGACTGTTTTGTGAAAGAATTTAAAGGATATAAAGTTATGTATAGAGAAACATAAAATAAAAATAATTGATAGTTGGAAACACGGTTGGTGTTGCGGTGTAAAGGAGCGTAAGAGAGGTGGAGAGAAAGCGTGCTTGCTTAAAATTTTAACAACGGCGGCAAAGGTGGCAAATAATAATTAAAAAGTGTTTGAGGAAAAACCAAAATATGACACTGTACTTGCTTAGGTTGAAGAGGTTAATTAAATACGATTGTTGAAGCAGCGATCGCAAGCTTAGCAGAAGAGGGGTAATAGCTACAGAGGGGTAATTCACTATTACTTAAGTGCAAATGCTGTGATTTCAAGCCATTTGCACTTAAGCGTGAACTATTCAAGTGTATATATGCGCCATTGTTATTGCCTTAGTAATGCAACAACAACGCTTTGGCGATTCGAAAATGCAATGTGTGCGCCTATTACGCATTTTTTTTTTGTTGCTTTCCTTGTCGGTTGCTACGCAAATGAATTTCCACCTTACAACCACCTGGCGTAGATATATTTGTATTTTCGTATAAAATCATTGCTAGCCAATAAATTAATATTTTCGACTATTTTTTGTAACAGCTGTTTAAGTTTTCTCTTTTCAAAATAAAAGTTACAATAAACAATTTTTTTTAGTAGAAAAATATTTCCTTTTCATTTCAAAGCAGAAAAACAACAGCAGAAACACAAAAAATGCCCCTCAGCTGCATCGCAAAAATATTAGCAAAACTTTTTGTTGCCTTTGAGAAATCTCAAAAAACAAAGGAGGAAGTTTTGCGTATATTTTATGCGCAATTTTGCAAGCACAATTGCGAACGTCTCCAAATCGTAACACCAACAATAAACTACCATAAAGCAAAATAATCGCAACCGTAAGACGTGAAAAAAAAATTATTAAAAAAAAATGCGTTGACGCTGCTGCCGTTGACTTTATACGATGCTATTGTCAGTCTGCGAGTAAAAAACTTCACCACAAACTGTGAGGCTGTAAAATTATATAAAATAAAAAAAATCGCTATTTAAAATTTGTTTAACTTTTATGTGCATTATAATTTCTTGTTTTTTTTTGTATAAACTGAATTTCATAAAAGTATTGTAAAATTTTTGATACTACATGTAAAGAACAAATGAAAGATGTAATACATATAGACTTGGAAAATACTTATAAAGAAACCCGAAAATAAATTGTCACAGTTGTGAGCAATGCACATGCAGCATAAGAAAAAAAAAACGAACAAGCAAATATATATGAATTGGTTAAACACACACACACACACACTCATACACTTAACCGCTAAATATAGCAATTCGAGTGGTAACTATTACATTTAAGTGAAAAATGGCGTGATTTAGAAATAGTTAAATTGTTGAAAAACTACAAAGCGCAGATAAAATGTCGACCTAAGCAGTTTTTTTTTTACTTTTCAAATGCTTTAATATGTTTTTCCGAATTGTGCGTAGAAAAAGGTTACGCTTCCAGGCGCTATTTCAAGGCAATTTAATCCTTTGTAAATATTTTGTGTGTTCTAAAATCACTTTAAAAAATTGATTCAATTATGTTCCTTCTACGCACCCTATACATAAAGTGCTAATTAAGCTGCTAGACATTCTGTATAAACATAAAATTTATTTAATGTTAAAAAAAAAAAAATTTAAATTAGAAAATTTTTAAAAACTACTTTTTGTTGCCAAAACAAAAAATCTGAAAGCCTCTAATCAGTTTAACTGCTTAAACTCCAAACTAATTTGAGTAAATTAAGCATCCAAATAATTTTTTTCCACATTTGTCTGGAGTGCAATTGGAGCCGGCTTGTTTTTTATCAGTCTGATGTGATATGCCAAGGTTTGGCAGCCGCATCGCACATAGAGCTAGCAATGTCACTTAGACCCCGAAATGGGTCCGTTGTGGTATGCCAAACTGAAAAAACAACTTATAAATTTTTAAAATTTAATTTGTTTATTATTATTGATAATTTCTCTGTTGTAGTACTATGAAAAAAAAAACAGCAACAACAATTGGGCGTTCAATCTATTCAATCGGTTTTCCAAAATGTCAATGTTTTTTTTTTTTCAAAGAAAAAACAAAAAAAAAACCTAAAATTCGCTTAAATCTCCAAATCTGTTTCTAAGCCTCAATTTAGCTTTAACAACGATTTAATTTGTGCTACCGCTGCTAAACGTACCAGTTTGTATGTTTGTCCGAGAAAATTCGATGCACATGAATTTATGCTTTAATCTTAATTTTTTGTAAATTACAAATTTGTATATTGTGAACTTATAATAATGATATAATTGAGTACAATAAAGTCGATAATGAAATAAACAAAAACTCAAAAATGGCATTTTCTTTAAAAGCTAGTTTTATATCAAAAATAATAGCTACTGTTAAGTTAATATGCTTTGTTTCTATTGTAGTAGTATTTTGCTTTCAAACTAGTTTTTTAGTCCACATCCTCAACTGACTCCTATAACCCAAGCCAAAAGGATCCTGTTTTCTCCTCTAATCCACGCCGAAGCGATTTTTGAAAAGAAGGGGATTGTATTTCTTTTTGAATTTTCTTAAAGTATAATATCTTAAAAATATTTTGTAAAAATTTGAAGTGAATCCGACAAATACTTTTCGAGTTATTTAACTATTAACAGAGGGTGCTCGGGCGCTCCGGAATTCGATAGCAAAACTTTAAATGCGTTTTTCTCAAAATCTTGTTTTTTAAGGTGGTGACCACTGTAACTTAAAAACCGCTTGGTAGATTTCAATAAAATTTATACTGCTTTTGAAAAACATAAAAACTCGTGTCTGATCGAAGGTTTTTTTTTCAAAAATTTTGATTTCTTTTAAGGGGGTATTCTAGTCTAGAGGCCCGAATTTCGAGCATTTTTTGACGATGAATAAAAAAAAGCTATGGATATTTTTACGATACATTTTTTTATCATTTATTTATTCATATATTAGGAGCACACAAAATAAATTTGAAAAAAAAAATGAATTATCATGGAGTTATGCGTCCTTGAAGTGGTAGGGGGGAAAAAAAGGCAGTGTCCCCGTCGTCACGATTTCTACCCTTGTGGTCATCTGAAAAAAAAAAATACAAATTCTTAATTATATGAATGTCATTATCGTATGAACCAGAAAAAACGGAAACATTTTTTTTTCCATAAAATTGCGGCTACTCAAAAAATTGAGGTCGATTTTTCTCTTATTTTTAAGCTTTCTCGAATTGTTTACACATATTAAAAAAATGAAATTTCCAGTTTTTCGAGCTTCATACGATAGAGATATATTTGAGGAATATTCATGACAAATTTCAAGCAAATCGGTTGATTAGAACTTGAGATATCGTGCCGACCGTATCGAACGAAGTAGTTTCGAGAAAAACACTTTTGAAGTTCGGCGTCCGCTCAAACCAGTCAAGCTGTCGCGTCACTAAAATAGTTATAGCTTCGAAAATAATTCGAAGTTTGAAAAATCCTTTTAGGGAGATATTTTTGAATAGTTAAACTATCAAATTTTGAAAAAAAAAAAAAATTTTTTTTCGATTTTTTCAAATTTCTAGACTAGAATACCCCCTTAACTATTAATTGTCGGTTTTTTTTAGAAAATCTGAAAAATATTTCCTGAAGCCGCTATATTGTTAATTTTGAAAAAAAAGCTTCGATCAGGCACAAGATTATCTATTAATAAAACTAATTTCTCTTGTCCGATTGGTTTTAGATGAATCTCCAAGGACTTGCGATGAATCACCGCAAGGGAATATAAATATTATAGTTAGCATTCTTGTTGTAACAACATAAAACAAATCTCAATCTCGACATAAGTTTATGCTGGAGAATTATTTAGGAAGGCTAATCCATCCCCAACGAATTGATTTTTCGCCTCATTTGAATCAAGGCTGTCATGGCCATATCGGTAGCTAAGTGATATAGTGACAATAGTATGCGACATCTGAACCCTATTCTGACCACAAAATATCAAAAAACAGTTATTTTTCTCCCTTTCAAGGTCTTCTCTCGGCAGGCGATGTCAAATTTCCCTATGTATTTCGGAACTATTAAAAGGTTAGCTTAGGTTATGGTGGTAGTCGATCTGCACGACTAATTTACTTCGACCTTACAGATCTGTTGTGATACCATTGTGCGAAACGGGAACCTCATTTTTTTGTCCTTCGTGGAACCATTTTGGGGCTCTTATGAAACGCAGAATTGGTCCCATCCCCACACCACACAGTTCCGTAAAAGTATTGAAAATGTGTTTACCTAAACAACCTGCTCTGATTTTACCATAGCTAAGGCTAGACAATTGCAAAGGAAGTGCTCAACTGTTTCGACCTCTTCCTCATCTCGTATAACTTCTACAATATTCATGGGGGAAAACTCCAGATCTTAAGGAATGCCTGCCAAACAGCCAATGCCCGGTTATACAAGTCACGACTTTCGAGATATCCTCTCTTGAGAGGCTAAGCAATTCCTTTGTTTTTTTTTTTATTTGCGGCCATAGTAACCTAGCTGGTATGCATGTGTCTTCAGCTCTCCATGCCCTATTGGCCTCTTGGATAATTTTATTCTTAATTATTAATTTGCTTGTGATATTCTGATTTTTGGTTTGTTCATGAGCAAATAATTAGCGGCAATTGGTACAAAGGATCAAGCTTTGGTGTTCGCGTACCCAAACAACTTGCAATGTAGGGGAAAGTGAAGGAGCAAAATGACATTTCGATTTGAGGGGAAGTTGCAAGTTTTTACTGCATAAATTTTTACTTGTAAGAACAGCTGATCACAAAGAGAAAATAAATGCGCATCAAAATTTGCGAATGTCGAAGTCGAAGTTCTAAATTTTAATAAAAATGGTTATTAAAATGGAGAATGCCAGTACAAATATTTCAGATAAAATATGAAGAAAGCTGTGTGATTGCCACAATAATACCATTGCTAATAGGATGTGCTTCATCTGACCGCGATGATGAAATGGAACAAATTATTGTGGACAAAATAAAAGCATGTGATGCTAAGCGCGTTATTTTGTATTTTATTTGCTTTAGTTTTTTTAAGGGGTTATATACAAGTAGAAATTTCAAAATATTGATTTTTTAATATTTTTTTCTTAATGTACATATGTATACACACAGAAAATTTAATATCGTTTCGGTGAATATTTTGAAAGTTACACGCAAATTTGAAAAGGCGTTTCAGAGTGCTTGAACTTGAACTTTAAACGCGTTATTCTCAAAATGCTATTTTCAAAGTCGGTGACCAACATTACTCGAAAACGGCTAAACCGTCTAGTCTCAAATTTTAACACGAGTTTCTTAAATATATTTTTTAGTAATTAATCGAAGATTTTTTCTCACCGATAAATAATTTTTTTATAAACAATTTAAGACAGAAATTTTGGTGAAATTTTGCTTATTCCTTCGATAAATTACTAGATTTAACATTATTTTAACGAAATCTGTTTGGTTTTTTAATTTCAGAGGGTCCAGTTCAGAGATATAGTAGTCACCGCTAAACGTCTTTTTTGAGAGGAGCTCCCGGAGATCAGCTGTAGCTCTTTTCCAAATAAATATTTTTACTAATACTAAGTCTTAAAATGCATTTAAAAGATAACATAATATGTGTACAAATTTTTAGATCAATAAATTTAAAAGTTTTCTCAGAAAAAATTCGCTTTTTTCGGCCTTCTAACTGTATATAACCTCTTAATACGAGATGGGAGATAGCTCAACTAAAAAAAAATTGATACATTTTGTGATTTTTCCCGCTGTTCGTAATACTTGCAAATTGTTACTGGTTTTCCGTTCATGCACTTTTTTTTTGATATTTTTCTCTTTGAGAGCGAATTCTCGGAAATTCTGTTACTGGATTATTTTTACATGAACAGACCTTTTATTCATAGGCAGCAGTCCACGCTCTCATTGAAAACTAAAGTGACATTTTATTGAATAAATATGTTATATGTATTTCTCCAAACGTTACAAATGAGTAAATGTAAAGGATTAAGTAGTTAACAGCGTACGTAAGTATGTATTTGTAAATCTAAGTGCTAATATTTAAAACATCTTATGGCATATAAATATTTATGTACGTACGTAAAATTTTTAACGCCAAGCTACATTTGCAAATAAAATGCATGAATATGTAATTGAAGATGTGATAACTTACGCCCTAGTAATTATGTACTTTAATTTTAAGTTGCCAATGGCTGTTACGCGTTAAGATATACGTAAATATGCACTAATATTAGTAAATTAAATTAAATTAATTTGTTTTGATATTTTTGAGCTGTAAAAGTGGGAAGCATTTTGAAATTCGTGTTTGATTTGAAGGGAATATGAAATTTGCACTCGGTTAACCGTTAATGGTTAGTATGCACACAGAGTTTATATAAGTTAAATGTCTATATATATGTGAGTATAGTTATTCAAATAACATTTCTAAAATATTTATCGTTATAGCAAATCCTATTAATTGTAACATCTAAACTAAAACGATGTTTCGCCGGGATACTCGCTAATTAGCAGTTTTCTTGAACGCAAATAGTTTTCCACATGTTCGATATTCTCTTTATTTGCTGTAGTTGTTCTACTGTTGTGACCTTCAATTGTTGTATTGCTGTTTGAAGCTACAGCACCGGTAGCCGCCGTTAATTCAGTTTGTGTGACAGTTTCGAAATCACTGTTAGCAGCACGCTTACGTGCATTGTTGAAGGCATATAGCCGATTGCGATAATATGAACTGTGTGGCGTGCAACATTTGTTGGCACTTGCTGCAACGTTTGTTTCTGCACTATTGCTTGCTGCCGTTGTGGGTTGTAGCGCATGCTTGTCGTGTTTTAAATTGTTTGATTTTTCGTCAACTAATGCATTCTCATCAGGCTCATGGCCATCGAGACAGTACAGCAAACTTGGACTCAATTGCGAATCATTTAAGCCATGGATATTTTGTGGCGAACCGAAATCATCAGGTTGACTAGAGAACGACGAGTCAACCGGACTAGCAGTGAATACACTGCGGCTGCGTAAATATTCTCTGTTGATAGAAGTTCTCATTTTTGTACTTTTAATAATATACGAAAATATGATGTGCAGTTTTACTTACTTAAAATTACTACTAAGTGCATCGACTTTCTCCACGTTACGTTCGTTGTGCTTCAGCATCGCTAAGCCTGGCTGTTGCATGGCCATCAAATCGGCATAGCTATGCAATGAGGTTGCATCGTCGCATTGCAAATGTGGTGCTGTGTCAACTTCGTCTACGTCTTGCTGCGAAAAGTCGACGCTGCCGCGGCTATGCCCGAACTCATCTTCGTCTTGCTCGCGGAAGTTAGAGAAATCTGTTTGGCAAATTGTTTGATTTTGATCGCTGGAGCTGTGCGTGGTGGTGAGCACCATGACGGGCTTTCGTGAACGTGGCGTCATTATTGATTCCTAAAAGAAAAAAAAGAAAAAAAAAACGAAAAAAAGAAAAAAAAAGAAGAAAAAGAAAAAAAAAGAAAAAAATAAGAAAAAATTAAGAAAAGAAGAAGAAAATTAGAAAATAAAGAACAAATTAAGAAAATAAAAGAAAAAAGGAAAAAAATTAAAAGAAAAAAAATTAAGAAAAAAATAAAAAATTAAGAAAAAAATAAAAAATTAAGAAAGAAAGAAAAAATTTAGGGAAAAAAATGAAGAAAAAAGAAAAAAAAGGAGCAGAAAAGAAGAAAAAGGAACAGAAAAGAAAAAAAGAGAAAAAAGAAAGATAATAAGGGAAATAAGGAAAAAGAAGAGAAAAATGAGAACAAAGGAAAAAAGAAGAAAAAAAGAAAGAATTAAGCAAAAAAAGGAAAAAATAAGACAAAAAAAAATTTAGCAAAAAGGATAAAATTGAGAAAAAAGAAATTAAGAAAAAAATAAAAAATTAGAAAGGAAAGAAAAAATTAAGAAAAAAAAAAGAAAATATTAAGAGAAAAGAATGAAGAAAAAAGTAAGAAAAAAATAAAAGGAACAAAGGAAAAAAGCAAAACAAGAGAAAAAGAAAAAAGCAAAAAAAGAAAAATTAGGAAAAAAAGAGAAAAAAGCGAAGAACGAGAAAAGAAGAAAAAATTAAGAACAAAAGAAAAAATTTAGAGAAAAAAGGAAAAAATAAGAAGAAAAAAATAAAAAATTGAGTAAAAAAAATATAAAAAATAATTTAGGAAAATAAAAGAAAAATTAAAAAATAAAAAAAGAAAAAAATTAAAGAAAAGAAAAAATTATAAAAAAAAAAGAAAAAAATTAAAATATAATATTAAGAGGATAAAAGAATTAAAAAAAAAACGAGAAAACAAAGACAACAAATTAGGAAAAAAAAAAATATTAAAAACAAAAATTAATTTTTATTTATAATAAAAGTAAAAAGACAAAAAAAGAGGAAAAAAAAGAAAAGCAGAAAAAAGAAAAATAAATATATCAGATTGTATTTAGAATTAAAAATTAAAGTTGATGTATCAAAACTTTTAAATTCATCAAATTCTACTTCCATCTCCTTTTACCTGCATCGATTTGGGCATGCGCTGTGTGGATTTCGTAATCGGCGACATTGAGCGCCGTCCAAGCAGCAACGATGGCGTGCTCGTTATTAAATCCATATTTCTATAAACGCCACTCTGCTGCAACAAAAGCTGCTGATGATAACGGGTGGTGCTGTTATCACTCGAGTTGCTATTGCTACTCCGCCCATCCACTGTTGTCAAGCCAATGTGATGTGCTGCAGAATACTCCATCTCGTATTCGTCTTCCTCCTCTTCTACTGAATCGCTATCGCTGCCTAACTGATCATCGGGATTATCTTCAAAGGTTTCATCATCCAAATCCTCGAGACTAACTACCGCATCGGTATTTATTTGTTGCACAATTTTGTAAGTTTGCTCTTCTGTCGTATTTAGGCAAACTTTTGGTAACTCATCGTCTCCCGCAGATCGCCTTCGCAGTGAAGATGAGACGCTACGCACCAATCGCTTCGTTGACTCGGGTGTGGCAAAGTAAGACCTTAAACTGTTCATACTCACACCTTTCATCAGTTTTCGAGTTAACGAACGACTACCGCTCGCATACTTTGATGCGCTCTCCTTTGCACCAGTCCCCGATGCGGCAGTTCCAATGGCGCAACTTAAATTTGGTTCCGATTTGTAGCGCGACTTATACTCCGCGGGTGTTTGCTGTATGGGAGTGCAAGGGTTGGATATTTCTTCAACATCCAATAGATGCGCTTCATCCCAAGCGACGGTTTTGCGTGCGTCGACGAGTGCCGCCGAGTGTTTGGCAAAATTCGAAATGAATTTGAGTGGCGTACAACAACTGGCGTCCCAGCGAGCGGCAAAACGGTTTGCGGCGCTGGCAGTTAGATTAGATTCGTCCGAATTCTGACGACTGACGGGCGCGGAAACGGAGCAGTCGTACTTTGACGCTATTCCCGGTAGCAAACCATCGCTGCTGCTTGAGGATAGGGAAGAAGATTCAGACACTTCAATGTTAATATGGTGGCGGTGAAGTGTCAACTTGTGTTGTTGCGTTGCAGACGAGCGAGAAAGCACCGAATTTGATGAAACAGACTTATGTAGCGGGTGTTGATTCATTGACTTAATGGGTTGTGGTGTGGTGGATAATGGCGTGGTTGATGATGCGCAAGAAGAGGAGGATGTGTTAATGAGCGTGCGATTAGTGACATGCAAAGAGTTATAAGATGGCGTTGATGTTGTTGTTGATGACGGTCTGATTGGTGTAGTGGCAGATGAGTAACTGTTGTTGATTTGTGAAAGTGCGGGACTACGGAATAGTACGCGCAATTTGGGGTGCTTCTGATTATTGGAAAAGTTGGGTGTCTATAATATTAGATATGTGAACAGGCAGTCAGACAATGGACGTTGAAGTAGACAGAGTACGGCACAAAGGAGTAAATAAAAAAAAAACAAAGAAAAGTACATGCGATTTAATACCACAAAAGCAAACATTTATAAAAGCAATAAAAGATACTCACTTCACCGCCAGCTGTGGGCGTTGCAGTAGCTACAGCTGTACGTTTTGGCGTTCTTGACATGATGCCTTTATGGAAAATGTGTTTCTTGATAGAGTCGCCTATAGATTTGGCGCTGCGCGACGCATCTGTGCCCTTCAATCGATTCATAACCACCAATTGGAGCGGTGTACCTGCCCCAAAGGGAGACAAATTAAACGGATATGCTTAAAACAAAACAACGGCCATGAAGCTTACCCTGTCCATTCTGTTTGTTAAATTGTTTGATAAGACGGCGCTTCTTGGACGATTCTGGCAAGCTTTGTATGTGCGCATAGAGCTGTGCCAGCTCCGTATCTGTGTTGTTAGCAGTGTGCGCCGCAGCCGTTTTTTCGCGATCCACGAAAGTGTAAACCGTGTTCACCGTCGACATATCTGATATGGACTCATCCAGTGTTTGCTCTGGCGACATGGTCTTCTTACGTTTACGTTCCATGAAATATGCCCGTATGTCTGTTGATAATTTTGCAGGCATTTCGAAAATCTCTTGTCCTTTGCATACCATATAAGCGATGATGCTAGACATTGTTTTGGAAATGTAGTGTAATGCTTCTGGTGGCAGATTACGCGGACAAATAAGATGCGGCGCGAAAATTGTAGCCAAATTTTCCGGTGTCATTTTATTATGGCATTCATATGCCGCCACGGCATGCAAAATTTCAATGATGTGTTGCAGCAATTGGCGATTTTCATCGGGTAAAAGCAACAAGAGCAGTTGGATTGAGCTGAGCAAGTGTTGTTCACGTTTTATTCTTTCCGGATTTAAGGGTCGTGTAAGAGTGCCCGTGCTACTGCTGCTCGTTGAGCCAGCGCCCAGGCATAGCGGCGCTATTTGCTGATGTGCTGGATAGTGGGCGTCTGTGAGTAGCGGTTCGGGCAGTTCGGCAAGATAACCCTTAAATACCGTCGCACAATCGTGTGCCGAATACCCACCCTCTTCCATATCGATAGGTTTGTCATTTTGCACCTGCAGACGCAGCTCATTTTGCCGAGAAGTGGAGCCAGTTTTACGGAAAATGCCTTCCTGCTTTAAATCTGAAAAAGATGGTCGTTAATACGTTTAAAATATATTTCATTACTGCTGGATGACTCCCTCGCCAAATTAACCTACTTTTCTCTAGCAATAAGAATGTCTTCAGCTCGTCTAGGTGCAGCAAGAAGCCAGCGTTGATTTGTTGATGCAAAGCTTCTACAGGACTACTCTCTGCACTAGTCGAAGCCTTTGACCCGGTGTTCGCGCACCCCGTGGTTGTCGTGTGCTTTTGCTTCTTCGACAATCGATTCCATTTCTTCAGCTTACCTTTATCCTCGTATACTATTTCATGGCAAGGTAAATCAAATCTGTGATGAATGGCCATACATTTGTGATTTTCAATATTATTTTAAAAACAAATTATGTTATTTTACTCACTCGTCGGTATTCAAATCCAGCTCGAATGAGAGATGCATGCGCACCAGCGATTTGAATTTCTCATAATTTAATTTACGCATATGCGCCGCTATGTCGGCATCTGAAAACCTATTCAAATTCACACAATGCAAATCCATTGTCGTTTGCGACTATACACCCCAGCAGCTGCGCCTGTGCGGTGTGACAAATGTACACGGAGACGAGGAGGCACGCCTATATTGCTTGTTGTTGTTTCGTGTCGCACAAGAAGTCGCACAAAAATATCAACTAATTGGCGTAGGCAATTTTCCACTTATTTTACAGGATAATTATTACAAATGAAGAAATATTAAAGACGACGCGCTAACTGAACAAAAATCTAAGCTCCGCATTTTTTCAAGGTTTCTGTGAGAATATTGTTTGTTATATCAGCGAAAATATAACTTGAAAAAGCGCGTATAAAATCTAATTGAACGCAGCGAGTTCCAACTGAATCGCTGTCATTTAAAAATATGCTAATTAATACAGTGACACTAAAACTTTTGAATACTTTGAGTGGTAGCCCAAATGCTATTTTAGATGTCCCACAGAGTGATATTAGAGAATTGAAATTTTTTTTGTTTTTTATTTTATTGAATATTAACAAGGTATAAAATATGAACAAAGTATAAAATTCAAAGGTTAATGTCTATAATAGAGTACAAGCAGCTTAAGCCATTTAACAAGCAATTTCTGAGGTGTTTCCCGCAGGCTAGTTCTGTTCCTCACAAAAACTAGGAACGGGCCAGGACTGCTGGTGCTCACACTCACCAACGCAATCGTCCGCCCGTATCAGCTAACACGATGAAACGAATGATGTAAACGAATTCTCACCACCGCTCCGTTCCGTAGTATCGTAGATCGTTGTTTCACCGTGTCAGCTGGTATGGGCGGATGGACGTACGTTTACGTTGGTGAGTGTCAGCACCATTAACCTTCTCTAAAAAATCAACGTTCTCTATTTATTTTTTTAACTATTAAAGGTGACGCGTTAGCAACAAAAATCTAAGCTCCGCATTTTTGCGAGTCTAGAATGGGAATATTGTTTGTTAAATCAGCGAAAATATAACTCGAAAAAACGCGTAACAATTTAATTGAACGTAGCGAGTTTGAACTGAATCGCTGTCATTTAAAAAATGATAGTTGATACAGTGCCACTAAAACTTTAAATACTTTCAGTGGTAGCGCAAATGTCATTAGATGTCACACAGAGTGTTACCAGCGAATTGATTTTTTGTTATTATTTTATTGATTAAATAATATATAATGACCTAATCTTAGGGGAGAAGTAGACGACAAAATTTAATATTATTAAATGAGTAGATGTTAAAAAAAAATAAATATTAGTTCTTATCTAATATAAGAAATCGAATTGATAATCAAAAATGTAAACAAAGAGGGGCATATTTTCATTTTCATTTGCAGGCATCCGGCAACACTATACTGCTGTTAATTCCTATGAATTGTTATTCTCGTTTAAATCAGGAAAGTGAAAATATCGGTAAATACATTTGTATGTAATTTTTATTGAAATATAATATTTTGAAGACAAGTACAAAAATAGGTAAAAAGACGCGTGTGAGTGCATCTTTTGTGAATTTATGTGAAGTTTATCAATATATGTATATATTATATTATAATGTGCCAAACTACAGTGAAGCTTTCGAGCGCACTTTTAAGGCAAATGAAAAACTATTATTTACGGAAAAATTGGGAGTTATAAAGGTTGTTCCTAAACCACTCCTAAAATCTCCACCAAGTTTCATTAAGTAAGTCATTATACTTTGCCTAAAATTGCTCATGCCACATTATTCCAAACCCGACATTGCAACATGAAAAGAGGGCATCAATATTTTCCATCTCTAGCTGTTAAATTGTGCTGAAGTTTAACAAACAATTCTAAAGTGTATTATCTCACAGGCTGGTTCTGTCAGGTACAGGCCAGGACTTATCCTTCTCTAAGAAATCAACGTTCTCTAATTAACTTTTGGGTGACTTTCCATTGCTACCACGATAAATTTGCTTATAATGTCTAAGTGTGTGGATCGAATTTAAAAATTGAAAACCACAAATATAGTCACTATACCAGCCTTTTCATTTATAGTACTTTTTATAAATTACCATTAATAATTAATAGCAATTTTTATCGATAAAAATGCTTAATTTTGGCATAAGCTTGAAAAAATGCCCTATTACAGACGCTTATTTTACTTAAATACAAATTCAGAAAAATAACAATATTCACTTTTAAACACTCTTTATTAACTCAAAATTCCTTTAAGGCTATTTTTACTCAATAATACTACGAATTTTATTAAAATTCTTTTATTACAAATGTCCTTCTAAACGTTTGTAATACCGTGCAAAATAAATGTGCGGAACGAACCGTCAAAGGAACGATAGTGAGAAAAGAAGCGACACCGAAAAAACTCAGTCAACCAACAATGAGGTTTGATAAAACTTTTGTAGTTTTTAGAAGAGTTAAATTGACCTTTGGCCTTCGATAAATCATTATTTTCAAAAATAGTGAAAATTTGAACAAAAAAATCGCAATAAAATTTTTTCGTAAAACGAGAAAGTGAAAATTTTCGCCTGAGGCACTTTTCTCCTTCGCAATGTACATATGTATATACATATTACAAAAACAAAAATATTTTTACAAATAGTGAAAATTTGGAATAAAAAATCACGCGATTTTTTAGTCCAAATTTTCGTCTGCGGCGCTTTTTTGTTTCGTATTCTACATGTATACATGTTACAAAAAAACATTTTTATAAAAAGGCGCTTTTTTAATTTTAAATATATATTTTTGCAAATACTGAAAATTTGGAATAAAAATCGATGCAAAAAACAAGAAAAAATTTGTATAAAAATAATAAATTTTTCGCCAGGATCACTTACACGGTGTGTATTATCCAAGTAATGTGGTCTGTCATGAATTCAGTATACAACCGTGTAATTGTTACGTGTAATAAGTTACGGCAATAAATGAAACCATTAATACTACAAATTTAAAAGTTATATTAAAATTCAAACAGAACAATGAAAATCAGTACCATAAAGATATTATATTTTTTCAAGGCGAATAAATACGTCGTGCATACTTCGTATTGTCTGTTAACTGTGCTTATTACTCGCTACTTTGAACCGGAGCTAAAGCACCTGTTTCAGTTACAGTTATTTTCCATGGGACTGCATTGAAATGCGACTGCTTTCATCAAATAATGTACGTTAATATATACATGAGTGTTCTCGTTAACAGTTCTTGCTTTGTCTTCTTTGTAAACCGTCAAATTTTTTGTGTTACATTTTAATAATTGATTTTTAAAAAGAATGAGCGCATTTAGTCGTGCTTATCGAGATCCAAAATCTCCCCTCACGCCCCTCAAGCCGTTCGCTACGAATACTGCATTTAGTTTTAATTTAGGTGGTGACGATTCGCTTAAACCATTCATTGAAGCCATTGAAGCACAACGCACTAAAGGAACTTCTAGATCCTCGCCAGCTGGGCGAGCTGGTGGTATAAATGTGAATCCAAGCAAATACACCAATCAACAATCAACATATTTGAACACGAAAAATGTCAAATCTGATGGAACTCCTAGATCCTCGCCAGCTGGGCTGGCTGGCGGTATAAATGTGAATCCATGTAAATACACCAATCAACAACCAACATATTTAAACACGAAAAATGTGAAATCTGAAAATGCTATTAGAACGCGAAAACTTTCCGCGCGATCTACTTCTTCAAAAAATTCGGGTATGATCTCTAACAGTGAACCAAATAATTATACAAATTGGGGTATGAGCCATAGCAAACCACCGAAATATGAGTCAAATTTCGATTCCTCTTGTGGTGGCGGGCACCGTCTTGATGATAATGATTCAAAGGCAACAAATTCGGATTTGTCGTCTTCGAGTTCTTCATGTTCCTCTTCTACAAGCCATCATGAAGATATTTGTCGTCATAGACCACCCAAACTGGTTTTCGATGATACACCGGGCGATGAAGTAGACTCGCGTATGTCATCTGTTTTCAATTGGGTATGGAATCGTTTGTCACCAATGGCAAATCCTTCAATCTATGAGTTATTGGCGCGCGTTGGAATGCAAGAGTATTGGACAATCTTCGAGCGGGAAGAAATTCTCGATTTGGATGTATTTTCTACTTTAACTATGGATGATTTAAAAGTTATTGGTATTCAAAATCCAAACGACTGCGTCAAAATATTGAAATCTGTTGGAATGGCTCTTAACTTTTTATCTGGTCTGTTTGCACCAAAAAAGCCATAGCTATTTAGTTCACATGATGTTTGTTATATGTATGTTTTTGTTAAAGAATTAATGTTAGAATTTTTGTGTTTTGTTGTTTTATTAGATATTGATTTGTATTGACTTTTTTTTAAATAAACTTGACTATTACGAAAAAAAATTTTATATTATAAACACAAAAAGATTTTTATAAAATAGAAAACAAAAAAATGTTTAAAAAAATGTTTAAAAAAATGTTTATAAAAATTCGTTCGCCAGGGTTACTTATAAATTTTACAATAATACAACATTTTCTTAAATAGTACGAATTATAAAACCTAAGTTAAATGCTTGCTGGGTTAACAATTGCTTTATACATTTCTCTTCAACGATATTTCAGTACAAGATGCAAATACGGTCGTAAAAAACCTAATTTTTGTGGAAATTTTCCTTTCCTGGGGGTTCTATAGGGACCCTACGAGGTTGAGACTTTCATCGCTATAACGGTGTTACCTTGCTCTTTCTATTGGGCGTGGTGGATGGTGACACCCCCCTCGCTCTCCGCTCCCCATCACAATATATCGTGGTATTAATGGAAAGTTTAGCCAAATTAAATAATATTAAATGAATTAAAGTAAAATTAGTTCAAATAAGCAAGAGGGAACTAAAAAGTGAACCTGGTGTTATTTTATTTTGTCTAAACTCCAAATCACGGCATTTTACATTTTAGTGCCATCGCCATCTCTACGCTCAGCTATATTAACTCTTTCGTTGCAGCGTTTTGTCAATATTTTCGCCTTACATCATCAATGCAAAGCAATTCTATTTTCTGATACTTAAGTGCTCTCTTAATATAATTTTGCCTGCACAAAGCTGAGAGCGATCATAAACGCAGCAGTGGCGCACTTCAATATAGCTGGTAGAATCTCCAAAATTCGCCACATAGAGGCTAGTCGCGCTGATGAGTTCAACGCAGAGAAATAATTTCCGACTTGGAGCCTTTGTACTCGTTGGCTCAGGAAACCTGACGTTTTAACGGGTTAGGTCCCGACGAAAAGGGTTGTTAGGTGAGAGAGTGGTGGTGCGGGGTACCTTGACATGACGGACATACATATGTTAGGTATGTCGGGGTCGATTTTTGATAAGTAGGAGTTTAATTTGCTACAATATCCAGAACGTAATTAAGCCAAAGTTAAGCGAGTGTCACGAGGCAGCTGAAGCTGCGATGGGAGTTGGTTGGACTTCGATGGCAGCATTCGGGGCACGGGAGTTTAGAAAGGTAGTAAGAAACTCTTTATGAATGTCTGTATACTCTCCAGTATAGTAGTTGCAGTCGTGTCTGTTCCTAGATTGCATCATTTTAGTCGAGGAGATCTCTTTTGATTCGTCGGGAGGTGGCACAGCCTCTAGCAAGTGGCTGAAGGGGTGATTTCTTCGGTTGCACCCCAGGAGGAGTTGCATGTTGAGCATCTTACTATGCTTCTTAACCGGGAGCAATGAGGCCTCATTATGCAGATGTTGCAGGGGCGATATCAGGAGGTATCATGTGGCTGCCCTGATAGGAGTATTCTGACAAGTGTAAAGCTTTGCCTACTGCGAATCATCTAGGCGACTAGACGGGCGCAGCGAAATTTAGGACCGACTGGACAATGCTTTAAATATTGACAGCAAACATTTCCTTATCTTTGCCCCCCATTGGCAACTAGCGATTTGACTGACAACTAGCGACTACGTACGCAGCTCTGGCTTTTCCCGACCAAGGGCAGCCGCCCTAGTAAACTAGCCACGGCAAGTGCACTGAACCTTACACCTCGCCTATCGTCACTGTATCAGCTCTATCCAGAAAAAGCTACTCCTAATATTTCTTCTCAGGGCTGATATTGAGCCTATCTCTAGGCCCGAAGTTTATGTATTTCTGCCGCGTTTGCCAAAGACGGCATCACCTGAACTCCACTTCGGTTAGATGTAATCAGTACATGGGTTGTATTATCTTAAGGCCTGCTAAGGCTATACTTCGCGTAATACCCTAGTGCCACCATCTAACACCCCAAACGGAACCTTCACGGAACTCACCTGCACAACATCTCTTCGCGCTTTCTGAAAACAAAGTCAGCTAGTAGTAGTAGTAGTTTAATTAAGTAGTTAATTGTTGTTTCTAATTTTAATTACTTTTTTGTTCAATTAGATTTTTAGATTTAGATTCATTCAAGGCTCGCACTTCAACTTAATGGTCTTTTGTGCCCTCCACTCATCACAGTACCTCATGCAGACCCAGTTGCCTTAATAAACTTAGGATAAACTTGAATTGTTCTGAGCGTAAGTGTCTTTCTTCTGGCTGCAAAGGGCCGAGATGTCTCAAACTTCTCCGCACTATAGCGCTTAACTCCAGAAGAAGGTGCATTGGAGTCTCCTGGTATTAGTCGCAAGTGACAAACGGCAGTGGACCATATCCGATCATGTGCAAATGACTACGCTGTCTGCAATGGCCGTGAGAAAGCCCTTGAGCTATGAGTTTTTCAAACCTCTTTTGGTTTCACCCCCCAGTAAGGTCTTCGCCTAGCGTAGCCCCATAGTTTGGTGCCAGCTAACCTCCCTAAGTCTTAGTTCTTCACTGCTAAGCTTCTCCTTGATAGCAAGTTGTCCCATAGCACGGAAGAGCGTCCGCTACTTCGTTCCCAGTTATACGCTTGTGTCCTGGGACCCAAATTAGCCGGATGCGATTGTGCTAACAGATTGATTTTTTCGATACTCCCGAGGATCAGTGAGGAAGTCATCTCACAGGATGACGAAGTCTTGAGTGTCGCCTGACTGTCGCTCATAATGGCAATTCGTTTATTTCGGAAGTTCCTGTCCAAATTAATCTCCACACCTTACTACGTTGATTAAGAAATTAATTAAATCAAGCCGAAGACTGGTATATCCCATTATCACATCGATGTTTTATAAATTCAAAGGGCAAGTAGGAAATAAATAACATTCAGAAAAATATAACATAACAAACATTCCAATTTTCATACTGGATTTTCCAACACTTTCTTTTTTCCAAATTTATATTCTTGAATCGGCCCTCATTAAAAGAGCCGAATACTTGCTTTCACTCATAAGTATATTTAACGCATACAGGTGCTAAATATATTTTGAAGCATTTATGCTTTATAAAAACCATTAAGAAACCCTGCTTATAAACACTTTAACCGACTACACAATTAGAGTCAACAAAAACAATCATTGATTGGCGTAACAAATTCGCTCCCTAACTCCTTAAAACATCCGATAAGATGCAGTCCCCAACAAGCTGCAATCAACACATACATACATACGCACGCTGCTAGAGCAATAAATCTTGCTTTCTTGCTCTCTTTGCCGGAGCAACCACTAAAGGTATGCATACAGTCCACCACTAGTTAGTTGAGCTGGATTCAAGAAGATGAATGTGCTCACATACACAAACACATCAAAAGTAGTAACAAAAATATGAAAAATTGCCACTAAGAAAATGAATGTAGGTAATCATAAATTTTACAAGCGACCATTTCATTGATATACTTACGTACTTATGTAAATGCATGTAGTACTTATGTGCAGCATAAAAATGTCTGTCGAGTTGAAGGTTGTAAAAACCATTACTTATAGAGTAATCAATGCATACGCCCGCTGATGACATGGCTGACATAACAGTAAGAAATTTATGTTCACGTTAGTAACTTTTGGATGAACATTTAAATGGTTTAAGTTCATTTAAAATAGTTAAATTTTTGTAAGTCAGTTGCTTAAATTTTGGTCAGTTATTAAATTTTTTACTGGCTGGAAATGTTGCTGAGTAAGCGTTGCCTAGAAGCAGACGCAATTTATATACTCCTATATAATCAAACTACAGATCAGAAATGCATTCTGCTCTAGGCTTCGAGGCTAGACCAAATTGTTCGACTTATGTCCAGTGAAATTCCTCACAACCTGCCATTTACCATCGGTGTGTTTTGGTCCGGTTAAGGGAGATGTCCGCTTATGGGAGTGGAAACACAAAAATTTATTAAATATAATATTAAGAGGGCCGCCGTAGTCGAATTCCTTGGTGCCAGACTATCATTCGTAAGTGCATAGGTGCGAATCTCCGTGCATGAAACAACAAAATGATCGAAAACGTTTTTTGCTTAATAGCAGTCGGCCCTCGGCAGGCAATGGCCGAGTGTATTTGCGACCATGAAAAGCTCCTCATAAAAAACCATTTGCCGTTCGGAGTAGGCTTAAAACTGTAGGACGCTCCATTTGTGGCACAAGATCAAGATATTTTTGATGTGCTGAAAAGCTAAGCAGTAATTTTTGCCAATTTATTTCAAACGTGCAACAAGTTTTAACGCCTCACTGTACGATGTCAGGGGCTCACTTATTTCTTCATTCGATACTTCTTTTGAATCACTGTCCATAATATATATAGCTTGGCTCTTCAAATTGAAGCTTGAATAAAGTAGACAGCTGCAGTATACAAAAGCATGCAAGCTTGACTTAGCAGAAATTTTGTGCATTTAACAGTGAAAGTCGGCCACAATTGTCGGGCGATTCAGCAGGTGGTTTCATTACGCCATCTTTCATTGGCTGCGATTACAGTTTCCTCAGAGATAAGTAGCTTACTTGCCTGTGAGGTCATGTCATTGTCTGTATACTCATCAATCAACTTGGCGCCAGGTTTCGCTAGTTCATCGACCATGCAGTTAGCCTCAATTTCACAATGTCCAGCGACTCATTTACCTTTTGATTAAATGACTCAGCCATCTTGTTAGGAGATGTGCGGCATTTCATGGCTACCTTTAAGGTTGTCGACTACTTTGGGAGGAATTTTATCACCACTTGGCTATCGGTGAAAATTTAGTCCAGGGTCACGGCTTTAATTATTGCCATCAGTTCAACTTGAAAGACACTATAGTAGTCGGGAAGCCGCAAACTAGAGGAGATACCCAGATGTTGGAAATATACAACTTGGCCCACCTTGCCCTTGAGCTTTGAGCCATCTGTGTATACAAGGATAGACTCGCCCTGTCTTACATCCCTGTCCCGTTTCCATGCTCTTTCCTTGAGCGTAGGGGGGTCGTGGACATTGGAATGGCAATTGTAGGCAGTTATGAGAACAGATGCCAGTCGTCGAACCTCGTGTTTTTGGTAATTTGAAGGTGTATATCTGAGGTCTCGATTGCAGTAGTTGACATTCGTTTGAAGCGTAAAGATCCTTTTTTTATCTGACGTCAAAAATGTCTACGTTCGTCCCGAAAAAACAGCATTTGCGGGAAGTCATCCTTCATTAGTACCTTTTAAAGAAAAGTGCGGCTTAAACGTGTCATAAATTGATCAACATTTAATAACGCTCCAAATTTACAACTTGTAAAGAGTGGTTTCGACGCTTCCAAAGTGGCGATTTCGACGTGAGTGATAACCGCGA
Organism: Anastrepha fraterculus; assembly: GCA_037575425.1. NCBI lineage: Eukaryota > Metazoa > Arthropoda > Insecta > Diptera > Tephritidae > Anastrepha > Anastrepha fraterculus. The sequence continues at coordinate 78,587 of JAYXIM010006373.1, read as the reverse complement.
GGTGGAACCAAAAAAAATCGAAGATACTCAACTACAACAATTATTGGATGAAGAGTTGGATGTTGACAGATCAACCACCGGTAAACGTTTGCACGTGATGGGAATGGTTCAGAAAGCAGGTAACTGAGTGCCACATCAATTGAAGGAGAGGGATATCAAAAGACTTTTGGTGACGTGTGAGATGCTTCTTGAACAGAGGAAAAGAAAAGGTTTTCTGCATCGTATCGTCACTGGAGATGATAAATGGATCTATTATGATAACCGTATGCGTCGAAAATGTTCGAGACTGCCAGGTGAACCAGGTCCATCAACAGCGAAAAAAAATATTCATGCTTCAAAGGTTATGTTGTGCAGCTGATGGGATCAGAAGGGTGTCATCTATTATGAACTCCTTAAACCATCTGAAACCATCATTGGCGATTGTTACTGACTGCAGCTAACGCGTTTGAGTCGAGCTTTCAAAGAGAAGCAGCCGGAATGGGACGGTAAACATGACAAACTGATTTTGTTGTATGACAACGCCAGGCCACACGTTGCTAAATCGGTCGAAAAATATTTATAAGGACTGAATTGGGAAATCTTGTACCACCGGCCGTATTCCCCAGACATTGCACCTTCGCGGATTACCGTCTGTTCCGATTAGTGCGGTCAGCCCTTATCTGGCTGACCGGTCAGCACCCGGTTCACTTCTTCCGAGAGCATCGCAAACTGACTCAATGAATGGATCAAATCAAAAGAACTCGAATTTTTCGTATACTGCCTAAGATCGAGTGAAGTTGTACCTTCCAATGGCACAAACTTCACATAAAATCATATATTATTTAATTTTGTAAATAATTCATAACTTTGGCTAAGGAAGAACGTAAACTTATTCCCATACCCAACATAAATTTTTGTACTTGACTAAAGAAAAAAAAATTAAAAATATTTCAAATTTAATTACAATACTTAACTTAAAATTAACTTGAGTATCTAGAAATGGGGGAAAAAATTAGAAAACAACATACACATGTCCCATAAGTTTTTCAAATCATGTCTACTTTACTAGCAAAAATCAACCCGTATATCCCAAGCAGTGGTCTGATGTTTGTCATCGTTTATTTCTTCCGTTTGATTGGAAACCAACACAGAACTCAGAACTTTCCCCCAAAAAAGAAGAAAACGAGTGAAGCAACTGTCAAATATTGTTTTGCAGCAAACTTTAAGTTTGAGAAAACGAATAAGAAGCACAAAGCCAGGCGAATCTATTAAAGGTGGTGTTGGTAAATCAGCTGAGTTGTTTTTTTTTTCTTTAGTCGTGTCCATGTGGCTGTCATCTCAGAATGAAACAAGGCGAATTCATTATTTGTTTTCGAGTTTCTCAATACTTTGCTTTGACAATCAAAAGTACCGAACAGTGTTGTTGGTCTAAATGCGCCTTGGCACAAAGCGTGTCGCCAGCACGGGAGACAAAATCTCCTCTCTCTTCCCCGTCCGCCTTTCTCCCGCGAACATAATGCTTCCCTTCCAAATGTTTCTCTATATAAATGGGCACTAAACGATATGCAGCCGAATTATGTCATGGACAATTTTTATATGCGCATTCTGTATTGCCAGAGGAGTCGTGGAAGGCATTTAACGGATATTGTGTTTCATACATAGGTGTCCCAGACCAAAAAACATGATGTAATAGAAAAAAAAATTATTAACAAATTTTGTTGTGCTTTATTTCTATAGTAAAAGAAAATCTGACTCCTATTGAATCATCCTGCATAAGTGTCCTACATTTTTGCTACCTTTCAATAGAGCAGACTTAGCGGCTTCCATACTGCACACAGAAGAGGCAATTAAACTAAATTGGACGAATGTTTCATTAGTTGTATCTAGCAACATATTGTAATGATTGCTGAACATTTGTTGCCGTTACGAGATTTCGAATTGCCAAACATCGTTTGAACGTAATTAAGTGTGTTTCCACCAAAATGTTGCGCAACAACTGCCTTCGCATAAAAGTGGAATTTCGAAGGATAACATAACGTAAATTGGATATTATAGCTATAAATTTGCAGTGAAAACAGCACGTCATAAAATAATAATCGAAAGCGCCTAGCAATTGTTGCCCATAAACTCCAGTTAACATAGCATCCAATTGCAGATATCGTAAAAATGTTAAAAATCCTTAAATTCGAGAGGAGAAAACATAGAAATATGGTTAGTATTTCATTCTCTGCTCTCATTCCACATAAGGCTGAGAGGAAAATATTTTTTCGAGTGAGTAAAAAGTACGCTCCGCTCTTTCGAAGCTGACGAACTCGCGCAGCGCAAATTCAGTATAAAAATTATAAATTCGAATATTCCACAAATTGCACTAAAGCATGCAACCCGAGTGCGAATTTTGTTTCGAAACGCCCACATTCATATGCGTGAGTGTGTATTTAGAAAGTTACACCATTTAAACATTTCAACTGCCCACTGCCAAAGTCATGGATACTCAGACGTGTTGGCAGTAAGGTACTCGCAGGTTTATTGCTATCCTTTTTGGTTGTTGTTGTTTCTCATGTGTATTTTCGATGCGACTAAAGTGTGTGTGCGTTTTTGTTTTTTTTGTTTGATTTTTCAGCTAAAACAGCTGCACTTGTAAATGGCAACACAGAAATGCTGATAAATAGGGCGCACACTTCGATTCACTCATATTCACATGTGAGAGGATACAAGTTTATTGGAGTATGAATGTGTGTATGTGCGTGAATATGTAAGTACACGTACTCGTCAATAGAGGCTGCGTTGTATGAACACATTTATGAGTCGTTGTGTCTATGGCTCGTTTACGTTTTTACGCTACTTTCAACCAGTCATGTTCGATGCAGACATTTTACAAAGGTGAGCGTACTTTGGCTCTGCTGACGGCTGCTGGTCGTGTGAAATCAATTGAAACTTACTGGAAAAGCGACTTACAAATGGTCCATCAAAGGAGTTGGGTTTCGAGGGGCGAAAATAGAATGCTGCTTTGTTTTAGATATTTTGTTAGGGAAAGGTTATGAGAATGTAGGTCATAACGAAGGGGGATACGAAATTGTGATTTTAAGTTAGGGCTGGAATGTACTTTATTTATGTATTTTACGTACTGTTGGGCATAGTTAGCGTATGAATAATGGTGAATAGAATAAAGGCGACTTTTGATCAGCGCGTGGAATATATGCCGTGAATTAGGGAGCGCTCCATTCATATGAAAAGGTCAAAAAGGTTATATGAATAGAATAAATAAATAAAAGTAATGCAAAACGCAAGGCTGTGCAGTTTAAGGGTAGACAACAAAAGTAAGAATAATGAAAATATTAGAAAAATTATAATAATAAATAATAAAATACTAATAAATAATAATAATAATAATAATAATAGTAAAAATGAATAATAATAAGAACAATAACAAAAATAAAGATAATAAAAAATAATAATAATAGAGAACGATAGACATAAAAAAGCCCAACTTTGGCGGAGCATTTCTTATTTTTTATTAAAAAAATTCTAAATAGAGACATTAATTGAAAAAATATAATAATAAGAATGATAATAATAATAAAAGAAAAAAATAATAAAAAAATATAACCCGTGCGGGGTTTCTCGTCCCCCATCGGGCGCGTAGGGAAGGCTCGGTAGATATACATACGTGGTAGATGGGAAATAATATACCACCCGCGGACCAAAATGGAGATTTAAAATCCGAAAGCGTCCGTCTCAGAGTGGGCGGATCCTCGGCCAGCGGCGGATTCCATGTTAGAAACGGCTGAAAAAATACTGGGAAACCGGACCTGCCAGTAGGTAAAAAATTGAACTTTTTTTGCAAAATGAGAAGAACTAATGAAGCCTCGGATAATAAAAATATTAACTCAACTCATAATCTTCTGGAGCATGGAAAACTAGACCCCAGACTGGCCATGTTTTAGATATAGCACACACTTCTGGTGATAGTAGTCATCAATTACTGCTTCACAGGCATCTAATGCAGCGTCCAATAGGGTTGTATCACCAAGACAACGCAACAAATGGACAATAGAAATGAATGAATACCTATTGCGTACGTATTTAAAAATCACAAAGTTAGAAACACATCGAACATTATTCAGAAAGCGGATACTAGAAAAGTTTACTGAAAAATTTCCACAGATTGTGGCAGCAGAACAAAACATCTCTGATCAAATTAGAGCCATTCGTAGAAACGATTGCGTTAATGGAGCAAGAAGAGATCAAATAAGGCAGGAAGTGGCTCTTGTGCTACAAGAATCAATTGAACCATTGGAAGATGATGATCCCCATGTAGAGATTAAGCAACATGTGACTCTAGAACCAACGCTGGCTGTCAGCGCAGAAAATGAAATTCCAAATAACGATGGGCTGATGCAGTTAGGAGGGGAAATCATGCAGAACCAAGGGACATGCAATTGAACATCAACAGAATCCGTCGATAAAGAATGTCTACGTGAATAATTTAATCAAAACGATGCTACATATAACGACATAACAGCTAACAGAAATGCTCAATCAGCACAAAATACCTGACCTGTTAAAATCCGATACTAATCTTGAGGAAATTGTACAAATAGTTTACTGGGCAGCAAATCACTGAGACCCTATTAAATAAAAAATATGACCCACCTGAACCAGCATCACAAGGCTGTAAGGAACAGCTAATTATAGACCAAGTAATTCCGGGGCAGGTGAAAAAACAAAATCGAAACCTGTATGCAGCATACATTGACTGGCGATTCTGTCCCAGACTTAAGAATAAAGCTTCCAGACCTTCCCCTTTCATGCTACACCAATGAAATCACCATCCGCAGCGGCATTTTTAAAGCGATTGGCTTATGAACCCCCTCAGCGACATACTGAAGAAAACGGGCTATGGATATGGATTAAAATATGGCGATGCGGGAAAGTTATCAATCAACAATCTTTTTTATGTAGATGACCTAAAATTATATGCTGGCAAAAAAAAATACACACACGGCAAAATTGATGCGTAATTAGCTTCTTCTAAGATATCCGAGCCCATAAAATTTGATAAATGCCGAAAAATAAGGGCATAGCGATAAATGTTGAACCGGTTGCATATGACAACACCACAGCGAACATTAAGGAAATGGAAAAAGGTGAAGCTACCTTGGTGTATTACAAAATAACAATGTTGGAACAATGCAAATGAGAAAAAAGCTTATAGCCGAGTACAAAAGACGCCTCCACGTACTTTGCAAGACAAACCTGAATGGCAATAACCAGATCAGAAGTATCAACTCATTTGCAATACCTGTAATTTCGTATAGTTTTGGCTTAGTAAAATGGCCAACAACTGAACTGAATAATGACGAAACTTAAATGTCATCATCCTAAAATCTCTGTGTTGAGATTTGCACTGCCTAGGAAAGAAGGAGGTAAAGCACAGGTAAGCACTGCACGACAAGCTAATCCTGAAACTTAGAACTTAATTCTACGGAGAGGTCGGAAACTGTGCACTTCACCATGCAGTTAGTGCAGCTGATGACAAATTTACACCTCTCAGAATGATGCACGAGTTTAACAGCAGGAACACTACAACAAAAATGGACAAAGTGGAACAATGGTCACGAATGCGCACACATAGCGTATATTACAACGAATTGAAAAGCTCGCAGGTCGAAGCGAAACTATTGCACTCATGGCTAAGCAATAAAGGAATTTTCACGGAAACAGAAAGTGCTATATTTGCTATGCAAGATGGAGTAGTATCCGCGCGAAATTATGTAAAGTACGTCGTCAGAGAGCCCAATGCTCCGGAAGACATATGTCGTAGATGTGGCGGCCACGGCGAAACTCTAAACTATGTTCTAGCTGGGTTTACTCTATTAACAAACTCTTTCCATCTTAAACGGCACAACGATGCTGCAAAAATTATACACCTACGACGTGGTCAAATATACGATTTTCACCGTGAGCAGACGCTCTATTATACATAGACATGTTCCAAAACCAGTGCATGAAGATAAGAACATGCTTCTCTATTGTAACAGAACCACCCTTACGAATACCACAAGAACTCATAATAGACCTGACATATAATATTTGTCGTAAATAAAAATGACAACACTGGCGTCCCATTGAACAAAAATATTCATAAAACGTGCACAGAGAAAATCAGCAAATACCCCGATTTGAGGATTGACATAAAAACGGCAGTGGAAACTCAGAAAGGTGCCACTGATAATATCGGCCCACGGACTCCTTCACCTAAATCTGTCGGAAAACCTCAAAAAACTCAAACTGGAGAAGCACCATATCTATGACCCTCAAAAGGCGGCTCTGTTGAATTCTTGTCATATCATAAGAAATTTCCTTCAGTAAATTAGTAACACATATTTTTTGTTATAATATTTAATAAAACTAATAATGATAATAATACTTTTTTTTGTTTTTTGCGGATGAGGGGGTTGAAAGTGCCTAATGCATCATCAAAGCTGCCGTCGCAGCAATGGCATGTCCGGAGACTAAAAAACTCCTCATTTGGAACCGTTTTGTATTCCTTCAAAGTGGCGTTCCATCTTCCTCATTACAAAGGTCTATACCTGTGTGCCTGCATCCGGGTCCCGTTTTTTTATCCGGAGAAAGCTTTCACTGATGATCTCCCACGCTTCCTCGCTACTTAGCATCTTGTCGATTTTCAGGAGTTATGTGACCGACTGCTTTCTCCAGCGTTCGACGTTTTTGGTAATAATAAAAATAATATTAATGATGATAATAGAGAAGGACCGAAATTCGTCTTCGGCTTCGGCCAGGTACGGTCAAGGTTAATCTATTAAAGTTGGTATCGGTAAACCAGCTGATTTGATTCTTTTCACTCGCCGAAAAGCAGCTCCATCGCACGTCGTGTGCTTCTTCTTCTCCAACTTCATGCCGGCTGCGCAACACAACAAAGTCCCGGCCTAACAAAGAAAACTCGTTTTTTATGTTCAAAATTAGCTTTATTCATCAACGTATTTTCCATTAAGAACAACGCCAGAACATCATTTCAGCGGCGCTCATAACATTTCAATACCACTTTTGTAGAACTTTTTATCTTTTGCCTCAAAATAGGCCTCAGTTTCAGCGATGATCTCTGCATTCGAGCGCAATTTCTTACCGGCGAGCACTTTTTTACCAAGTACTCGCTGGGAACCAAATCTGGTAAATACGGTGGATGTGGGAGCAACTCAAAGTTCAATTCATATAGTTTTGCCATTGTTTTGTTTGATTTGTGACATGGCGCGTTGCTGGGGCCAAAGGGTTTTCGAAATAGCACATGAAGAAAGAGCTCCATCTCTTCTTCTCTTTAATGTGAAATAAGTTGTGCAATCTCCCCCTTTAACAACAGTCAGTGGTATGCCGATGATCGGTTAGGAAATCTCTGAGACCAATTTAGTCCCCTTCCTGGCAAGCTCATCAGCAATTTCATTTCCCTCTACGTTCCTATGTCCTGGAATCTAGATCAGCGCAAAATGTTACCCGCACACCCAAGAGATTTAATCTCCTTTAGAGGAGTTGACTCGTTTTGATCTGCACCACGGCGTCGTCAAAGCCTTGATCGCGGTTTGACTATCGGAAAAAAATGTTAACATCTCCCTCGCTCCCAAGTTTCCTAAGCATTTTGCATGCCTGCAGGATCGCAAAGACTTCTGCCTGAAAAACACTAGCCGTATTCCGCAATTTTAAGGAAATAGATAAGTTGGCCGCTGTTGGAATGGGTTGGTGCGTGATTACCATTCGGAGTTCAGAGAGAGAACGTAGGTTCGAATCTCGGTGAAAGACCAAAATGAAAAAAAATATATATTTTTTTTTCTAATAGCGGTCGTCCCTCCGAGTGTATTTCTGCCATGAAACTGTAGGTCCCTCCATTTTTGGAACAATATCAAAACGCACGCCACAAATGGGAGGAGGAGCTCGACCAAACACCCAAGAAGGATGTACGCGCCAATTATATATATATACACATATAGATAAGTTGGCTGATTTAGAGAAAATCCCTGCTTCGAATCGGAAGTCGAGCCGTCAGTGAAGACAGAGGACCAGCATCCGTGCATGTTTTCTTTCCCCTCGTTCCAGTCCTGCATATTTTTAAATATTGCCCCGGCAGACCTTCAAAATTCAGTTTGCGGCTAGAGAGATCTGTCCGAAGTTCAAAGAAATACGGTGTTAACTGCCCAGAGCTCAACCTAAAATAACGTAAAAGTCGATGGGAAGTACAATAAGTGCAGAGAGACATTCAGGGCAGCACTGGGGCAAGTTCTACATGCTGTCGCGTATTTGTGTCCCTTTTACTTTTGCAAACTGGACTCCCTTTCTGTCAACTGCCGCACAGTTTTCACGAATGCCCTTTTTTGGCTAGAATGCCAAGTAGCTCGTGTTGAGAATTCCAAAAGTACGCACAATAAATTTTTAAATTACCTCAGATGCTCATTGTGTTTTTTGCTTTTTTTCAAATTTAATTTATCGCGCATTCCAAAACTTCTCTTCATTCTTAATAAAAACTAAGCACCGTACCACAATGGCCATTGTTTAATTTGTGGCACTTCATCTTGTTATTAAATGATTAATAATGTATGCAACTAACCGAATACAACCTGACTATAAGCTCACACATACACGCATACACACAAAAGATTGTAATATAATTTATGTATGAAAAAAAGGAAGTCAAACACCGGAACCTAACAAAATTCAATGTTTGTGAACAGCTTGACCGCAACCACGAATTAAGTTATTGCGCTTATGCATCTAGCACACACACGCACACAAACACTCCCGCAAAACACATACAAACACTGAATTTAAGATTTACTCTCGCCTTCTGTCGCTCTCGCCTCAAACAACTAGAGCCTATAAAATATTCATCTCTAATATTATATGTACGAGTATGTAGGTATGTGTCTGTGTGTCATGCGAATTGCGTTGATTTAGAGCAGCTGACAGAGCGCATCACTTCACAAAAGTGTTATACAACCAAAAAAAAAAACAAAAAACGAAGGTGAAAGGTAAGGTCAATAAATATGCCGAACAAAGCAACACATGTTTGTATGGATGTATGTATGCATGCATATTGCATAAATCTCTGCCGAAAAAGGATGTGCAAAGAAAAGTAGAAGTGAGTAAGCAAAGAAGTCTGAGTGAAGGTGAAAATTTTCAACCCATTACAACTGCATTTGCTAGTTACTACTGTTGTCTATCAGTTGGGTTTCATTCTTCACTAATCTCGTGATCAGGAGCCTGAAATTATTGTTGCTTATGTTGGCTTGAGGTTTCAGTTCCAAGTGGAATTAAAGCAAGCTTATGAGCCAGCTCGTGTGTTGTCTAGATAGTGAGTACAGATACCCATCGATAACTCAGTATGGCTCTGACGAGAGGGCCTCTCTCGACGAAGAAAACTCACACGCATAAGCCTCTCATCATGCCCATCTCGTTGATTGGTGCATCAGAAGCTTGAGCAATGACAACATCGGATGAGGCGGTCCTTGAAGTGTCCGGTAGGAACTTTGTAAAAAAAATACCTAGATGCACAGCTTAAATAGGACGAGAAGCTGAGTTAAACACTCAGTAAAGGGTGTAAATGCGAATTAAGTGATGAAACGCTGAAAAAAATGAAAACCCTTGAACAAAACTCATATGCAGCCGACGTGAAGAGAATTGGAACAAGTAAAGATAGATAAAGATATATGAATGAGGCTTGCACTTCGACCTCATGATCTTCTGTGTCCTCTACTCATCACAGTACCGCGTCCAAGCCCAGTTCCCTTATTCAACTTGGGATAGAGCTGGGTTGGATTGAGCGTATGTGCCTTTCCTCTGGCTGCAAGATGATTTCAACCTTCTCCGCGCTATAGCGGCGCATTCCAGGAGTAGGTGCTTTGGAGTCTTCTGCGATTGGTCACAGAAACGGCAAGAGTCCGTAGACCAAATGACTTCGCAGTCTGCAGTGATCTGTGAGGATGCCCGTGAGCATTCTCAGATTATCCTTGGGGTGGGTTATTCGTTTTTTAAACCTCTTTTGGTTGTACTCTCCCAGTAAGGATTTCGCCTGGCGTAACCACATTGCTTGTGCCAGTAAACCTCCCTAGCCCTAGATTTTTGCTCCTAAGCTTTTCCTTGATGGTGTGTTGTTCCATGGCAATGAAGGGCTGTGGTCCTATGACTGTTACTAGTACTTCGTTCCCAGTTATACCGCTGTGTCCGTCTCCGCTTGGAAGATGCTTGGAAAATTGCCCATCCGCACAGACCGTTTGGTGCCAGGAACAAGTATAGAAACAAACTCAAGAAATACGATAGTTTATGAACAACAAATGAAGCCTCCATGTTCCAGTTACGCCCTTCGAATGCGGTTCAGTATGAGAAAATTCTATTAGGCTATACGATTTACGTACTGACTCTAACCAGGATTCTCTAGAGATTCTGATGGAAATACACTTTCGAGGCTACATGACCTAAATGCTCTACACTACACTCAAATAGCAAGAATTTTCAAAGGCATTAGAGGTATCCGGCTAGTGGCATGACTCTCTAATAATCAGTAGATACATACCTCGAAAGGATAAGAAAACTAGAAAGAAGGATTCTAAGATCATGCACTTCCTTATATAGGACAGCAAAAAGCAACTACACCAAATATGTAACGAATGCAAAAGTATATAACACAGCCAAAGTACCCAGAATCGACTTTATATAATAAATCTAATTAGGAGACACATAATGCGCTGTCTTCACAATAATAATAACACTCTAATAAGGGCACCTTACCATGAAAGCGATGAATATTTCCTGTCAACCATTAAAAATGGATTTACACCACCGGAAACATTCCTCTATCTTGATAAGAACGGTTTTATACAAAATAAGGACCATATACCGATAATTTATCACATTCATAGAAGAGCCAACGTTAAAACAGTCACGACAAAAGCCCTTAACAGAGAAAACCAACGTTTTGATACATACATCTCCCCCAGAGACAAAATAGAAGCCCTTGATATTAATAAAAAATGCTGGTGGCTAAACAATACACAAACGTAAACACTATTTCATGCCGAATACCCGACATAACTTCCTTTTAAACCATTTTATCTTCTATTAAAAAAGCTAAGCATGCACTGTTTTTTACAGGTTTTTTCTCTGCAATATAATCTTAAAATATTATAAAAGCTTCAAATTAAAGCAGACACATCTAAAATACCATCAATTAATAAAATGTTACTATATATATCTATAAGAAGCTCATCATGTACTTGAGAACTCGTCTAGAGTCATTGTATAATCATATTATATACTTAAAACTATTGTTTATTTTAGTACACAACATTATTAATACCAAATAAATAATCAACTTAAAAAAAAAAAAACCTCGATTAGAGCTCTGGTCTTATTTCTTTCTCTACATTCCAGTATAGCGAAATTCCTTGCTCTTCCTAGTCAGATAATGTATATTGGCGATTCCATGTTAAGTCATCCAAGTATTTTGGACAATGTATTAAATTTTTCTTAAAAAAAAATTTAAATTGGTTTATTTGTAGGTTTGAGTAAATTGAAAAAATGAAAAAAAAAACATCTAAAAATTTTCTGATTTATTTAATGTTGAAATTTTACTCTACTCTATTTTAATGTGAAATATCTTCTGGTCTTTTTAACATTTTTAAAAAAATGTATGTTTTTTAGCATAGAATACAGTTTTTAAAAAAATTTAATTTTTTGGTAAAAAATTTTGGGAGGAAATATTTATTCTTTGTTTTTCCAAATTGTTTTTCAATTTTGCGAGGAATACTGTTTTGTAATCTCTTTTCATTGTTTTTCAATGGAAAACAAAATTTTTTATAAAGAACTTCAAATAAAACAATCTTTTTAAAAAATCATATATTTTATTCTAAGAAATAGAAAGAAAATAGTAATAATAAAAATGTTAAAGAGAACTGAAGATATAATATTACCCATTAAAAGACTCTATACCAACAATTTCAGGAAAGCTATCAGGCATAACGTCCGTCTACATGGCACATGACGACGAGGTGGAACCACCTCCGGTGCTGCTAAGGGAAACCCTAGCTAAAGCAAAATGCAAGAAAATCGGCGTTATCATGGGCTCTGACGCGAACTCCCATCACACCTCCTAGGAAGTTCAAACATCAACGCAAGAGATGAGTCACGTTTTGATTTTATTTTAAACGAGTACTTGTTTATCTGTAACAGGCTTAAGGACCCCACTTTTATTACCGCAGCCAGAGAAGAGGTGCTTGGCCTCACTCTGGCTTCTTCTACACTAATAAACCGAATCTCCAATTGGAGGATGCTAAATGCTCACCCCTTCTCGGAACATAGGTATATTCAGTTCTCTCTCACTGAAACTCGTCCAATAAGATCCTCCTACAAGAACCTGAAGAGGACTGCTGAACCTACTCCCCGAATCACCAGGAGAAAATCTAGATCAATCGGAAGAAGCGATCCACGAACTGGTGGAGACTTTCACCTCAGCCTGCAACGATGCCCTGGAAACCTTTTGTTCAATAAAAACTAAGAGGGACCCTTGGGGAAGCTTCTGCGAAAGCGTAGAGGACTACCATGAGTCCTCCAGGCTTAGACGAGTATTCACGACTAGTTCCCCTCCTTTAGCGTATTTAAGAGACGAATTGGGACGTTGGACGATGAGCGGCGAGGAATCACTGAAGTTACTTCTGGACCTAGCCTAGCAACTAGCAGCACCGGCCTGGAAAGCATTTACATCTGCACACCTCGAGACCGGGGCTGGTTGCTGGATAAGCGTCGCCTGTCTTGGGCCATTGACTCCTTTAGACCCTTCAATTCGTCTGTTCCTGACGGCATCATTCCTGCCCAACTGCAAAAATCTGCGGAGCTATCATGCCGTTGGTTGAGCCCTATCTATGCGAGCTACATAGCCAAGAGCTCCCAATAGATATACTTGTGTAGGAAATGGGGCAACTTTATGACAAACAAGGAGTAAAGCCGACAACTGAAGCGAAAGCTGCAGAACATCTACATTCGTTAGAAAAATGGCAAAGCAGATGCGACTCGTCTATTAACGGACGTTGGACCTATAGACTTATCCCCAAAATTAGCCAATGGGTGACCAGACTACTATTTGTCTACTGTCACGGATGTTTTTTTACCTCCATCGTTTTCCCATTGAGGACACTTCGTGCCGAACGCCTGAGTTAGTCTTGGGCGAACAGCTGAGCCCAGACAGCTTAATCAATAACATGTGTGCATCACATGACTATTGGAACGCAGTTAAAAGTTTTGCAAAGAGGATAATGCTGCACCTGCAACGCGCGGAGTGGCAGCGCAAAACGCGGGGAAAAACAAATCAGCACTCGATAAGAGGTGACCTGTCTACGAGCTGACGACAAATAACAGACGGTCGAGTCACGTGCTCACGACCTCATAAGACGGTATAATATTATCACAAAATCTTCTTTGCTGCAGATGCAAAAGAAACCTCGATAGCGTATAACATCCATACGCCCATGTGAGAGGAACCTGAGAGCATGCCACACATACCACTGGTATGGCGGCACTGATACATTAGAAGACGAGCTTATAGCATGAAGCTGGCTTCAAATATGGTGGACCCAGACGTGGGTGAATAGTATTGGTCCATTTAATGGACACCGTTCTGGGCCTTCCCGAAGTAATGCAAGGTAGTTCCGGGAAGGGAGTCTCCCCAGAAGAGGAGCAGGGATTGTTTTAGTGGCTACACCATTCGACGCAGTTGACGACGGTCGCTGTAAGTGCGAAGGCATTTTAAACCCACCCTTGTGGTGGGTGAACAAAAAAACAAGGGGGGGGCTATATAGCAAGATCATGGAGGGCCGTGAGTGTTGTCATTATACCCAAGGCAGGCAAGAGCTGGCATGTCTTACCTAGTTACTTGAGGCCAATCAGTCTCTCTTCTTTCTTGCTGAAAACTCTTAAGAGACTGATTGACTTCCACATAAGAAGCGAAACTCCTCGGGGTCGGTTGTCGCATACCCAACATGCTTATTGTAAGGGTAGATCGGTGGAGTCTGCCCTGCATACAATTGTGAAAGAAGTTGAGAAGTCTCTTTTTCAGAATGAGTTTGCGGTGGATGCCTTCCTCGCCCCTTATCAGTAAGATTTTTGTTAACCTTCGCGTTGTTGAGGAGTATCGTGTACAGTGGAACAGCGAGCTGTATGAGACATACAGACGAAGACGGTCCAGCAAGACGAATCTACGACACAGTACCCCGAAAAGGAAGACGAGGAAGGGGAACGCCACATCTTTGTTGGAAGGACCAAATGCTGCAGGACCTGTCAGCGCTCGGACTTCTAACAGGCACCAGCGAGCGCAGAACAGAAACAGCTGGCGCGCTATTTTCGACTCGGCCAAAACAGATAGACGGTTGTAGCGCCACATAAGTCAGTAAGCAGATATAGCAAAATTTTGAACATTGAAGAGTCTTTTGAAAGTATGAAATTTTTTTAAAATTTTTTCAGTTTACTTCGTATTTTACACAAATCTGCAAATAAACCAATTCTCAGAGAAATCGACGACGAGTTTCTAAAATAAGCGTTGACATGAAATCGCTCATATACGAGTAAGTCAAGCCAGATTTTATTCCCTTAGGGCGTTCCTCTTCAATTTTACTCAAGATCTTCGTATGCCCATGGTTCGCTGGCTTTTATTCGTCGATTTTCCTTAACTTAAGAGTTCATTCGTCGATTTTTCGTAATTTAAGAGTTCATTTACTATTTAGAGAGGACTTTCTAGCGGTATAATGTGAATTATCATGACCAGTCAATCTTAAGAGGTACTACTCCCATCCTACAATATGTCAAGGCAGTGTTAGTGTTAAAATTAATTTTTTTTAAACCTTATAATGGTTATGTATACACGAATGGTCCATGTTTTTCCAGCCTCTCTTGATTCCGTTGTAAAATCTCCACATATTTCAGCACTGGGTACAAATGTATGTGTGCATGAAAAAAATCGAATACCCACTTGAGCAGAAACACTGACCGACGGATTTACTGCACGACTGGCTAGCTTTCGCTTTCAAGGTTACTCTTGAGCAACACTCGTGCTGGCTTAAGACAGGCATACCCATGCAACTTGCGTTCAAATCCAATGAAAGTGACCAGCTATAGAAAAACACATACCATCACACACATCTGCAAGATATGCATTTTTTCCTCTGCTCTTCAATTCGCTTACCCACTGATTCATTCAACGAAAGCGCTTTTTTAAAAGATTTTGGATTGTACCCATTTAGTCGACCATAAAGTGTGTGTCCAACTGAATTATTAGTCTACAATGCCGTTGGAATGAGTTTGGCATGCGACTATGCTAGTTTTCTTTGGTGTAATGTCGTTTTTTGCTACTAGCCCTTGGGGAACCTACGAGTTGTCGATGATGCTCGAGATATCATTTTTCAATTCTCAAAATTTTCTTTTTATCTAACGTTCATCTCAGTTGTTGATGAAATGAAAGCAAATATTTGTAGGTGTATGTGTATATGCGTGCTTGTGTGCGCAAAAGTTTGTATGCCCGAGTACAGCTTTAAGTAGCTCATGGGCATATAGAGGCAAACCTACGTTCAGGCACACACTTGAGGGCCAACAATTAGGCGTACTTGTGCGCCCAAAAGTGTGCTTTAAAGAAATTGATTTATTGCAAGAAAGCGAGCTATGTACATATAAATGTGTATAACTAACTTAACAATCGAACCTTTCGGCTTCCTCTGCTCAATTCGTGGCCTGTCGTAACTGTGGCTACAAGTGAAGGAAGCAATTCCTATGAAAAGTAAATACAAGTTTATGTGTATGTATATGTGTGTGTGTGTGCATTGAATTTCATGGCTAAATGCGTTTTTAATTTTGAATTATTATCGTTATAATAACCTTCAAAAACTTACGAGAGCAAAACACTCATAGGAAGAAAGAGAATGTTAAGGAAGAAATTGCAAAAAATTTGCAGAATTTTTCTAGGTTGTTATAGATCGATGAAGAAATACACTGGCACTAAAATGCGCACGTGAAAGACGTAATTACTTTTCGATTGCTTGGGTTTAATAAAAGACGTCTTGACATAAAAAAGAAAAAACTTCAAACTGAATATGCCCTAGAAAAGAATAAATAAAAAATTCTTCAAAATAACTTTCAAAGAAAAAACAATGTTTAATCAAAAGTTTAAGTGATACGAGGGTAGGGGATGGCAGATGAAATACAAGAAAAGGGATTATATAGCTGCGTAGTTAAAGAAAAAAAAAAAAATTGACATTTCAAAAAGTAGGAATATATAAATAATCGTACTGAGTATGCAACTACATACATATAAAAGTATATTTGTAATTAGGACCGTTTTCTCAACTTACGCTAATGTGAAGACTACGCAATAAGCAGATAAATTTCACTTTTTCTGTTCAACATCCCGTGCAATATTTATTTGATAAAGGTTGATGAGATTGGAGGTACTTTTTTTAAATAGGGTTTTTCTTTTGACAGATAACGCATGACTACTGTCAAACTAAATACACAGTTTTTTTCAGTATTCATTGAAATTTCATCATAAAAAGACTTACACCTCAACAACGTTTGCAAATCGTAAAATTGCATTACAAAAATCGACGCTCTGTGAAAAGTGTTAATCGCGCGCTCTAGGCCAACTTGTGGTGTACAGCGGTGAGTTCCATTTTTGGATTAATGGCTACGTGAATAAGCTAAATTTCCATATTTGGCCAGAAGAGCAACCCGAAACCTTTCAAGAACAGCCATGACATCCATTGAAAACAGCCTTTGCTGCGTCCTATGGGCTGGATAAATCAGCGGCCCATATTTCTTAAAAGACGAAGCTAGCGCCAACGCAACAGTGAATGGCGAACGCTTTCGCGCCATGATAAACGAGATGGCGCTACTTGCTACACAGTTCGCGAAACAATGGATTTACTGCGTCGCTGTTTCGGTGAGCAATATATCTCTTGACGCGGACCAGTGGATTGGCCACCCAAAATTGTGTGATATTACACCTTTGGAGTTTCATTTGTAGGGGCTTGTAAAGTCTAAATGTTTTGTGGATAAACCATTTTCGATTGAGGCATTGGAAGCCAACATTACTAAAGTTATGCACGAGATATCGACCGAAGTTCTCCAGCGAGTCATTCAAAATTGGTGTTTACGGATGGTCGAATTACGGTGCAGTTTCGGCCAACATTTGAAAAGGGTTATCTCTAAAAAAAAATAAATGTCATGAGTGGGTCTACATAAAAATAATAAAGATTGCCCAATCATTTTGAATTTTCGTTTTTTTATTTCAATTTAAATTTCGATACCTCTAAATTGATCACCCTTTACATGTAAGCGGTAGGCAACCAACAGCGCAGCTCCCACGAACACTACAAGTCTTCTGGCAGTGTAGGAGAACCTTTGGCAAGACATGGGGTCTAAGACCGGCGATAGTAAACTGGTATTACAACACCCTGATTAGACCCATTATTACATACGCCTCTGTAATATGATGGAAGGCAACAATGGTTAATTCCAGACTAAAACCCCTAAAAAGACTACAGAGAAGTGTGTGCTTGGGTATCATAGGTGCCATTAGTACGACATCTGGTCATGCCCTTAATGCCATTCTGAACTTGCAACCTCTATATCTTCAAATTCGAAAGGAAGCAATGAAGGCGGTGTACAGGTTCAAGTTAAACGGAGTCTAGGGAAATGAAGAAAGCACTGGCCACCGTTAGATATACCACCAGTTGTCGGAGCGGTGTACACTGTTCTCGATGCCAGTGAACAATCGGGTACCTGTCGTTAACTTCGGTAGGAAGTATGATGTTTTAATCCCAGATAGAGATCAATGGTTAAGTCCAGAGAACCTATTAACGGGATATCAGTATACCGACACAGTGATGGTAGCGGATCTGGATGGTACTTAGACGAAGATACTAAGTACTCCAATGCCACAGGACAGATAGGAAGTCTATGCTATCTTGTACGTAGCATGCTGGCTAATTGATAAAAAGTGGCGGGGTAGAATTTTTAGTGACAGTCAAGCTGCACTGAAAGCCCTTTCAAACCCACGCTGCTCTTCGAAGTTAGTCGGTGAATGTAAGACAAAACTGAACAGTGTTATAAACCATAACAAAGTTTGTCTTATTTGGATGCCTGGACATTGTGGTATTGCAGGGAACGAGTTAGATGATAAACTGGCTAATGAAGGTTTTGTAAGTATGCCACTAGGCCCTGAACCCTTTCTAGGTGTCAATTCTGCATCGATTCAACTATGGATTAGCGACTTCATGAGGTCTGCCTATAGAGGACGTTAGTCTGGGTTGAACTCGTGCAGAGTAGCCAAGTCCTTTGTGAAAGAACCAAACAGGATAATAGCGACCTTTCTCCTAAACTACTGGTGGGTGTAATCACAGGGCACTACGCCTGTGGTCAGCATATGGCTGCCATGGGGTTCGTCGACAGCCCCATATGCCATCCTGTCTTGAAGATGACAACACTGCAGAGCATTTTCTTTGTAGCTGTTTGGCGTTTTCCAGAATCAGACTTAGGATATTGGGTTGCGATATACTGAGTATGGATAAAGTTCATTCTCTTCCTCTTCCGGATCTCTTAAGATTCATCAATGAATCCAAGAGATTTGTGGAAGAGTGACCTCACACTAATTTATTCGTCTTACCATCCACTTTTTATCTTTCCTATCTTTATTCTTTCTACTGAAATCTATCCAGGTGTAGTACAATGGTCTCCTGACTGAGTTCTTGGACTTGTCCAACCCCCCACAAATCTAATTTAATCTACCCAGCAGCGCCGCAGAACAAAAACAGGGGAAAATGTCAAAATTAGCTGCTCAAAAACAAGAAAACCTCTTGTTTTTTTTATTTCTTTCCTTTTCGCATTTTTCTTCAACAAACTTAAAAAGAAAAATAGAACACAATTAAAAACATAAAAATCGCAAAACCTTCACTGCCAAATAGAAGGTCTGGCTTGTGGACTGAACTAGGCAGCAAAAATCATTTTCATCTCAATTTATTGTATTAATGATGTTAAATTAAGGCGGTCTCATCCGAGACTTTGTTTTTGGTCTTCACTGGAATCGGTGTTTTTATGTGGCGAGTTTCAAACCCTGCGCACAATGAGATATCGTGGGTTGCTTCGCCTTCTTACTTTAGCTCACTCTCAAACAGATGCTTGGAATCTACCCAGAGGATACTTGGGCCTAGCCCAGAAATTGTGAACTGCTTGGACCATATGCAGAAGAATCGTTCTGGCCATTCCCAAGTGAATGGCGATCAGGGACTTTCCCACTTGCGTGGACTTCTTTCTACACACGAAACCATCCTCCGTCTGGCCTTAATCGGGCAACGGGTCGTGATGCCTGATTAGGCCATATAAGCAAGTAAGTAATGATGCAAAATGTTAACTGTACAATCAGCTGTTTTGTGCTTACAATAAATTATGGCTAACTCTAAAGTGCTCTTTAAGTCTTTTCGTTTTCTCAACTGGCTGACAATAAAAGTTTATAAGCCGGTAATCACGATCACAAAAAAACATAACTGTTGAACTGATTGTCATCAAATTTAATGAGATTTTTCAATACATAATAATCTCTTATATAATATTAAGTAATCCACGGTGGAGAGAATTGAGAAGGTGGGACCAACATCAGACCGTTAACCGGCTCACAGCGAGTTCAAAGGGATCAGCTGATTTGCTGACGTAGCAAGAGATTGTGTCAGCGGTTTGTTTACAACAAAAGTGAGATTGTGTTGGTGATAAGAGAAACAATCAACGCAACCATTTCCCTTGTTTTCTTGTTCTCATCTGAACGTTATCTATGACCTACACAGGAAGAGCGTAAAAACACGTTTGTGAGTGTGCCGAATTGGGCTGCCGAATCCCTTATTATTTGGCAGCCGAAATTCTTTCACAATTTTGCTTTGGCTAGCGAAATCTTGTAATCTATCAACTTTGAGTTAAGAATTTCATTATGCCAAAATTTTTTGAATCAGCCAAAAAATAGCGTTTTTTTATGAAAATAAAACTTTCAACTTTGGCAGGCGGGCGGCCGCCGTAGCCGAATGGGTTGGTGCGTGATTACCATTCGGAATTCACAGAGAGGTCGTTGGTTCGAATCTCGGTGAAAGCAAAAATTAATAAAAACATTTTTCTAATAGCGGTCGCCCCTCGGCAGGCAATGGCAAACCTCCGAGTGTATTTCTGCCATGAAAAAGCTCCTCATAAAAATATCTGCCGTTCGGAGTCGGCTTGAAACTGTAGGTCCCTCCATTTGTGGAACAACATCAAGACGCACACCACAAATAGGAGGAGGAGCTCGGCCAAACACCTAGCAGAAGTGTACGCGCCAATTATTTATTTAAAAATATTGTGTGAATATTTGAAGTGAATCCGTCAAATACTTTTTGAGTTATTCAACAATTAACAAAGAGCGCTCCTGTGCGTTCGAGAGCAAGTAGCAAAACTTTAAATGCGTTTTTCTCAAAACTATGTTTTTTGAACTGGTGATCACTGTAACTTAAAAACCGCTTGGTAAATTTCAATAAAGTTTATACTGCTTTTAAAAAACATGAAAAGCTCGTGCCTGAACGAAGGATTTTTGTTTTTCAAAAATTTCGATTTTTTTTTCTCGAAAATCTGAAAAATATTTCCTGAGGGCGCCATAATGTTAATTTTGTTAATTTTGAATTTTTATTAATAAAACTAGTTTCTCTTGTCCGATTGATTTTAGATGAATCTCCAAGGACTTGAGATGAAAACGGAAAAACGTGCTCCACACAAACGGCGATAACTTTTACAAGTATTAATTTTTTTTTATATTTTGCTAAAGTCAAGTCGAAACATGATTTTTTAATGCTATGTTTTTATTTTTGTAAAATAAAGCAATTGACTAGCAAAAACGAAAATTATTAAAAGTCATAATTTTTTCGAGCCTCTGACTACCTCTAACCCTTTAAATACCTATGCATATGTTTATTCTTAAATTCTTCAATTATTCGCTAGAAAATACTGCAATAAAAGTGTATCCATTTAATTTTTGCATTTCACATGTACAAGGTTTGCAAAATGTTGGTCACTCTAAAACATGCTTTTTCGGAGGACATCACTTTGATCACCCGCAACTTCTATTTTTCCAAAATTTTAATAGTTTTCATTACGCATTTTTAAATAAGAAATCGTTTTTATAAAAATATCTAATATTTCAAAAACAAAAAAAAAAAAAAAAATTGGCGAAAACCTTTTTTGTGTTACTATGTATTTCAAGCATTTTATTTAAAATTTTAATACTATTTTCAAAATTATGAATCACAAAAGTATGCCTGTGCATGTCTCATCACTTCCTTTAAAAAATGCCACATTCCATATTTGCGTAGTTGAATTTACGAAGTTCACCCCATTCCGTCTAAACTTAGAAACGCAAGTATTGAATTGCAGCTTGTTCTGAATTGTCATATTAATTAATTTTATTTATTACATTCCCTATTGTGCTGAATATGTTACATAGCTCTGCTCTGTTAAATTTATTTATCTACATTGGCTGTTGCGCTAAATAATGTAACTTAGTGTAAGCTCTGCTCTGTTTGCTGGTTTGCTGCTTTGGTTTTTGTAATTGTAATTGTGGTAATTGCACAATTTCAGCCATTAAACGCCCATTTGAATATAATTTAACCATTACAAAGGAGTTTTCCAATGCATGGCGCAATGGTAATACTTACTGAAATCTGCTACCCCACTTTATCGTGATTCGCCTTCACATGCGATTGCGGTTAGGCAACCAGCTAAGTAATGAGTTGTGAAATTAATGGCAATGATGTTGAACTTTGTTGCCAGAATTTAATGCTCGAACCACTATGGGAGGGTGCCACCTCGAATAGGTAAGCGAGATAAGTAAATCATTTGAAGCAATTACATGGAGGAAATTTGTGCAAAGTGCGCGATTCCTGTTGTTTTGTAAGGAAATAAATATGTATTTCAGGGCGAAAAGCGACAGGTAGAGTTAAAAGAAGAGAAGTGACGTTGAGTAAAATATTAATGTAACTATTTATTTAACACTTGACAGGCTATACATACTTCAAGTTACGAAAATGTTACAAGGTCTGTCGCAAAAGTTCCTGAACAAAAGTTCTTAGTTCAAAATTAAGACAACTAAAAAATATGTTGACAAAGCTGATATATTTTAAACTAAAAAGTTTCCTTTGGGGCCTCTCGTCTAGAGTTGTATTTTGGCTCTATAATACCATAATAAAGCCAATCTTGTTACACGGAGTCGGTGTCTGGTGGAACTCAGTGGAGAGGATGACATCAGTTAAAAAGCTAGAGAGAGTTCAAAGGTCTGCACTCATTGGAATCAGTGGGGCGCTTCGAACTACTTCTACTCTAGCGCTTAATGTAATGTTAAATGTGGTACCTATAGACATCGTAGGCGCAATTGCCGCTGCACGTACCGCAATCAGACTGGGGGCTTGGGCTATAAGCTCAATCTCACATATGGACACTCAAGCATCCTCAGAAACTTTGAGTTCATCCCCTCATCGACGGATCCGTGTGTGCCCACGCTTAGTGCAAGCGGAACTTTCTCCACCCATATTCCATCAAGGGAGGAGTGGATCGGGGGTAACGCTTGGGGTCAGGGCCTGGTTAACCTGTTCACGGATGGCTCGAAGTTGGATGGTAGGGTTGGAGAAGTATTCTGCAAAGAGCTTCCCATCAAAGTCGAGTTCAGGTTACTGGATCACTGTAGTGTGTTCCAAGCAGAGGTGAGGTGGTGGAAAGGAGAGGATCGGGATCCTCTTTACAAATTGCGCTCTACTCCTGGAAGGATGGGCTTTGCACCAACTCAGCGAGCGCTGGGCACGTACACGAACGTGTAAGGTCGCGAAGTCCTTCTGACCACGTTTGGATAGGAGGCGTTCAAGGGATATTCTGAGGATGACAAAATCTCATCTCTCAAATTTCGTGGGCATCCCCACGGGGCACTATCCGCGGGGTATACATGCTGTGAAACTCGGAATTACTTCGAGTCCTATGGAGGATGAGGTAGAATCATCTCAGCACCTCTCCTTAGCTGCCCAGCTCTCGCGGAACTAAGATTCAATCATCTTGGTTCTCACTTTTTTCTGCACCTGGCCAGCAGGTCTTGATAACAAAAATCTGTTGAACATGATCAGCAGCATAAAGAGGCTAACGCAACCACAAACTAGTCACCGTTCATAGTCCACAAATACTCAACCATCCCCACCCCTTTACCTTTCGTCCTATCGTTTTTTCTTTCATCTCTTTTCCCCCTCTTGCAATGGTATCACAAAGGATGAACCAAACTTCTTTTGTCCAAGTGGGCCCACTCTCTGGGCAACCATTACTACCTAACCTAACCTTCCTTTGGACTCTATACACAGCTTGTACAGATATGAAGGCAGTCCAGGAACATTTGCAACAGTCCTTGTGTATGTGTACTATACATTAGGATTATATATATAATTGGCGCGTACACCCTTTTTGGGTGTTTGGCCGAGCTCCTCCTCCTATTTGTGGTGTGCGTTTTAATGTTGTTCCACAAATGTAAGAAATACACTCGGCGGTTTGCCATTACGCGAACCAACGTTGTCTCTGGGAATTCCGAATGGTAGTCACGCACCAACCCATTCGGCTACGGCGGCCGAGGATTAGTAACCTAAAAAAGTTACTGTTTTCCTGTTTTCCATCGAGTTATAAGTTGTTGATTGATAAAGAAAATCAGTTTTTCAAAAAACAATAGTTTTTTCAAAAAAACAAAAAAAAATAAAACAAATCATATCAGATGATAGAATAGTTTAAGTGTAAAAGGTATGCTTAAAATTGTTTAAAAATTTTACCAAGTTAGTAAGAAATGAAATTTTTGGATGTAATTTCATAATCGGCCCACTCCTTTATATATTTTTATAGTATTTTTCCGAAGTGTTTTGTTGAAAGTCTGGAAATATGTATAATAAATTTTATTGCTCCGATTGAAAAACAATATCAATTTTTCCTCGTATGTAGAGAGTGAAGCCTTTCAAAAGGCGCCTAAATGTTGTTTTAAAATAAAATAGGGAAAAATTCAGTTTCTAAGAGGTTTCACTATTTGTATTCAAAATACGACTCTTAACAATTGTATGTTAAAAATGATATTACTTAAATGTCCACCATGTGCAGTTAAAATCCGGTAAACAGTCGATTCATGAATGCTTATTTGCTGATAAGTTGAATGTTGATCAGCAAACCTTTGCGATACAGCACTAATATTCTCAACAGAACATCCAGTTTTTGGTTCGCATGACCTTTTCCTATCCTCGACAGAATCACTTTTCTCTTTGACAAGGAATACCGTGAAGGAGCTATTCACTACTGGCATCTACGCGTCACTTTTAACGTCAAGATCTGCTAACAGAACTCGCCCAGAAAATTTCATCATACAAAAACTAATTTGTGATTCAATTTAGTTTTAACTGCCGTGTTGAGTGTTGAAATTTCCTAGCGAAGTTTTGTTAGAAGAACGGATCGAGATGCGCCTCCTTGCCTTTACCGAGGAAGCATCTAAAACAGAGAAGGTGCAACTCATGTATTGCACTAAAACCAATTTGAATCCTTTTAAATGGATAGGTGCTTTCACGATTCGTTTCTCTATATAAATTCACTTATTCATTCACTAACTTATTTCACTATTTTCACTCCCACAAGGCACCTGAACGCTTTAACAAAAAGGCTATTAATGGACCTCATAAAGGCCAAAGTAAAGATTTCTATAACTCAAAAATTTTTTTTTAATTCGCCTTGCATTATTCTGTGCTGACAGCCACGTGGACACAGCGAAAGAAAAAAAACAAATCAGCTGATTTACCAACACGACCTTTAATACGAGGTATGTTCAAAAAGTATCGCGAATTTTGTGTTTTTTCAAATATTATTTATTTATTCATTAATATCTATTTTGTTCCCTTCAAAGTAGTCCCCACGAGGTATTATGCACTTGTGCCAACGTTTTTTCCAATCTTCGAAGTACTTCAAAAAATCATTCTTTCTATCTTGTTCAGCTCCTCCTTCGATGCCGTCTTTATCTCGTCAATCGTAGCGTAGTGTCGTCTTTTCATGGGCCTCTTCAGTTTCGAGAACAAGAAAAAGTCACAGGGGGCCAGATCTGGGGAATATGGTGGCTGTGGCATCATTAGTGTGTTGTTTTTGGCCAAAAAGTCGCGCACAAGCAACGATGTGTGAGCAGGGGCGTTATCGTGATGGAAGAGCCAATTTTCGTTCTGGTGGATTGCTTCGCGCAAATTGCGCATAACTTGCAGGTAATATTCCTTATTCGTCGTTTTACCCTGTGGCAAGAACTCATGATGCACAACGCCCCTGCAATCGAAGAAAAGGGTATGCAAAAATTTTACATTGGACAGAACTTGGCGCCTTTTTTCGGTCTTGGTTCGTGCGGCAGATTCCATTGAGATGTTTCAACTTTGGTTTCCACGTCATAACCATAAACCCACGATTCGTCACCAGTTGTGACCCTCTGGAGCAAATTTGGAGCAGACAGAGTCCAACATCTCATGTGATGCTGCTTTTGGTCGAAATTGACCCGTTTTGGTACGAATTTTGCGGCGACCCGTCTCATGTCCAAATCATTGAAAAAAATCGAATGGAACGAGCCAATCGATATGTCTAGATCCTCAGCAACTTCTCTAACGGTGATTCGGTACCATTTTCTTCACTTCATCAATTTCTTCGTCTGTTGTTGAAGCGCTCGGGCGTCCGGCACGCCGGCACGCTTTTCGTCGTTCACATCTTCTCGGCCTTCTGGGAACATTTTGTACCACCGTTTAATGTTGCTTTGGTCCAAAGTAGCTTCTCCTTATGACACAGTCAACATTCGGAATGCTTCCGCTCACTTAATTTCGTTTTTCACACAAAATTTGATACAGGTTCTTTGATCCATCTTTTTGAATAGGTAAAAATCGAAGACGAACCGAAATACGTGCAAGCAAAGCAGTTGTCAATAAATAACTGAACATTCAAAATGGTCGAACTCGTCGGCATGAGTGGGAGACATGAGTGCCAACATATCGCCACAAAAAAATCGAAATTCGAATATACGTAACCTGCGAAAATTCAAAATTCGCGATACTTTTTGAACACACCTAGTAGATTCGCCTTGCCACAACAGGAAATAGAACTGCGATTAAAATGAAAGGTTACTCTGTTCACAAATTTTTTTTTTAATTTTTCCCAATCTATTATGTCTTGGTTGAATAGTTGTCTTCAAGTTTCATTTCCTACTCGAAAAATGTATTGCGTCACACTTCCGAAGCGACCTTCACTTCGCGCATTGATTCATATGAAATCTCTTCTTGGAATGATGTTCCCAGGAGTGCTATATTTTATTCATTAAATACCCAGGAGTCACCTAAGGGTATTCTCATTTTTCACCTCACTTGAATTTAACAACAATCAGCATCGTGTAAATTTCGTTGAACAAAGTTTCGATTTAGTTTTAATTTTTTATATTGCCATCCTAATATGTGGCCTCATGGAATGCGTACAATATTTTAGTGATACCTATTTATTAAATTTCTGCTGATTTAAGTTAATTTAGCTTGAAAAAAAAACACACATACTTATTTGTGAAAAAAAAAACAAAAGAAAAATCCCTAAATTGAAACCCGATATTGACTGCCATCGCTTATTCGCAAAATAATGTCGAAAAATTAGTATCCGCATAGCCGGATATGGTAGTCACTCAATATAATTTCCGTTAGCTGACAAGGATCATGTAGCTGTCACATTGACAATCACAAGTGTAGAACAAACAAATTGAGCGCAACAATGTAAATAAACACGCACTCACACTATTGTCATTCTGCTAATAGCAATTTTCGGCAAAACAATGGACAGAAGCGTGCGCTTGTTTACGCAATGTTAAGGTTCATGAGCATCGAATGTTGTTTTTTTATTATCTCCTTTACGCTACCATCTAAGTATTTAGATGCTGTCATTGATTGTATAGAACTAAATGTGCTTAGCATCCATTAAAATATAATTTAATACAGTTTAATTCGATTTAACGCAGCTATTGTGGGCGTCGTGCGGCTGGTGAGACTTGTGTGGAAATCTTCAAAATTTGTAAGCTGTGGAAGCAGCGCTTGATAACTTTAGGGCATAGCAGGGGATAATAAATGTTTCACGTGCATAATATATATTTTGAAGTAAGCACACGTACCTATCAAAGAAGAAGCATGAGCATGGCTGGGGAGCTCGTGCCGCTGATTTTCTCATTTTCTACGTGTATCAGTATTTATATATTAAGAAAGAATTATTTCGAAGGAAGTCTTTTGGCATTTAAGAAGTATTGTATTATTGTATATGTTTGTATGCTGTACGAATACTGTGACCAAATTAAATTTTTATTCTCATAGTCTGGTTTGGGTGCAATGCCCTATAAATTTGTACTTTGACGCCTGCACGCTGACATAATTAAATTATAAGAACATCGGTTGTACTTACATATAATTCAAGGCTGTTACCGCCAGCCTTCTCGGAAGGCCAGTTAGTCGGACTATTATGTATGTTGATAAAGAAAGTGACAAAGAAAAGAAAATAAATAATGTGACTGGTTTGAAAAGTAGACATACATTTAGACATTTTTAATGAAAATTCCAATCCAGTGCCGTCATTTTAAGATTAAGTTTCAATTTCGTGTCTACAAGAAAAACACTCACGGCGTAATGATAATAAGGTTATACCGATGTCAGTAAAGTGGGAATCAAGTAAAGCTCTTCCGTACTACTTTTATACTACAGTCGCTGCTCTTTTAGGTAGACAAATTCAGAAGGGCCCTATTTCTATAATTGCACAAGAAGCAATGAACCTTGTTGTGTAAAAGAGGTGAAGAGGCAGATTTGTATGTGTCTGCAGCGCTCATGGTCAGCCCTCCAACCATTTCAAGGGTAGTTGAGTCCTGGAAATCCAGACCGACTATGTCGGTGGACATGATGTCCTGATGCTAACATAGGTTCCGGGGCATGGGGGTATCGCGGGTAACGCGGGTAACGATACCTCTGTCTCTTTAGCTTCGATGAGCGCTGAGGACAACTTCTTTGGCCTGGAGCCCGTTCTGCCACTGACACTGCAGCCATCAAAGTCACGGTTAGCAAACACGTTACTTTAACCCACAAGCGAGCTTGGCAGGCTGTGAGAAGCTGCAGATGGACAAAACTTATGTTATTTGTCTGTTATTAAGCAGAAGGGACTGTAGGCAGCTGGTTCGACTGTTGACGGGCCACTTTCTATGGGCGAAGCACTTGGAAAAGGTAGGCAGCTCAGATATTGCACTCTGCCCAGCGTGTGGAGAGGAGGATCATATTGCGGACCACTTTCTGTGCGTCTGCCCATCCTTTGCTCGCATCAGGTTTGAGGTCTTTGACACTGATGTATTAAGAAGCGACCATCGTGGCTCCTTGGCACCACAAGATCTACACACACATTTCTTCGGAGTCTGACTGCTATACTTTTAGTTGTCCCGACAAAAAAAAATACAGCTCGTGAAGATCAAAATAAAGATTTCATCATATCATATTTCATCATATTTTTTTATTTAGCAAAAAAGTTACTGAAAATTTTTTTTATTTTTACAAAATAGCTCCTGAAATAGCTAAAATCAAAAGATAGTTCACTTGAAAATAGAAGTAAGTAAAAATCAGGTTGATGCACCTTCATACAGAACCTACAAATTCCATTGGAGTATATTCCCAGGTCGGGGCAGAATATAATTCAATCTACAATGTGCCGCTGGAATTTCTGTGATAATTTTAAAATTATTCTTATTTATTCCATATAGACATAAACACGGCTCCATCTTGAAGAAATGTAACGCAGTTCCAGGGTGGAAATTAGCCGAGGTGGAGGAATGTTATAGTCTTATTTAGTGGAAGCATGCTCCTCATACCACTGGTGTGACGGCACCTTTGATAATGTTTCCGAAGTTTGGATTTGAACCTCCTTACAAAAAAAAAAGTAGAAATAACTTTGTATGCTTTTGTTGTTATAGTCGTGTTCGAGGTTAAAGTGAGCGCATCTTTCTATTGCGTTGACCTCCGCTTGAAAAATACTTGTATTCTTGCCTAGCGCTTCCGAGTATCTTCTCTCCGGCCCGCAGACACCTGCCTCTGCACCTTTCGTTCATGTACCATGTTATCATGTTCTGATTTGCTTGGAGGTTTTAGGTAACCATTTCCATATCTTTTTATTACCCAGTTCAGTCTTGAAGCATCTGACAAAACTGAACATCCGTAGCATCAAGTCCCATGGCATTGAGATCTCAGTGTTTAGTTCAGCAAGAAAACTTCCCGCGATTTTGATGAAGGCCTTAGCCAATGGTTGGTATAGTTGATCTTAGAATGGCGTTCTTGCCTGGAGTTGGTTATGAACGTGAAGAGGTGTGAGTTCTAGAATAACCTTCATCGATGCCGTAGGACATGCACTCACACGCAAGTGTTTGTAACTTGGTTAGTGTGTTTATTACTGTTTGATTCTTCGTACAATTGTCCCAGAATTCTACTCCGTAGGAAATCAAAGTTCTGGCCAGAGCTCTGTAGATCCATTGCAGTAGACCCATCGCAACTTTTTCCTACCCTCGATTTACACGTAATGAATACTCGAATAATCGCGCTTCCCATCTCTACTGGCCATGGCTTCTGTAGTAATTTTTAGTCGCCTGTTATACTCAAAAAGTTTACTTTCCTTAATTTAATTCCATCTAAGCAATTTGGTTTAAGAGAGTTTGCAGGAAGGTCGTTTGAAAAGTCCGTGCAAAAATTAAAACTACTTAATTCTTTGGGGTAAACCTTTTTTTCTACATTGTCCCCTTCTAGACTTATACATTTCGTCCAACGCTGTTCTAGTTTGCAGATAACTTTCGAGTAATAGAATTTGTCCAAGTCTAAAAGTAGCCATTCGCTTCTGCAATCATCTCCTCGTTTGAATAAAATCTTTTTCGCGCCAGTTTGGAGAATAGTGGAATGTGAAATGAGTTGGAACCCTATTTCGATTAAATTTGCGACCACAACTGCTGAGGCGTGAGCTGATGTGCAGTCGTAGTGGTAAAGGAAAGTCACTCAACGTCGTCGATTCAAACGAATGCCAAACACAACTAAATATACCGATCTGGCAGAAATTTGGTGTGAATTTTTCCAAGAAATGCTACCAACTACACACAACCTCGGTACGCGCCAGTAGTGCTATTTCTCTGTGTTTACACGGACTTTTCAAACGACGCTCGTATTTCCTTGCGAATGTTACGATGGTCATTTCTGCTGGATTTATGTTCAACTCCACTTTAACCGATCATCTTGTATTTAGTTAGTTTTAACCCTAATTGAATTCTGAATTTGACTCTAATGCTGTATGGTAGTCACTTTTTATGCAACGGTTGCGGCGGTACGCGAAGAGTTTCCTTTCTATAAGCGTTCGTGAGAGGTCGGCTCATTTGGGTTCCCGATCACAGCGGCATAGAGGTAAACTGCTGTGCTGATGAGCTAGCTAGACAGGGAACTTTGGAGACGGTTTCGCCACAAAATGATAAGATTGGGGTTCCCTTAAGAACGTGTGGTCTGCTCCTGGAAAGATTGGCCCCGAGTCAACTCAGCGAGCGCGGGGCTAGTGCGCAAACGAGCAAATTCGCGAGATCCTTCTGGCCACGGGTAGATCGGGGACACTCGAGGGAACTCCTAAGGCTAACAAAGCCCCAGCTCTCGAGTTTGTTGGGTATCCTTACTGGATATTGTCCGTTAGGTGTCCATGCGGTGAGATTTGAGATTGCGTCAAGTCCGTTCTGCAGAATCTGTCTTGAGGACGAGATGGAATCATCTCAACACCTTCTTCTCAGCTGCCCTGATCTCGTCTGGCAAAGATTTCGACATCTCTCATTTTTTCGCTACGCCTGTGGATATATCGGGGCTAAATATCATACATCTGCTGAAGTTCATCAGAAGCTTGATGCGGCTAATTACGAACGTAAATCAGCCCACGTCGGCGTCGTCGTAAGTGCATGGTCATCATCCTCTAATCCCAAGGCTCCTTCTTCCTTCCCTTCTCCTTTCCCCTGTATGGCATCACATCACAACGGACGAATTTTGAATATTTGTCTAAGTGCGCACCAAGCTAGGACAGCCATTTAACCTAACCTAACCCATTTCTTTTTAGTTGAATATCTGAAATGATAAATGGGTATCTGGCATCGACTGTATTATCGCAAAAGTGTGTAAATTTGGAGAAGCTTATAAAATATTATAATTAACCCGCGTGCACATTCAATACACTACAGCCTTCGGCACAGGCGTCGTTAATTAAGTAAACAAAATTTTCATACACCAACCGCTCCAACCATTAACAACAGCTTTTGCTGCGAAATCTCTTAGAATTGGTAATTGCAAGTCTTTTATTTAACCATTTAAGTAAGCGAATTAAGTGGGCCAACAAGCAGGAAATGCAGCAAAATAAAATAAAAATGAAAAAAATTTAAATGAAAAAATTAAATGATGAGACTCATTGACAAGGAATATGAATGCACCGTAATAAAAACCCAACAATATTTCCTCATTTCGCACGACCGCTCAAGCGTCGACATTCATCTTCCATACAAATGCTGAGAATACTATATGTATGACCACTCAACGTGCGTACAATTCACATCCATACCTACACACATACACACATAAATAAGCACTCTTGCAAATGCGCGCGTACGAGTGCTGAGGACTCTTCCACATGTACGAGTACGAGTATGAGTATGAGTATGTATTGTGTAATTGTGTAAATAGTCGCTGGCAGACTTTACTGTACACTTTCACACCCGGCTCGTTTATAGCTGCCAGACTTTTTCAATTATTTTATTTACACTTTAAAATGCGTTGTAACGGTATTTACGCGGTGGCGTTGCTGCTTAATTGTTGCAACAAAAAATATCATTGAAAAATAAATGGGTGAAAAAAAGCGGCAGTAGCATTTCGCTGCGGAGAAAAAATAGAAAAAGAAAAAAAAATGAACACAATGCGCAACGTAAGTAATAATTCCATTTTAATTGCAATTTTCGCGCTCCTCTGTACAATTCAACTTTTATCATTTAATTTTTAATTAATGTGAACGATTTTTATTTCTGCACTAGGCCTAGGCCGCCATTGTTAGCTTGTTGGTAAAGGATATTCAGGCTGCAAAATACACAGTTTGTGGTGTAATGTTGCATTGTTAATGGCGGCATTCGTGCGCGTTTCGTGTGGTACAGTATTTCGGAAATATAAATCTAATGGGAATACAACTAAAGACTCTCGTTTCATAGTGGGAAATATTTAAAAATATTATACAGTTAGGTCGGATGGCATCGCTAAAAAATGAACAGTGATTTTGGAAGAAGCCACGCAGATTTGATAAAATCTTGAAAATGTGGCATATTTTAAGGCGCGAATTTGTCTATTAGAAGAATCAAATGCTGAAACTTAGGCTGAGGTTCCTCTTCTTCTTATTGATTGGCGCGATAACCGTTTACGAGATTTTGGCTGAGTTTAACAAAGCGCGCCAACCGTTTCTTTCTCGAGCTAACCGATGCCAAATGAAGCCAAGTCCTTGTACACCTGATCTTTCCTACGCAGAGAAGCCCTTCTGCTTCCTCTGCTACCACCAGCTGATACCGCATCGTATACTTTCAGCGCCGGAGCTTTTGCATCCATTCGGACGACATGACCCAGCCAACGTAACCGCTGGATCTTTATTCGCTGCGATATGTCTATGTCGTCGCCGTAAAGCTCCTTCCGTTTACGTCAACAGTGACGTGGATGTCAATACGCGAGTACACCGACTGTTTGTTTAATGACAGAAGGTACTTCGTTTTCTCCTCGTTCACCACCAGACCCATTCGACTTGCCTCTTTATCCAGTTTGGAGAAGGCAGAATTAACAGCGCAGTTGTTAAGGTCGATGTTGTCAATATCATCGGCATACGCCAACAATTGTAGGCTCTTATAAAAAATTGTGCATGAGCGATTAAGTTCTGCGGCTCGCCCGATCTTTTCCAGCATCAGGTTAAATAAGTTACACGACAGCGACTCACCCTGTCTGCCAAACGGCTCGTAGAGGTCATTTCCAATTGGGATGGCGCTGCTAGTATTGAGCAACGTCATTTTGCATAGTCGTATTAGTTTTTCGGGGATACCAAATTCAGATATCGCGGCACGTAGGTAGCTCCTTTTCGTACTCTCGAATGCAGCTTTGAAGTCGACGAAAAGAAGATGTTAGTTGATTCTCCTTTCATGGGTCTTTTCCAAGATTTGACGTATTGTGAATATTGGGTCGATGGTGGAATTTCCGGGTCTAAAGCCATACTGATAAGATCCAATCAGTTGGTGATGGTGGACTTCAGCCCTTCACACAATATGCTCGCTAGAACCTTATAGGCGATATTTAGAAGACTAATTCCGCGGTAATTGGCACAAATTGCAGGATCGCCCTTCTTATGGATTGGGCAGAGCACACTTAAATTCCAATCGGCAGGCATGCTTTCATCCGACCATATTTTGCATAGGAGCTGATGCATGCACCTTACCAGCTCCTCGCCTTCATGTTTGAATAGCGCAGCCGGCAGTCCGTCGGCTCCCGCGGCTTTGTTGTTCTTCAGTCGCGTTATCGCTATGCTCAAATCGTCATGGTCGCGTGGCGAAACGACAGTTACGTCGTCAACGATTGGGGTATCGGGATCTTCTATTTAACAGGTTCGAGAAGTGTTCCCTCCATAATCTCCAGATTTGCCGTATTTGTATTTGTTCTTACAGGAAATAGTTCCAGCTATTTCATATGAAATCTCCCAATGTGTACTGGCGACAAACCCGTGCTGGTACATTTATGGACAAATTATCGATGCAAAAGCAAAAAGGAACTTGGCACGCCTTAAGTGCTTGTGTACTATAATTAAAGAGCGCTAGCACAGTACAGTGGCATATCAAAATTCTCTAAAGCTCAACTCGATTTTCGTTGCTTTGGCCCACTGTGCGATAAATGCATGATGCCAACTTGCAACTTTAATTTTCCAATATAAGCCATTTCATCAAATTTCATTACTCTATGCCTCTTTTAACAAACACACACACATCAGCAGAGCACACAGTCCATGGCAAGGTCCGACAATTCGTTCGTCCGCTAGTCATCACATGAAGCTAAGTGCACTTTTGAATAAGGCAAGTATTGAAAAAAATCTACCGCATGCAATATATTTAAATTGTGACCTACTTTGTGCAAATTTTCATTTCTTTTTATGCTTACTCGGCCTTTTGTGCTTTTTATCTTTTTTCTATGAGTGTCTGTATGTATTTCGTTGTAATAAAAGCAGGTAATTCCTGCTCAAGTTCGTGCCGCACACAAACTTAGACACATCATACACATGTCACTTTTTAGCCACTTTGTTACATTCCTACAAAAGTATGTGTGTGTATGTTTACTAACACATACATATGTACATACGAGTAATACAAGTGCTTGCCGCTGCTGCTGTCGGCCGAAATTTAAATCAAGATTAAATTCATATGTAGAATTTTTCAACGAAATTCAGTAACAAGCAAAGTGGCAGGGGACGTAAAAAGCCTGCAGTTATTGCTCTGTTTTTTTGTTTGTTTTTTCTTTTTACCTTTTATGAGGAGCAGCTTAGCTCAGCTCACTGGCTCGTCATACTACAGCAAATCTCGCTGGAAGACACAAAGGCACTACGCTTGTTTTTTTTGTTTTTGTTGCTTTTAAAAAAGGATATTATACACATACCCATGCCCTTTGAAAGTATTTTGAATCAAGCAAAAATAGTGCAACACCAAAAACAACTCATCAGCGGCGCCTTTGTAGACCCCTTTGAATTGACTACTCACCTACTCTCACCTGTACTTAAGCTGAACGTTCGTACTGTAAGCTGTTCATACGTTCCATGTATAAGAATGTGTGTGAGCGCTTTCCGTAATTCCCCATGCTTTGTTGTTGGCAGCGATGTGACCGCCACACGTAAACGACAGAGAATTTGCGCTGCGGTTTGCAAACGTCAAAAAGCTTCAGTAACGCCCGTAACTATACCTTAACAGCTATGCAATCTCCCCTTTTCCCCCTGCAGCAACTCTGCAACAACACCTACACCAACATCATCATCATCATCATCGGCGGCCGAGTAGTGGAAATCATTGAAAATGCCACAAATACCCGGCGTAACGAGCAGAAAAAACAGAGGGCCGGCCGGCCAAATGAGGCACGCCGACAAACAGCTACCTCTGTGTGTACGTTCATCCATGTATGTATGTGTATATGTGGGCGAAGTAAAGACCAGCCATCTCCAACTGACTGCTTTTAGCTTTGCGGGTTGCTGTCGTACAGTGCCCTATGGAGGCACCAACTAACGGTGAATGGTGTGCAGGTTAAATTTTATAGCTCGGTATGTATATACGTATATATATGTAGCTATATATATGTGTATATATATATATGTAGCTATATATATATGTAGCTATATATATGTGTATATATATATATACATATGTATATGTTTGTGTGCTTCTGTAGGATTTGGGGGAAAAAGTGTGACTGAATGAATTCGCGCAATTTGTGCAATTTGTGAATTAGGCAAATTTACATTTAAAGGCAAAAGGTAACTGTTGGCATTTTTGTTTGGTTTTGTTGTTGTTGTTCTGTGAAATGACTTTGTACAGGTAAAATTGTAGGCGTTTTAAACAAGCAACAAATGAAACAAAAAACAAGAACAGCAAAAAGCTGGAAAGCTGAAAAAGTGGAACTGTGGAATTTGTCACGATTCTAAGTGGTATGGCCGCATAACTGTATGAAAAACAGTAGTGGCCTTATGGAATTGGTGTACAGGTATATGTAAGTCAGTGAGTTAAAATCTAGAACCAAATATCCGCATGCATGTGCATACTTCAATACGTAAAGGCTCAGACGTCTGTGCAATTCATTGAAAAAGGTTGAATGTGGAGTTTTATTCAAAGGAAAGTGAAAAGTGAAGCAAAATGAAAAGCGGAAATTTGTTTTTGTAAATTTTAAGGCGACCTTTTATTTTTAATAATTAAGTCTTTGTGTGGCGTGTTTTGTAATAATTTCACTTTGACAATATGTCAAAAGCAAAATGTGAATTTCACTGTTGTCAAAGGTGATAGTTTCTTTGAAGTGTATAGATTTCAAATTACTATTTCGCGTATGAGAGGGGAAGAGAACCCATGCGTACGTACGACGGCGTTATCAGCTTTTACACTTAAAATCTTTTGCATAGCAGTATTACTTTCCTCGCCTTTGTGATTAATATTCTAAAATAATCGAATGATTACCCAGAGGGAGGGTGAGATCACACTGTTTAAAAACAAAAAACGACTGGTAATCTTATAATCATAGCCGTGTAAATGTAAGAGAACTAATATGGAAAACATTTCTCGTATGCGGTAAAAAGTTGAATTTGTGGCTAAAAAATCATTTTAGAGTAAATATATGCGAACAATTATCAATGAACACTTACAAACTGGCTCACTTTTATTCAGTTCGGTTATTTTATTCGAAAATCGTTGATTTTTTTGAGCAACTTCTTTACCAAAGAAAAAAAATTATTTAGAGTGAAGGAAATCTTTATTTTACGCGCTCCATTGCTTGTCTGTTTATACGAGGTGTGCTCAAAAGTATCGCGAAATTTGTGTTTTTTCAAGAATTATTTATTTATTCATTAATATCTATTTTGTCCCCTTCAAAGTAATCCCCATGAGATATTAAGCACATGTGCCAACGTTTTTTCCAATCTTCGAAGTACTTCAAAAAATCATTTTTTCTATCTTGTTCAGGTCCTCCTTCGATGCCGTCTTTATCTCGTCAATTGTAGCGTAGCGTCGTCCTTTCATGGACCTTTTCAGTTTCGGGAACAAGAAAAAGTCACAGGGGCCAGATCTGGGGAATACGGTGGATGTGGCATCATTAGTGTGTTGTTTTTGGCCAAAAAGTCACGCACAAGCAACGATATGTGAGCAGGGGCGTTATCGTGATGCAAGAGCCAATTTTTATTCTTCCATAAATCCGGGTGTTTCTGGTGGATTGCTACGCGCAAATTGCGCATAACTTGCAGGTAATATTTCTTATTGACCGTTTTACCCTGTGGCAAGAACTCATGATGCACAACTCTTCTGCAATCGAAGAAAACGGTAAGCAAAACTTTTACATTCGATCGCACTTGGCGCGCTTTTTTCGGTCTTGGTTGGTGCGGCAGCTTCCATTGAGATGATTGGTTTTGGATTTGGGTTCCACGTCATAACCATAAACCCACGATTCGTCACCAGTTGTGACCCTCTGGAGCAAATTTGGGTCGTCGCGGACAGAGCCCAACATCTCATTAGCAATGTTCATGCGATGCTGTTTTTGGTCGAAATTGAGTAGTTTTTGTACGAATTTTGCGGCAACCCGTCTCATGCCCAAATTATTGAAAAAAATCGAACGGCACGAGCCAATCGATATGTTAAGGCATATGCAAATACAAATACGTGAATTTATATATGTACATATGCGCATATACATACATATATACGCTCACTTAAATAGGAGAGAGCAAGATGTCGAACGATGCCATTCGTTTGCTTTGTTCGTTCCGCGCTTTCGCTTGCAATTCATTCAAGGTAACGGCAAATGAGCAAGGTAACACTAATGAGCAAGGTAACGACACATTTTTTCGTGCGTGCAGCCCGCTAAATCGAATTATAAGACGTTATCACGTCAAAATTATTTAACTTCTGACTTACTTTTGGACACGCGTTCGAGCCCAAGGGCTTCGTGAAATAATTGATGTACTACTCAAAAGTAAACTCCGTCATCGAAATACGTAATTCAATTAATTTTTGCAACGATTTGAGTAATTTCCTTGAAGATTTCTTCTAGTAGAATTTAATTGTGCTGGGGATCTAGGGGTGGTCTAGAAATCTCAAAAAATCGATTTTTTGTTTTTTCGATATTTTGAAAGCATAGTCTCTTAAATTTTGTCCTTTTGTCTTAAATTCCCAATATTATAGCTTCTACAGCCCATTAACTAGGTAAAGTTAACAGTTCAACTATTTAATTAAAGATTTCAAAATAAAAAGCTTTTAAAGCGAAACGAAAGTTGTGAATTAGTTTCTGTCAGGCCCATACAGATGGCACAACCCTGCATTAGTGTGGCGTTTAAAACAAAACCTGATGCTCATGTAAGGGATACGCATTTATTACACGTTTTCGAAGCAAAAGAGCCCGAAGCTTATAAAATCCAAATTTTTTTGTAATTCTAACAATAATAAAGTTAAGCATAATTTGAGCAATTTAAGCATAACTAGTCAAAATTCGAATTAACTGCATGCACCCTTTTTCTAAAAAACAAATTACCAGCCAGAACTGCAGCGATCATTCGGTTACGTATACGCAGTGTATACCGATTAATCCGAGGAAATTGAGCTGATTTGAAAGCGTGCTAGGAGCAATTCATTAGCAGCAATTAACCTTAAAATTAGCTATTTTATTGAAAAATAGTACTTTTAAATTTTTTGTCAATAATGGAGGTGGTGACATGTTAGAGTTAAGCACAAATATGTTTCATAAAATTATTAAAAACAGCTAAAAATACCATTTTTATGTTTTCCAACCATCAACCAACCAAAAACTTAATTTATACCCAAAAAGAAGTTGAATTTTTCCACTTTGTATAATTATTTAAAATAAAAACTTCAAAAAATTAAAAAAAATATTCCATAGTTTCCAATACGTAACAAAATTATGAATAATTTAAGTGGCGAGAGATTAGCAGTTTGCGGGGCACTGAAATCGAATACGAACATTTCCACTGTGTCAAAGTTTTCAGAAAAGGCTATTGGCTACGCTTTTTTAATAAAAAGAAGCAAAACAACAAGAGATTAGCAAATGCATATATGCAATAATTTCGGTAGTTGTCCCAAGATTGTATTTATTATTATTATTATTAATTATTTTTTTTAAATTATTAAAAATAATTTTTTTTTTTTAATTAAACTTACCAATTGTTTTTTCTTTGAGTTAATAATTTTATTTTATTTATTTTGTTGTAAAATGAAAAATCTTTGTTTATTCTTGTAAATGAATTTCATCCCCTCTCAATGAAATACACTTATGCCAACGATTTTTCCAATCCCCGAAACATGCCAAATAGTCCATTTCCGGTGTAGCCATCAGCACCTTCTTCGAGTCAGCTTTTATCTCCTCAATCGACTCGAAAGGGGTTCCCCGGAGTGGTCTCTTGAGTTTTGGGAATAGCCAGAAGTCACACGGAGCCAAATCAGGCGAATACGGTGGTTGCGGAAAGATATGTGTGGAATTTTTGGCGAAATGGTCACGAAGAACGAGTGCAGTGTGAGACGGTGCATTATCGTGAGTTGTTGACCCATAATTCTCGTCTTTTTAGACGAATTGCTTCACGTAAACTACGCATAACGCTCAAATAATATTCCTTATTAACAGTTTGGCCAAGTGGAAGGAATTCATAGTGCACCACACCACGAAAATCGAAAAAAACTGTCATCATGACCTTTATTTTTGAACGACTTTGACTCTTTTCGGTCTGGCCTCGCCTTTAGCACGATATTCGCTTGATTGGTCGGTTGTTTCAGGGTCGTAAGCATAAATCCAAGTCTCATCTCCCGTAATGATGCATTTGAGCTTGTCCTGATAGTCTGAAGGCATTGTTTCACACACGTCAACGCGACGACTTTTTTCCAAGAAATTGAGAGTTTTCGGTACCAAACGATATTTGACTTTTCGTAGGCCCAAATGGTCTTTCGAAATGGTTTTCACAGATCCTTCTGATATTCCGATCATATCAGTAAGGTCTTTAACAGTCAACCGACGATTTTTGAGCACTAACTCCTTCACTTTATTGACGTGTTGGTCATCTGTTGACGTCGATGGTCGTCCGGCAGCTTGCTCCAAGGTCATCGAAGCACGTTTGACTCTTGACTCTTTTGAGTCAGAAATGAGAATGCACAGGTGTGCGAAAAAAATACCAAAGAAGGAAAGTTTTTACTATTTGCCAAATTTCACCATGGCTGGTGACTGCGAGAATATATAAATTGAGATCCTTAATTTGGAAATTAGTAAAAATTTCCCTTGCGTTTGATCTCAGTGCAGGTAAGTTTACAGAATTGTGTTAACATTTGCTGTTAAATGTTAATAGCGGTGTAACCTGAGAATTTGAATGAAATGAGAATTCGCAAATGTTAAATAAAATGTTTCCGAGCATTAAATTGAAGATTCGCTAGTAAGCGATATCACAGCACTAGTGAGGGATTTAGAAAACCAGCTCAAAATTAACCTATAGCGCAAACGCTAAGTTCGAGGAGACAACTCGTTCAGAATTTGTGGTGTATCTGATGCAGGTTCAAGTCCTGCGGTTGTCATATTTTCTTCTCCTTGCATTTTGTTTTTACTTCATGCCACAGCAGAGAACGTAAATTTATAAAGAAGTCTTAATGGGAGTAAGGCATGGAATTTTGAGAGGTACTCGTCTTACAGATGATTTTTTCTAATAAATTCTGCCTTAAAAAAGTATCCGGAATTGTTCAATAAAGCGCAAACTAATTATTTAATCATCAAAATTTAATTTTGTCGCCTTAAAAATAGGCTTCAACGAAAACCAACGATTTGTCGATCAGTCAACAGCACCTTTAACGCGTTTGTAGAAATCTTCTTCAGCTCCTTCAGCGAATTCTCCTTAATGGCCTCTATCGACACCTGTTATGATGCGCTGGATAAACGTTGGGTACGAATTCACTTGCTCAGTGTCTTCAGCCACCCTCTTCCGATGAATTTTTTGAAATAAATTCAATTATCTTGGAACGAGTCGAACAGCCACGCTTCTCATACCCAATTGGTAGTGTAAAATGTTGCGAATTGATTCGTGAGACACGCTAAGTTCACGAGCTACCTCCTCTAACTTAGATGATGGTTTTCCAGTACCATTTTCTTGACTTTGTCGACGTTTTCATCCGTTGAAGAATTCATATATACAAAGTTATGTTAGAAAATGTAACTGTCCAACGAGAGTTTGATGCGCGCAGGTAGCAGCCCTTCCTTTGAGGCACTTGAAAGTTTAACTCCGCATGATAACTCATACATACTCTTTTGATCCGGTTTTTTCTTGAATATTCGAAAGTGTTTTCTCTATAGTCTGTCGAGCCGGAATTAATTTTTATTAAAAAATTTATGGACAAAATTAAAGTGTGACATTTATGACGTAAAACGCATACTTTTTTTTAATGCTGTAAATTGCAAAATTTTTGCAAACTCAAAAATGCGGCTCGACAGACTATAACTACAACTTTATTTTACAAAATTTTTTAACTTTTTACAGATCCATCAACATTCCAAGGAGAAATGATGCGGAGCGTGGAGCAACTTTTTTCATTGCACTTTGGGTCACGTGATTTTTTATATACTAATTTTTATAAAGAAAAATTAAAATACATTTTTTTATAAATTTTAAGTACGAATAAAGAATGTATACAATTTTTTTATAATATATTTATTTCTATTGTTTTCCCTTTAAAAACAAGTTTTCTTTTAGCGCATTTTTCAGCAGCGCCAAACGTATGTAACCCCTTAAAACAAAAAAAAAACCAGTCATGACACGAGAATAGTGGTAATAGTAATAAAACGGCGCTAGTCGCTAATTAAGATTATTTCAGTATGAAATACTCAACCACTTCACCAACACAACAATAGCAACAGTAATCATCTTGTTACACTTAAAATGTTATATGTGCGACTTTTTGACAAAACAACTTAAGTAGCTTTTACCCTTTTTCTCCTTCCAAGCACTGAAATGCTCGGCCCTCACACCATATCGAAGCTGTTAATCACTCACAATTGCAGCATGAGGTTCTATTTTAATAAAAATTAAAAAAAATGAAAATTAAAGCTGGCCACAGAGAATACAGAGTTAATCCTTCTAACCAACAGACGTATCTCATTATAAGTAGATATACAAGTAGGTACTCGATACCACTTTTCCGACAAAAAATCTTACTAGTATTTCATTCATGCTTTTGACATTTCAACTGCACTGAAAATATCAAGTTTCTTACTCATTGAATAGATAAGAGCAAAGCGAAACGTTTTAAAGTCGCATCTTAAGAGATTTGTAATGCCACTCGCTTTTAAGATCTTCTGCCATACAATAGTTGACTAAAGCTCGTCAGTTGTAACGCCCTTGCTAGTTGTAGGATAATATTAGGAATAATGCATATTTATAATTAAATCACTCATCGAGTCAGTTTCTTCTGGCGTAAGTCAACTTTAATGCTCGCTCTCGAGTATCAAGAACTTAAGAGCTCTTTTTTAAAAGCATGTGAAACAAATCACAAACTTAATGAACCATTTGGGTCCTCAAGTCACAATTTTAATTCTCATTCTATCTAGCACTTTTGATGTACGAGCTTTCTTTTCTGCATCAAGAAGTGATGCTGCACTTCTGAATAAATGATTAATGATGGAATACTTCTAACTTTTTACCCAGTTGATGAATTTTTTCTCAGTAGCTGAACAGTTTTAGAGCTTCATGCTTAACAAATTTTTGGCCCTCATAGTTCAACGCAAAAAAAAACAAAAACAAAAAACATCATGTGGACTGCGCGCCTCGTTTCGGTTCGGCTGGTGGAAAACAATCTTTGGGTTTATTGCTATTAGTATTTTTCAAAATTAGCTTAGCAGTGGTTTTTTGAAAAAGAAGAAAAAGAGACAGAAATTGTAAACTTCTGCTTAAAAATCTTAATTTAA
The DNA here is from genome assembly GCA_037575425.1 of Anastrepha fraterculus. NCBI lineage: Eukaryota > Metazoa > Arthropoda > Insecta > Diptera > Tephritidae > Anastrepha > Anastrepha fraterculus. The sequence goes on along the minus strand of JAYXIM010006373.1, from coordinate 35,733 downwards.
TATGTGCACCGCATACATTTACACACACATATGTATGTATATTAGGTTGGCCCAAAACCATTTTTTTTTCTTGATGCTATCCCTTAAATTTGATCTATGAACAAAAAATTGGTCACCCATTTTAATTTGTTTATTATGTAATATTTAGCCGTGCTGCCAAAGCTTGGGAAATTACCATTGGATTCGCTTAGGAAAAAATTAACTTTTCCATAAATGGGGTCTAAAATGTTTACAGTGCGTTATTATTGAAGCTACTCTTTTAATTTTCCTTCGCAAATGCCCAAAGCCAATCAAACGGTCGGCAACGCTGGCACACTAAGGCACTTAAGAATTTCATGAATTTTTTTTTTGTTTTTTTGCAAAAGGCGTTAAAGTTGTTCTTAAAATATGTAAATATTTTACAAATACAGCTTTTTGCAATATTCTACTGTCACTACTTCACTTTTAATTAAAAACAAAGTCCGAATATGATATTTTTATATCTTTAACTAAAGCGCTGCCATTTGAAATATTGCTTGACAAGACACAAAAAAGCGGTGAAATGACAACGAAAAAACGTTCGGCAAATTTGAATTCAACCAAAAAGATGTCTAACCATTAATTATGCCTTCAACGTATTTATGTATGTATGTATGTGTATATGCATTGTGCCTACATAAAACCGTACAAAAATCTTCAAAAAAACGGGAGAAAATGGTGAATGGACAGTAAATAAAGGCGATTCCAATGTCATGGTTCATGTTGTGCGAATTGTTAAATATATATGTATGTATGTATGTTTGTACATTGACCCAAGTCAAAGAAATGCCGACCGGGCTTCAACTAGTAGGAGTGAATTGGCAGCAAAGCGAAATGAAGGTTGAAGTCAAAAACGACAGCACACAGACATGGGCGGCAAGTCAAAGGATCGCATATCCACTCAAATGCTGGTCATTTTCGAGGAAAATAAATCACTCAAAAGTACATTAATTTTGCGCAAATTGTGCAAGGCTTAAAGGGAATTGGCAATGCCATTAACCGGCGCAACTTGTAAACGTTTACAGAGTCGGCAAATAGGCTGTGTTTTTTTGTTTCTTTTACTATTTCCATTTGTGGAACAACATCAAGGCGCACGCAGCGTGGCCAAACACACAAAAAGGGTGTAGAGCCAATTATAGGTATATACTTATATATTATACATATGTATATATTCATATTTTCTTGGTGAGGGTGAGTATTTAAAGGTTTTGGAAGTTTAAATGTGAATTCAGTGGTACTTATTTAATGCCAAGCGCATCTACTTATATAAAAATTAGGTCTGTACTGATTTTCTACCCGTTTACTCATTTCTGATTAAAATATTTTCTCTGTGTATGTACGCCGGCTGTAGTGACCGGCTATGTTTGTCCTTGGTGTACGAGTATCAGTACAAGTAAATGTTAAAGAATAATTAATGGAATTTGAATCTTTGCATAATTCACCGTATTATTATTGCCAACATCTTAATGTATTTTCAATAAGTTCGGCAACATCATCAGCAATCAGAGTTTTTGAAATCTTGCAGATACCTTCAAATGCTATGAAGGGTTTGTAATAAACAAATTATAAGACTACAAAGATGCAATATTTTGCTAGTTAACTCTTTGGTGAAATATAATCGACATGAATGCAGATTATTTTGTGGAAGAGGTTAGACTCGTATATACTATTGGCTTGGGGAATAAGTTCATAGCGCTTTTATATTTTTTTTTATTTTACAACGATTTGAGTACTGTTTGGCAAAGGGTAAGTATTCATTTGATAATCAATCGAAATCACCATTTTCGGCACCTTATTTTCCTTGCTTTTCATCGAGGTCAACAAGTTGCCGAAGGGGCGAAGTGGCTTGGGACATTTGCGAGGTGTATGGAGAAGGTGTCATAGGCGAGTCTACAGCATGGAAATGGTTTGCAACGTTCAAGAAATGACGATTTTGACGTCGACGACACGTCCCGCAATGGAAAGCCTTCTGAATTTGATGAAGAACGTCTCAAATCACTTTTGAAGGAGAGGTCGCCAAACCAGTCGTGAACTGGCGGATAAAACTATTCTCAATCACCATCATTCAATGGGATTTACCGAAAAATTAGGATCCTGGGGCCTCACGAGCTCAACGAAGAAAACAAAAAAGTCGCCTTCAAATTGCTACTCAGCATCTCGTCCGCCATCAAGCAACACGCGGCCATAAACAGCGATTCTTGTACCAAATCGTCACGGGAGATAAGAACTGCTGCCTATACATCAATATGAAGCAAAGAAAGAAGTGGGTGGCTCCAGAAGATACGCCAAAGCCGACAGTCAAGTCGGATCTTCATCCAAAGAAGATCATGATATGTATTTGGTGGGACTGGGAGGGCATGGTGCACTGGAAAATGCTCGGAAAGAATGCCACGCTCAACAAGGAGCTCTAAATGGCCCAGCTACACCGCGTGAATGAGGATATTCGACTGGAAAGACCTGATCGACATGGTCAAACCATACTCCTTCACGACAACGCCAGGCCCTATGTTGCACAAGTCGTCAAAGCGGTACTCCAAGAGCTCGTATGGGAGGTCCTTCAGCATCCGCCGTATTCTCCGGACTTTGCAAAGACCGATTACCATCTTTTGCGCTCCCGGTCAAACCATATGAAGGGCGTTACCTTCGATAACAAAGAGGGCCTTAAGAACCGGCTCAACAACTTCTTTGAGACCAGCCGATATTTTGCGGAACGGCATCAAGAAACTGGTCGAGAGGTGGAAAGAAGTTGTAAACGGAATAGAAGTCTTCGGTTAAAACGCTTCGAACGTATTCTCCAACCTAATACTTAATGTTGCCATAAATTCTGTGACAAACGGCGAGAATAAATTCGCAGAAAAAGTTCCGTTATTTTTTTTTATTCGTATGCATTGCCCACTCATAAATTATATTCAGTTTCGTGGCAAATTTCGCTCGTTAACAATGGAGTGGGGAGCTAGGGAAAATCGCATTGCAGTGACTGCATTACAAAGTGAAGTAAAAATGCAAGTACGAATTGCTGTAAAAATTTAATATTTCGAAAATATTTGCTTATCGCACGATCAATCGATTTTCCCAAACGTCGGAAGTGGCAGACCGAAAAAGAAGTGGTCGTCCTCGCGTGGTTCGAACCAGTGCAGCCATAAAAGCCGTTCGAGAGAGAATTCGCAGAAATACCCTTTGAGAGCAGAAAATCATGTCCAAATGAATGTGTCGACCACATTTAGACTCTACTTATTCGGTGGCACGCGGTCAATGGCCATGAAAATATTTATTTCACATGTGAGAAAATGTTCACTGTTGAACCAGTTCTTAATAAGCAAAACGACAAAATCTGTGCTAAAACCTCTAACGACGCAAAGCATGTGGTTCCAAGAGTTCGCGTTGCCACCATCCAGTCTCCGTAATAGTTTGTTGGACAGTGTCTTGTAAAGTCCTTACATCTCTTCATTTTTGCCAAAATGGGGTTAATACCGAGCCGAAAGTGTACAAGGAGGTTGTCTTAGAAGGCGTGGTGAAGCGTTGAGCAATAGAGAGCATTGGATCTTCCGGCAAGATTCCACTACAGCACACAAAGCATAAAGCTTGTGTAAAAGCAAATGGTGACCATTTCGAATGAAAATGTTTCTATTTAATAATTACTTAATTAAATAAAACTAAATTCGTTAGAAATTGTGTTATAATTTCATATCTAACTTGTAACAAAACTTATAGCTAAGTACTTTCAAACATATCCATATTTGCTAAAAACATAAATTCAATGTTGCTTTTTTTTGTTTATGTTTTCTTTGCTACAAAAAGGAACTTTTTTGCCTCCATTTCATATTCCAACAACCCTGAGATTTTCGCAACTTACAAAGATCGAAAAGCTCCTCGAATTACTATACAAGTTCAAGCACAAATTGAATTCACTGGAATACAAGATTTAACGAGTACAGTTGCAGGCTTAAGCTTATGGCATCAATATAGTCATTAAAATGCTTTCCATAAAAACCCTTTGCCATTCCTTAGGCGGCATAAAATTTTAAAGCTCACCTTTGTAAAGATTTCGCTTACCACATCATGGTAATATGGATAGGGTTTTCCAATAAGGTGACAACGAAAATAACGACATTTTACTAGTTGGAAAAAAAGAAATCCATTAGTTTTGCGTAAAATTCAAAACTTTAATTAAGATGTTTCAAAATGTACGATTTGGGTCAAATGTACCGTTTTGTTGCACCGGTGCAGTGAACATCGCTCCGCGCGTGAAAGCTGTTTTAAAAGTGTATTAGGATTTTGCAGTGGCGAAAATGCAGCGATCGTTAGAGCAACGTTACTCGATCAAATTTTGCGTAAAACTAAACAAAACGAGTACCGAAACCATTGGGCTACTCAAGGAGGCTGACGGGGACCAATCTCTGTCCAGTGTCCAGGTAAAATGGTGGCACAAGTCGTTCAAGGAAGGCCGGGAGGACGTCGAAGACGAACAGCGATCTGGAAGGCCTTCGACGACGCAAACAGGCGCACACCGCCTTCCTCTGCGCCTCTGCATTGGCCAAGATGGGGGTTTCGGTGCTTCCCCACTCTTCCTACAGCCCAGACCTGTCCCCTCTGGACTTCTTCTTGTTCCCGCGCCTGAAAAGAAAGCTGAAGGGGAGGCGTTTCGACTCCATCGAGGCGATCCAAAACACTGCGACAGCAAATTAAACGCGATTCCGGCGGATGGTTTAAAAAATGTTTCCTGCAGTGGAAGGACCGCTCAAGGGTCCTATTTTGAAGAATACTAGTTGCATAAGCCAAAAGGTTTAATAAAATTGCTTAAAAAAAATAAGGCTCATTACTTTCAATCAAACCCTGTATACCTCAGGAAGTTTTGCAATGAGAATAAAAGGAGGTAATCGCTTGATGCCAGGCCCGGTCTATATGGTGGATGCATTAATAGTTCCCAACCAAGTTTCCGAAATTTTTGGCGAGTCCCTACAGACGTGTGTGACCTTGCGTTGTCCTGATGGATCACAACACCTCCTATGTTTGCCAATTCTGGCCGGTTCTGATCAGTCGCTAGCTTCAAACGCTCCAGTTGTTGACAGTAGAGATATGAATTTAGCCATAGCCTGAATTTTTGCCGTAAGAAAGCAACTCATAACAAATTATTTCTTTCAAGTAGAACCTCCATGACCGTTAGTACTGGTTTGGCCACCGTTTGAGCTGCTTCTTCACGCTTTGATCACGCTCATTTTCGAACAATATTGTCGTATGTGACCCATTTCTCATCTCGAGTCACCATTCGTTTAAGAAATGTGTCGATTTCATTCCGTTTGGCCAAGACTTCGCAGATGGAAACTCGAACCATCCAGGTGTTAATTAGTATGGTACCCAAACATTGAGCTTGTTTTTGAAACCAGCTTTGCGCAAATGACTTAACGTTTTTTTATGATCGACCTTTAGCTTCTGGGCGATGTTACGACTACTAACATGCCGAACAACTTCGATTATTTCGGTGATTTTATCGAGATTTTCTTTAACATCAGTCCCGAATAGACGAAACTAAAATTTCACATGGCCTGTTACAGTTCGACTTCGTTTATCGGCACCATAAACACCATTCACAATTTCTGAGGCCTGGCTTGCATTTTTCATTGTAAAATGTACCGAATTTTCTCTTTGCTGATTTCACACGCTGGCACCACTCTGAGTGGTTCAATTTTCCATGACTCTGTTGCATAGAATCGGTTAAACTCGAGCAAAAGCCTGAGTTATATTGCGTTTGAGGGCTTCGGTTGATCGATTTCGGCTTGCTGGCATAAATCTGCGACTTCTGAAAACCACAAAAGTAAAATCCTTATAGCCCCAGTAAACTAGCCCTGTCTAGTGAACCGTTTATCAAAAGCCTGATATTGACATTATCGGCCTTAATAGCCGCGCTGTTAGTTCTGCCTTTTCCAAGCTGGATAAAGAAGCAAAGCGAATGACGTCTGGTGGTGAACGAGGACAAAACGAAGACCTCCTGGCAACAAACAAACAGTCGGCGCACTCGCGTTTCGGCATCACACCACTGTTGACAGTTATGATTTCGAGGTTATAAAAGACTTTGTTTATCTAGAAACCAGCATTAATACCGATAATAATGTCAGCTTTGACATCCAACGTAGAATCTCTCTTGCCAACAAGTGCTACTTTGGACTAAGTAGGCAATTGAGTAGTAAAGCCCACCCCAAACGAACAAAACTAACACTCTACAAGGCTTTCATCATGCCCGTCCTAACGTATGGCACAGAAGATTGGACGATGATTATAACCGATGAGAGGTCCCTTGGAGTGCTTGAGAGAAATATTCTATGTAAGATTTTTGGACTTTTGCACTGGACCATTCCGTCCGAATGGATACAAAATGCTCCGGCTCTGAAAGTACTCGGTGCGGTATCAGATGGTGGTAGTAAGGAAGAGGTGGAGAAGGACTTAACTTCACTTGGTGTTTTCAAATAAATGACTGGCGCGCTTTAGCGATTATCGCACCATCGAAGAAGACAAAGAAAATCCTAGCAAAGTCAATTCCTATCACCTTCACGAGCGATACAATCAAATTGTTCACGATAAAATTTTATCATTTGCAGCCGCTGCTCAATCGTATAGCTTTATTTGACGATTTAGCATCAGAGATTAAATAACAAACAACTGATTTAATATTTTATTTAGTTTTATTTTTTTCCTTCAACTCTTATTGGAGCATAGGGCGTCAACTACGCCTCTTCGCCAACGAAGTTTTGAGCTTTAAACCCAAGTTCGTTCCACGTAAGGCCAAGGGAGTTAATTTCAACAGATTTAATACTCGCCACTAAAATAGCATGACCAAAACAGCCAATCTATATCAGCTCGTCCCTATTATGAAACCCTATATTAATTCTCACATACACGCACTCCCATTCACCAGTTCAGACGCTTATACTGCATTTTTGCAAACTTCTCAATCACGTTTTCCTCTTTCGCATATTCTATGTATGTATTTACGTTCCTCTGCCTACTCAAACTGTCTTTAATGTCGTACTTCATATTCATTTTCCTTCTTCTCTCATCGGCATCATTGAACGCATTTATACGAAATGAACCTGAAAAGATTGAATTGCTATTGCTTGGCTATAAAAACAATGGCATGGAGGAAGATGGCTCAATTCTTACTATTGGCAACCATTGGAGTGTGCCGGGCGAAATTACCCATAATCCGTGTGCACGTATAAATGTGTATGCTACAGGCACACATATTATTGAGAAATATGAAGATGAGTACGAGCAAGCTTAAAATGACAAGGCCTCACAAAGAAAATGTCATGAAGAGTTTAAAATTATGCGATTTTATATGTAAAAATTAAATTTCATCTGCTCGTATGCCCGCTTTAGACTCAGAGAGTATTGAATTGAATGAGCTCAAATTCGTTGGTTTGTCTTAGCCGGCAAAGTCGATCGAAATTAGTAATTATCACTTTGAATTCAATTCGCCAAAATTTTAATATTCAATGGTGAGAAAGACTCGGAGAGGAATTTGAAGTCTGTACTGCTGTGTGCCTGCGAAACGTGGTTCGTAGCGGTTTCAACAACAAAAAGGGTACAAACTTTTATAAACAACTGTTTAACTGCGCATATGGTGGCCAGATAACTGGATTTCTATTGACGAGCGCCTTATTCGAAGCGTATAAAGGCCGGTTGAGACTGAAATACGCAGACGAAAGTGGAAATGGATAGGCCATACAATCCGTAAATCTGCGAATGGCATCAGCAGAATGTCCCTAGACGGGAAAGGAGCATAGAGACGAAGCCTGTATGACGAATTCACGACATCTGACGACTCGCTCACTTGGCCGCAGATAAAGTCAAAAGCTGCGAGTCGACCCCAATTGTATCGGAACTTTGCGTCCCCAGGCGGCGCGTTAGCAAATAATAACAATATATTTTAAATATAACATTTTTTTTTATTCATTTAATCGAAATAACATAGCTAGAAAAATGTTTAAGATATAACTGAAAAAAATTCTCCCATTGGTGTTAAAGTTATTTACATGAGAATAAAAATACTTATTTTTGCATTGACCTTACTTTAGTAAAGTTTGACGAGTGGTCAAGGCAGCATCAACTTTTGTGATATCATTAGTTGGTTTCCCTAATAATAAATTATAGGTGCGCGACTAAATTATCGCTGTGTTTTTGATGAAAATACAACTTTATTCTGAAAAAAATGGTTACAAGTGAATCATTGAAAGTATTGCCCATCGTTGGCTACTACTTTTTCCCATCTTTTTGGTAGATCTCGTGTACCGTCGCTGTTAAACTGTTCATCTTTTGAGGCTATCCACGGATGAAGCCATTTTTTGCTGTCTTCATATGAATGGAACCGCTGGTTAGCTAGACCATGTGCTATCGATCGGAATAGGTGATAATCGGACAGCGCAATATCTGGAGAATATTGCAGGTGGGGTAGGATTTCCCATTTCAGTGTTTCCAGTTAGGTTTTAACGAGCTTGGCAACGTGAGGCTGAGCGTTGTCATGCAGTATGTAGAATCACTTTTTCATGCCTCTCCGCGTATTGCCGCCGCTTCTTACGCAGTGCTCGGCTCAATCGCATCAATTGAAGTCGATACCGATCCCCAATGATGATGTCGCTTGGTTTTAACAGTTCATAATAAATAACACCAACTTGGTCCCACCAAATACATAGCATAACCTTCGCAGCGTGAATATTCGGCCGAGGTGACGACGTAGAAGCATGACTGGGCAAACCCCATGACTTTTTTTCTTTGGATTGCTGTAATGAATCCATTTTTCATCACCCGTTACGATGCGATGAAGAAAACCCTTCCTTTTTTCCGCGGGAGCAGTTGTTCATAGGCTATTTCAGAACCATTCCCAAAGCATGCAATCGCTTGGAAATGGCGGGTAACTCCTAATACTGAAGCAAGATCTTCTTGGGTTTGTCACAGATCCTTATTGAGCAATGCCTCGAATTCAGCGTCTTTGAAGGTTTTTGGCCTTCCTTCACGCGGACGGTCGTCAACATTAAAATCACCGACTTTGAAGCGACGGAACCAATCTCAGCACGTTGTTTCACTTAAAGCAGCATCTCCATAAACTTTTTGTAGCCCTCAATGCACTTCAGCCACCGTTTTTTTTTCGAATGAAAGAGAAAAATCAACACTTCCCGCAAATGACGATTGTTTGGCACAAAATCAGACACTTTCACAAAATCAAAAGTATATGATACCAAAACAAAATCACTAATGTGTCGAAGCAGTTTGTTTACCATATGGCTAAGCTTCGTTTATGACGTTTAGGTTATGTTAGAATCGACTAGCACACACTGCTGGCGGCAGTTGCGCACCAATAGTTAGGGTAGTAAATTTCAATTATAGATTTATTAATATCAAACTTTACAAAATATTTTTAAAGACAGCAAGAATGCTGGTATCCGACTAGAAAGGCGAATTAAAATAAAATATAACAATAAAAATGTATTTAAAACTTTAATAAATTTTATTTATAAAACCTTTTGTATTTTCATAAGACATACCATGTATATAAGGTAAATTTTAGAAATTATCCAAATATTAGAAATTATTGTTTTTTTTGCCTTGAAACATTTGCGCTGCACAAACCAATCTGCATGTGCCTTCTTGTTTCCCTTTATTTCTTAGTCTGCAATTCATCTAAATGTATACTTTTTCATAATCACTTAAAGTGTGTGTACATTTTTTTGGTGCACCTTGTACTGCATAATAAATTAAAAAAAAAATAAACTAGTTAAAGTAGCGTGAAACACCTCTAAAGGAACTTCCATGTATTTGCTTTACTAATCCCTTTGCCGCGAACTCATAAATATTTTAGTAATTTCAGCATGAAATAAAACTCACTCGAATGTTTTGTGATGTCACGTCAAAGTATTTTCAACACTTTAATAAGTCGCCACTACAAAGTAACAGTTTTACTAACATCACCAACCCATACCAACACAACACATAAGCACAACCAGCGGCCATTGCGCTTAGCCACGAGGCCGCAATTATTGCATTTGTGGTTAGTATGGAGAACAAACAAAATTTCACAGCTTTCACAATTTTGCAAGGCGAAACAACAACAACGACAGCATTAAGAGTGTTGTTTGTTAACGTTATCAAGCAGGCTACCATTGTTGGGTTGCGAGTGTGCAGAGTGCAGAGAGACGACCATAAACAGGCTACACATTCATGTCAGTTGCAGTATGCACTGCATTGCAATAATAACGCAAGTGAGGCGGAGAAGGCGACAACGTCGGAGGGGGAAAATGTGCGAAGTGACCACAACTACAAATGTCATACGAACGCGGTAACTGTCCCTTAATGCCATTACGCAAACAAACGGTGCATGCAAACGCGACGAAGAGCAAAAGAGCTGAAATGAGAAGGAGCAAGTATACATTGCGGTAGTTCTCGCGATGTAGTAGTAGAAGGGGAATGTGGGTAACATGAAACGCTTGTGTGCATATTATGTAAGGTGCCCGTAAGTATGCTAAAGGCTATACTGTAAACTCATTTTTAGCAAAAAATTAAGCCTCATTGTGGTTACGTCGTGTTCGAAATAATGCTATGTCAATGAGTAATCCAGCATTCCCATTTCGTCATTTCTTTCTCCATGCTGTTTTTGCTCAAGCCTTTGTGGGCGCTTTGACGGCATCAGCACTAAGAACATAACATTTTTAGCGCTCTCTCTGTTGGCGTGAGAATATAATAACCCAAACACGCGCATACTTACATGTGTGCATGGATGTACTAATACACACACACACACACTTGCTCATGAACTTACCTACGTATGTTGACAACAAAGCGTACAGTGGTGTACTGTATTACGCCCGTGGTAGCAATTGCATTCCGTTTCGCATTTTGTGGTATCCATCGACTAAGCACACTTTACTTTCAATTAGTACAAAACAGCCTACAAGCAAACACGAATGCAACCGAAAGCGATAACCGTTAACGCGGTTTGTGGCTAGTTGGCGGAGATTGGAGATGGTGTTGACGGTGGTGGTGTTTTGTAGGCCAACTCGGTGCTGCCGGCTATATTAAAAAAGCAACAACAGTTGCAGCAATATTAACCACCACTTGCGCAATACATTGGCTGCATCAACAGCCAGAACAACAACAACAGTAACAGTGTTTCATGAGCTCCTTAACGCGGTTTCAATTTAGCTGCAAAGTCAAAAGTGTTTCAGTGCATAGCTAAAGGTGATAGCGAGTTGAGTTGGGGGTTGCCATAAGATTGTTGATCGCAATAATAAGCGCGGAAGATTTTATAGCTGAGGTTATATGTGAAAGCGGTTAAAATAAATGATTTATAACAAAAAGGCTCAGTTATTTATTTACATAAAAATAATTCGGAAAATGTCACATATATATGTAATGCGAGGATTCGAACTGAGTATTCACAGTGCAATGGAAAGTATCAGACACAATTCTAATACCTAAGCCAAGAAAACCCTTGGATACGATATCCTCCTATGGACCAAAAAGTCTGCTTCCTATTTTATCGAAAGCCTTCGAAAAACTCTTACTAAATCGGCTCAACTCTATAATTGCACAAAGAAATCTTATATCTACGCAGCAATTCGGACTTAGGAAACATCATTCCACCGTCAAGCAGATGAACTCTGTATATAATTTAGCTAGAGAAGCATTCGAAATTAGAGAATACTGCGTGGCCGTCTTCCTAGGTATAGCACAAGCATTTGACAAGGTATGGCACTAGGCCCAGTAATAAGCTGGACAGACAGACTCAGCATCAGAAACAGTCAAGCGAGCAAACGGCCAGCAGGAAAAGCTGCTGGAGCTGTAGCCTAAGAATTATTAGATGGAGGTACATTATGTTAATAAAACCAATGGTCACATATGGAGCAGACGCTTGGGCACCAAGAGTCACTCTCTCGACGGTGCGGGCAGCGCAAACTAAGCCTCAGAGCTGGGGGCGATGCGGACTTGCCCTACAGCTGCGATTGAGATGATGCTTGAGCTGACACGGCTTCATAAAGTTATTCAGCAATCTGCGAAGCGTACCCTGCTGAATATTACCACGTAAGGTTTCGGGAGAGGAAAAGTGATGTCATCTAAACACGGACAGAGATGGCATCATTAAGGTAATCAAATTCGAAAAGAACTTCAGAGTTGAACTGAACAATAAGTTGAACTGTAGTAGATGTGCATTTGAAAAGAAACCCCAGGAGTGTACCCTGGTGTATCCTGCACTGGTACACGGATGGCTCGAAGACCCCAGAAGGCATAGGCGGTGGAATTTACGGTCCCTGAACCAAACGGTCTGTGTCGATGGCCAGTTTTCCAAGCATCTTTCAAGCGGAGATGTATGCCATTTGTCTATGTGTAGAATAAAGTTAGACAGAAATGTCCGGAATGAGCGAATTCCCTTTTGCTTGATGGTGACAGTCAGGTGGCACTCATGGTCTCTCTTCACTGGTCCTTGAGTGAATCGGAAAACTTAATCTAATCGGAACGCACAATTGCATCCGGCTAATGTGGGTTCCAGGACACAGGGGTATAACTGGGAATAAAATAGTGGACGCATTATCGAGAGAAGCTGCGACCTCGCCTTTAATAGGACCTGAGCTCTTCCTTCCTATGGGACAACACACCATCAAGGAGAAGCTTAGAAGTGAAAAGCTAGGGCTAAGGGAGGTTTGCGGAATCCTTCCTGGGAGGGTACAACCAAAAGAGGTTTAAAAAGCTCATAACCCTCTTCAAGGATAAACTGAGAATAGTCAGGGGCATTCTCACAGCCCACTGCGAAGTCATCTGCACATGATCGGCATTTGGTCTACGGATTCTTATCGTTTCTGCGACCAATCTGAAACATCTTGGTCAACTGCAGCCAGAGGAAAGGCCGGAGCAAGGCAAAGGAGCTGGGTTGCTCCATCCTGAGTTTAATAAGGGAACTGGGTCTGGGTGAGGTACTGCACAGGCATCAGCTGTCTGTTAGTTGGCTAAATGACAGTCCAGATTACTGTTTACAAGCGCGCGGAAGCATTTTGTGGAGAGTAAACGCGAAAAAAGAAAATCGGTAATGGATTTCAAACGTTATAGTGTGATTGCATTATATTTGGCTGGAACATCACAACCAGCGATTGTTCGTGAGGTCGAGTACCTTAAGGTAAATAAAGTTTTTGCTTATCGCACCATTTTTCATAACAATAATACTGGTAGCATCGCTAAACGTCATGGAGGTGGTCATCAAAAGACTGCAACGTCACGTGAAATGGTTCCATAAAGTGAGGGACCGACTTGAGCCAAATCCCCGATCCCCGACGAAGTGCCAATCAAATGGCGAAAGAACTCAAAATATCTGACCGTAGCATCCGGCGTATACTGAAAAATGATCTGAAAGTCAAGCCTTACGATTTCCAAACATTGTGTTTTCTGATGAGAAAATTTTTCAAATTGAACAATTCGTAAGCTCCAAAACCGTTTATTTATTTTTTATTATGTATTTACTTATTTTCTCTTTTTTCAGTCCACATTGTTATGAATGGAAATCAAAAGGCACTTGTTTTTGTTACTATGCCAGCAATAACATTCATCACCAATGTTTGAGGACCGCTGCTTATGTCATAGTCCTTGGCCGGATATTACTTAAATACTGTTCGTTCTGGTAACGTAGAAGTCAACTTTCGTGGGAATACAAAGAAAAGCTCGTGTCAGTTGGTGCAATATTTGTTCAAGTACACGCAAAGTGTATTGATCTTCATCTTTTAAAGTACTAAGAAAAATAAGCGCAATAGTGACAGAGTGCTTATGATTTCAATAAGGTTTCTAACCATAATCAGTGAGATTATGGAAGGAGCTCTAGGCCTACTCTGCAATTGGGCCACAGACAGTGGATTAAGTGTAAACCCGAGCAAAACTGATACTGATGATATTCACTAAAAGAACCAAGATACCAAACTTTAATCTCCCAAAATTAGTCTTATGCTAACCCAACAGGCAAAATATTTAGGTGTTATCTTCGGTCCAATGTAGCGTACAGTGTAAAGAAAGCGATAATAGCATTTTACACGTGTAAGAGAATGGTGGGTGAAAAATGGGGTCTCCAACCCAAACTATCCAATTGGTTCTACACAGCCATTGTAAGGCCAATACTAACATATGCGGTACTACTCTGGTGACCCGCAATTGAAAATAAGAACATCTAAACGAACCTGAATAAGGTGCAAATAACAGCGTGTATCTTAACTACAGGAGTGCTGAGCACCAGTCCTACTAAAGCGCTTAATGTATTAACACATCTATTACAATAGGAATTACATATAAAAACAATCGCTACTTGCAGCGCGATGAGACTCAGAGATATAGGAAGCTGGACAAAAAGGTCGTAGGGTCACAGCAAGATCCTTCTACAAGGACCCTCGCTGCTCAAAAACAAATCAGACTACACAGTTCCCGACCTTAACTTCAAGAAAGACTTTACGGTACGTTTTCCACCGAGAGCCGAATGGGGCAAAGAGAAGGTGATTGGAAGATACGATATTGAAATCTACACTGACGGCTCAAAGATGAAGTGTGGTGTGGGAACTGGCTTCCATTCGGAGCCACTCAACCTATCTCAGTCAATTCGCTTTCCTGACTATGTCAGCGTGCTCCAGGCAGAACTTCTAGAGATAAGAGAAGGCAAACTCTAAAACTCTACAAGGAAGTTGGTGCAAGAGTAGGCATCTTTTCAGACAGTCAAGCAGCTATCAAGGCTTTAGATTCCAATTCCTCCTCATCTAAACTAGTCCTACAGTTTAGAGAGGAACTAGAATTGCTTAGTCATTGGCTTGAAATTACTCTGATATGGGTTCCCGGTCACAGGAACATACGGGGTGATGAGATAGCGGATGAGCTAGCAAAAAAAGGTTCGAGACTAGACATAGCAGAGGCGGAGGCAAGCGCAATATTATTAAAACGTAATTCATAATAAAGTTGGTTCAAGCCATCAGAAAGCTGTTAATACCATAAAGCAATAAAAATCAATCGTGACCTAATTCTATATTTGTTGGCGAATCAATAAACACCGATGCCACGTAATGTGCGATTTACATCTGAAATTCCATACGCCATAAATTACATGCAAACTACAGGTGATACTCTTGCCATTTAATACAATCAAACCATAATTTGGTTAAGGCACATATACATACATACATATGTTTGTCATAGCGGCACATATAGCCACACACAGTCTCACACAAAAGGGAAAACGAAAAAGTTAAAGCCAAACAAACTGAAGACTTCTACAAAACAGTCGTAAAACTATCAATAAATATGTGTGAAAGGCAGTAACAAATGCGCCACAAAGTATGCTAATAAATAAATGCTATTTGCTCATGATTGTCAACATGCCAACCATCAGCACATACAAATAAACAGACACCCAACTCATTTATGGTGGCGTCATATGTGTGTGTTTGCCTTGATGCTAATGCAAGGCATTAGTATGTAGATATGTGTGTGTGTATGCGATGCGCATGTATGTGTGTGTGTCGCATTTGCGGGAATGGGAAAGCATTTGCCGTCGTCACTAAATCAAAGTGAAAATAAATTATTGACATTAAAGCAGGCGTTGCATAGAAAATCAAAGCATATCAGGGGGAGGGAGCAAAAAACGAGTGAAATGCAAAATGCGAAATGGGAGGGTTTGCAAAAGCTGAAAGAAACAAAAATGAGAAGAAAAAAAAGCATACACCAAAAGGCAGTAGTAATAAAATAGAAATATTTGTGTAGGTATGCTTGGGAAGAAAAGACATAAGTGATATCGCAGAAAAGTAGGCAACGATTGTTTTTTTGTTTTTAGGGGGACCCATATACAGTCGGGATACATATGTATATGTATCAGTACATATGCGGTCGTATAGGAATACATGTACAGCAGCGTGCTCCACGCTCCATACAAAAAAGCAGCGGTACTGTCAACGCAATTATAAAAGTTATTATATTTTAAGACTGCCACCAAAATATTACGGAAAAATACATACAAACATCTTTTCTTTTTTTGGTTAATAAAATTTATAATATGTTTAAAATCGAAAAATAATGAGATTTTGTTGCTATTTTTGGCTTTGTTTGGAAGATAGCTTTAAGGGAAACTTGAATAACTCACTCAAATTTTGACCGATTTCGACTGTTAAGGTATCATTAAAAAGGTATTTTCTCAATCTCTTCTTTTATTAGAAATTTGTTTACTTCAAACTTTTTTCGCTAGTAAAATTTTTAAACATATTTATGCAGATGGCATAAAGGGCCTTAAGGCTTCATTTGAAATGGAGGTTTTTGGGTGTTTCTTTAAGTGCGCGTAAAACGAAAACGAAAAAAGATTTTTGATTTTTTTTTTGAGTATTTTATTTGTTGATCTATTGTTAAAAAATAAAATAATTTTTTTTGCCACACGAGGTTTGTTCAAAAAGTTGTCAGCCTTCAAAAATGGTCTTTCAAAAACAGGTATGTCGCTGGTGACACGGATTCCGTGACTCACAGGTATCTGAAATCAAAGAGACAAAAAGGTTCTAATTCAGTATAAATGTCGTTATTGTGCGAATTACGATCTTAAAAAAAAATTGACAAAAATGCGGACGTTCAAAGATGAAAACCTGTTGAACTGTTGACACTTTTTTTAATTTAAAGAACCGAAAAAAATACTGAAAAAATCTTTATCCAAATGATCGTAATTCACAAGATAACGACATCAATTCTACGTAATTTAAATTATATTTCATAAAAATCGGTTCAGTAGAACCGGATATATCTGTGTCCATTGTCTATGTGAATACCATTTTTTGAAGACTGACAACTTTTTGAACAAACCTCGTATGACCAAAAAAAAAATTGTATTTCTTAAGAATGGATCAAAAAATAAAATGCTGAAAACAAAAATTAAAAATCTTTTTTCGTTTTCGTTTTACGCCCACTTAAAGGCAATGGATCAAAAAATAAAATGCTGAAAACAAAAATTAAAAATTGATTTATTTATAAAAACTGTATTTGTGGAGGTATTTTCAAAACAAGCAAGCTCACGTAAATATAAATATTTTTCCGAAATATTTTTGCAGAAGCCTTAAAATATAATAAATTGTATAATTCCACAAGCGAAACCGTAACTTTTTTGGTAAGGCATCCTAATGCAGTAGAATCCTTTCCTATATGCAGTGTGGAGTTCTCTCTTATAGCTAAAGTTTAGTTTAGTTTAACAGTTTGCGTGCAAATCACACTCGGGTGGTCTAGCGTTCGATGCTCACTGCATGCATGAACCGTCACACAAGAGAATCAAAACCAGTATCTGCATCCAAGACTCAGTAAAAAAAGTCGCGTAAGCTTCTGCTGTACGCTCGATATGCATTTGTGTAAAAAAATGTAAATTCTAAAGCGTGGCGAATCACCACTAATTCGTTTCGCAGCTCAACAAGATCACCGTCTAACGGCTTTCAATGCTAGAGACGGATCAGTTAACTGAATTCTGCGGTGTTTTATGAAACTTCAATTACCAGCTATTGTTGGTATTGGGTACTAATTCTCAGTGAAAAAAAAAATCTGGTCACCTCTGGCAAAACTCACCATTTTTGCAATCAACTAGGCCCTTATTTCTAGTTAATCCCAAACTTGCCTAGTTCTACGCTATTCGGAACCAATTCAATTTACTGCAGGGTGAACACAAAACTATGCATATTTATCAGTCTGCCTTTCATGCATGCAAATCTTTGAACTCTCGGCCAAGCTATGTATGTGTCTTGCTGGGCAAATATCATTTTCTGTTGCCAAATTTAGAAAATAATTTTTCTTTGGAGTCTGCACACATACATGTGCATGTGTATGTATGTATGCGTCTTTTGTAGAAACTTTGATAGAAATGTCTGAAACGAATGTCAGCGAACGATGCAATGATAACGAATTGTAAAAAGAAAGTAGCGATTTAAAAAACCTGATAGCATTTGTTATTTACCGACATATGTGAGAAACATGAATGAGCCCGACTCAACTGTGCTCGGTTAGTTCTGAGTCAAAGAGAATGGCAAATTATTAAACTAAAGTGGACTACCTTGTTTTCATTACTTCTCGTTCGTCATCTTTCATTAACTGGAGCCATGGATGGAAATACACACAACAAATGCTCATGTGTATGTATGTATAGGTACATAAACGCGGCCGCTGTATCCGAATGGGTTGGTGCGTGACTATATCATTCGGAAGTGACCAGCTTTGAATCCCGGGCATGAAACATCAAATGATAGAAACAGTCTCCCCTTGGCAGTCAATGGCAGCCCTCCGAGTGTATGTATTTCTGCCATGCAAAAGCTCCTCATAAAAACCCATTTGTTGTTCGAAGTTGGCTTAAAAAGGTAGGACCAACATCAAGCCGCACACCACAAGTAAAAGCAGGAGCTCGGCTAAATCAGTAAATGGTGCAATCGCCAATTTGAGTATTACTTGCTTACTTACTTAATTGGCCGTAATCACCCGTTACCGAGTTACAGCCTGCCGAATACTGTCGGGCCAGTTGTCTCTCTTTTCCGCACACCTTTCTCAGTTTCTTAAGCCACGAGAAGCCAGGCCATTTTCATTTTCATTCTCAATTTGGTCCTTCCACCGCACATGAAGACGTCCTCTTCGCCGTCGACCGCCAATTACCGTTTCAAGCACCTTCTTCGCCAAAGCAGTTCCTTCCATACAGGCGACATGACCCAGCCACCGTAGTCGTTGTAGAGTGACTCCTTTGACTATGTCGATGTCTCCACAAAGCTCATATAGCTCGTGGCTCATTCGAATGCGGTAACCGTCATCCACGCGAGCAGGACCAAAAGTCTTGCTTGCGGCTGCATCTGATTGTTTGACTGACCCGGACTCAGCGCCAAAGAGATCCACCGGGATGATGAGCGTCTTGTAGAGAGTTGATTACGTTCGTCGAGGGAGGGCTTTACGTACAATCAATAATTAATTTACATATCATTAATAATTAATCAATTCATGCAGTTTGGCGGCGACAACTCCGGGTGAAGGTGCTGGTGCGTTATCGTGGTGAAACAGTACCTTCTTTTTCCCCAAATGCGGCCGTGTCGCCTTCTATTTTTTGTGAAAGCGGTCCAATGACTCACTGTAGTATTGTCCAGTGATGGTCCCAAAAAATCGTTGCCACGACCTTTCCACCCGATGGGACTATCTTCGCCTTTTTTGGAGCAGATTCACGGAGAGAAATCCATTGTTCTAATTGTTTCTTAATTTCTGGTGAGTAATGATGAGTCTAGGTTCGACTGACTTATGACCTCAGTTACTTCGCGCACTTTCGTTCATCGATCAGCGAGAATTATTTCGTGGACTATTGTGAATGGTTTCCTCGGTAACCACGTCTGCCGGGCGTTCTGGTCACTCCTCATCAAAATCCGATGTTCGCCCACGTTTAAACTCGTTCAACCAATATCTAACTGTGGTCATAGATGGCGAAGCGTCTCCTTAGAAAGCATCCAACTTTGTTTTTATCTCCTCACATTTTGTCCCATCAGGCCCGTGCGCACGGGGGGTTTGCAGGATTCCAACACGAAACGCGTCTTACTCGAATAGCTACCAAATCCAAAATAATCAGTCTGAAATTTGTTTTGTCGTCGTTTGATAGATGGCAGCATACGATGCTAACATCAACTTCCCTCAGGAGCACTCTCTGTCATCAAACCTAACGATATGGAGGTCGAGGTCTCATTTAAGTCCGAGCAATATGGGCATTGGACTAGAAATTCCTTTTAAATATCTCGAGATAGAAAGGGGCTTCGTAAAGTTCTCGCTGGAATAAGAAAGTTAATGCGTAGCAAAAGAAATGCACAATCAATGTCACCTGAAGTAAAATTAAATATAAAAGAGAGCGATAGAATCGACCCTCTGTACCCAGGTGACCTTTAGCCCCTCGCCTCATTTGAAATGGTGTCTTTTTTGGTGTTTCTTTAAAGCGTGTAAAACGAAAACGAAAAAAGATTTTTTAATTTTGTTTAGCCTTAAAGTCAAAAATTGATTTTTTATTTTTATTTTCAGTATTTTATTTTTTGATCCATTGCACAATAGGTCAAATGACTACTTTTTGTGTGCAAAATTATTTACAGCTATAAAATCATGATATTCAAACCAAAACCAGTCATGAACTCACTAGTAAGAATAAATCTAAAAAAAATGGAATTTAACCCATTAACAACCATAAATTAAAATTAACACTTTTGCAGTAATTAATGTCAGCGTGACAATCCATTTATTTTTTTAATTATAGAAACATTATTAATTACTTAAATCTATAATAATTAATTTTGTAAATTTAAATTAAATATACATCTTCAATTTTATTATTACCTATAATTTCATCGTCATAGTTCAGTTACTTCTGAAGGAAGTGTGGAACGTTTTCTATTCGACGTACCTGGTTAATCAAACGTTTGCTTAATTTGAGCTTTACCAGTGCTATTATCAAATCCATAGCTTAATAATAATTAAGAGCTTAAAAAATCTTTTTGCATCTCAACAATCAAATTTGCATCTCCATCTCAGAGCCACACTGCTCTAAAATAGATTGCAACGAAACTTTTACAAGAGTCTCAGTTGCTTATACCCTGAGGTCGCAATTTAAATTTAGCGGCTGTAATTTTAGAATAGTGTGGATAAATGTCGCAGTTTCTTAACTTATTTTCGTAGCGTATTGCGTTGTACCGCTCTTTTGAAAAATTGATTTCAAGAAGGAAAGCTAAAGCCTCATCTGCAGAAAGTTGAATTGGTGATTTGGTCGCTTGAATACACATCTTCCGCTTTTTTAATAGCCTTGTTGGGCTTTCTATATTTTCTTTTGGGATTGCAGCCAAATCGATATCCCTTTGCTAACGAGCCGATATTGCTGCTGCATGAACAAGAAGATTAGTATCAGCTTTCTCAGTAGAAAGGTCTGCAGCTTCTTTTCTTTTGCCAAATTCTGATTTTTCGCTGAATGACACACGCGGACGACCAACAATTGTATTAGTTGATTTTTTGGGAATGCTATTTACCACCAATTTTAACTCCGACTTTAGCCACACATTATTTTGATCCCTAAAGCCGTTTATCTGTATGTGACATTTTTTCACTTTTGAGTTAATTTTAGAATAAAAAAAATGTATTTTTTGCGTTAAATCCTTCTTCATTTCATCATAAATATTAATGTCCTTAATTTTTCCAAGAACATGATTAAAACGGTATCAAATTTTTCTTTTTGTAAAAGTTTTTTTCACCATATTTCAAACATATCGTTTTTTTTATACTGAGGATGCCTAAAGAAAAGTGGAATTACTCTTAAAACGCAAAAAATCGCAATTTGAAATAAATTGTCAATAACTCATTAAATAACATTCCATCAATTTTTTCTAATGAATTGGGGTCAGAATTTTATAGGGTTTCCAGAAAGCCAATGTGGAAGATAACTTGTATCACTTCAAGGTTATGTAGGCTAATAAGTTATTTACAAATATAGCAACATAAATACAAAGCGTTTTAATTGAATTCATATAGGTATATATGTACTTACACATGTCTCATTATTTTCCATTTAACATTAATGAATTATTCTCAACACAATTCGAGAAACGCGAACTCAAAGTTCACCAATCACTGCTGAACTCGCAAACAAATTTGTGAGAAAAATTACGTCGATTGACTTTGACGCGTGCCTATGTAACGGTACTTTTTATTAAATGAAAATCAAACCCACGTACCTTTGTTTTGAAGTATTTATAATTACAAGTCATCAACAAACTAAAACAGCGCTTTTATTCTTATCACATTTGCACAGCAAAAACTTTCATTGCCTAAGGTGCATTGTTAAGAAATAAAAAATTTGTTTTGCCCATATGAGGTTCGTTCAAAACGTTGTCAGCCTTCAAAAATGGTCTTCACATGGACAATGGACACAGATATAGTTGCTTCTATTTAACTGATTTTGATGAAACTTTTCAGTATTCAGTATTTTTTTCGGGTTTTTAAAGTCAAAAAACGGGTTTTCATCTTTGTACGCCCGCCATTTTGTCAAGTTTTTTTTTTTTTAAAATCGTGTACACACGATAACGACATTCATACCAAACAAGAACTTTTTTGTATTTTTGATTTCAGACATCTGTGACATACCTGTTTTGGAAGGCCAGTTTTTGAAGGCTGACAACTTTTTGAACGAACCTCGTAACATACATAACATGAACGAAATTTGTAACATAAATTTGGCTACATAATTTAAACCGTGTTCAAGAGTTGTTGCCTGAATAAACTCCGAGTGTAGAATCATATCGTTTTTACGCACATGATTTTGAGCTCAAAATCACAATAGCTTTTATTAGTTCCAACACAATTAAAAATGAAGGAGTAAGCTAAATTTAGTTCGAGATAGCATAAATTATATGGAGAAAATATCTATGAAAAAAATTCAAAAATCAAAGTGATTTTTGAGCCACTTAAAACTTGCTTTTTAACTTTAAACTCTGATTAAAATGAGTATAATTTTTTAGGGTCCGGCCATAAAAAGGCCATAAATTTAGTTTGGAAAATTACTTTTATTCAATTCAAAGTAAAAAATTCACACATTAATAATAATAAAAAATTAAGGATCAATTTACTTTTGCCCGATATGACCGCCTTTTGCCTTGAGTACGGCCTTTTGCCTTGAGTACGGCCTTGAGACGTTCCAGAAACCAATCGCAACCTGCCGGAATGTGACTTACAGGTATTTGGCCCACTCGTGGACAATGGCTTTTTTCAGCGCCTCGAGACTGGTGAAGCTTTTAGTTTGGACCCTGCTCTCCAAAATGGTCCGAAGAGAATAATCCATCGGAATCGCGTCTGGAGAATTTGAGAGCCATTGAGTGGACGTTATGAAGTGCGGAATGCTATTTTTTAGACATTCTGCTTTGTGAGACAGTCCCGAGTCCTGTTGAAACGTCCGAAATGTTTGTTTGCCCACGGGCAGGGCAATGAACTATATTTTCATGAATAGATTAAGAATTAAAGAAAAAGCAAATGAATTGTCAAAATTTGTCAATAAGTACTTCTGCTATAATGCAGGAGATACATCACTAAATTATTGAACTGCTTTTAAAAGAAAACTCAGTATAATAATAAGTAAATAAGCGGAAATGCTATTATAATATTGAAATCGCGTCAAAGAGTATTCAAACATATTTTTAGAAGTATGAATTTGTGTTTCTCAACGCACTGCAACTCGCTTTAAGATTTTAACATTTTCGATTTTATATTGCTGCCATTTCATTTGCAGTCCTCACAAGCATGCGTCTATATACTCATACTTATACACTTATATACATACATACATGTGAGTCGCCATTGTCATTGCACATAGATTTGACCTTTAACACTCCGGCTGCTCTAAGCCACTTCGACGACGTGAGGTTTTATTTCCAATTTTGCTGCTTTTTGCTACTGTCGCTGGCGTGCACAACAATAAGTGTGCTTGTGTGCGTGCATGCGTATTGTCACTTTACGCTGCACTCACACACACACACACACACATTTTAAGTGTGCTGTGGTTACAGTGTTTGTCCGCCTTTCTTTTGTTTGCTTCTACGAGTATTTGCATTTTGCGCTGGCTTGTTGCCACGTAGCCAGTGCTGGAATGGTGATTGTGAAAAAGAAAGAAAAATGTACCCTTTTTAGAAAAAATATATAACTGGCCTCATATTGGTTTCAAAAAATCTTTAAATGTTTTATTTAATTAATAAAATGAGAAATATTTGTAATACTTGGAAAGTCTAAGAGATTTTGCGGTCAAATTAAAACCATAAAATACTTGAAAGCATCATCGACCATTCCCTTCATCTTTTTCGGAAGTTGTGGATGGTACAGAACTCTTTCTCTTCCGCTATTCGGCTTTCACCAGACTTAGATGATGTATTTTTGATCCGGAAGTACTGATAATAGACATATTCACATTCCTTCAACAAACTGCTAAGATTCTTAAAAAAACTGGGATATTTGCAGAAAATTAATTTCAATATTTCTCAGCGAAGCTTACGGAATTATAATATTTTCTGGTTAGGGATGGTTAGAACTAATTATGCTTCCAATGCTCCGATTTCTATAACTTTAAGAGAATCTAATTCGCTTTCAAATCATATTGGCCTATATCTTTCTTCAACAAAGAATCACTTCAAATTGTTACTAAATGAATTGCTGAACCAAATTCTTAATATTATCAATTATTTTTTCCCTGCAAATTATAAAAAATGTTACCTTTTCTTTCATTCATTACAATGAAACGAGTAAATTATTAGTTTAATTAAATTTTTATTAAATTATTTAGCATTAATCTGTTCCCCATAGTCTGTAAGAAAGATAGCATTTTTTAGACTAATAAATGAATAAATAAATAAATAAGTTGAAGAAGTGTGTGATTTTTTAACTTCAGAATTTTTTTTTTCGTTTATATCTCAAATGTTTCTTAGATTTGTTAGGTTTAAGAAATGAGTAAAGATTTTTTGTTCTCGAAAAAGTTTTCTTACATATTTTTTCGATAAATGTAAATCGATTTTTTTTTTTTTTTGGAAGAAAGAAGTGCTTCCAACTTCTGGATTGTTTTTTTTTTTCATTTATTTCTCAGATAGTTTTAAATATTCTAGATTTAAGAAATGAGTCAACATTTTTTGTTCTCGAAAATCGTTTCCTTACATATTTTTTACGATATGAGTCGAAAATTTGAATATTTTTGTAAGAAAAGAGCGATTCCGCAACTGCTGTTTTTTTTGCCATTTAGTCTCAAATCTTTTAGGTTTGTTAGGTTTAAGAAATGAAAAACGTTTTTTTGTTTTTGAAAATCCTTTCCTTACATTTTTTTTTGCGATAAATGTAAGTCAACATTTTTTTATTTTTTTTGGAAGCTAAGAGCGTTTTCTTAGCTTCTGGATTTTTTTTGTCATTTATATCTCAAAATTGTTTTTAGATACGCTTTGTTTATGGTACAATTTTTTTTCGAAAATTTGTTCCTTGCATATTTTTTACGCTATAAGTCGAAGTTGAATAAGTTGAAGGAGAGGCGATTTATCAATCATTCACATAATTTTTCTTTTTAATAATTAATATCTCAAATTTGCCTTCGATATGTTTTGTTTAAGGAATGAACAAATTTTTTTTTACGATATAAGTCGTATAATTCTGATATTTTTGGAAGGAAAGACAGTTTCCTCAGCTTCTAATTTTTTTTTCATTTATGTCTCAAACTTTTCTTAAATATGTTAGGTTTCAGAAATGAGTAAACATTTTGTTTTTTTTGATTTTGAAATTCCTTTCCTTACATATTTTTTACGATATGTCGAACTTGAATGAGTTGAAGGAGAGGCGATTTATCAACCATTCACATCATTTTTCTTTTTAATAATTAATATCTCAAATCTGGATTCGATATGTTTTGTTTAAGGAATGAACAAATTTTTTTTTACGATATAAGTCGTATAATTCTGATATTTTTGGAAGGGAAGACAGTTTCCTCAGCTTCTAATTTTTCTTTCATTTATGTCTCAAACTTTTCTTAAATATGTTAGGTTTCAGAAATGATTAACATTTTATTTTCGAAAAACTTTTTTATATACAATATAATATTTCTTACGATATATGTAAGTCGAAAATTTTTAAATTTTTGGAAGGAAAAGACGATTCCACAACTTGTGCATTTTTTTTCATTTATGTTGTATATAAAATATTTCTTCAATATGTTTTGTTTAAGGAATGAGTAAATTTTTTTTCGAAAATCGTTTCCTTACATACATATTTCTTACGATATATGTAAGTCGAAGTTGAATAATCTTAATTTTTTTCATTTATATCTCAAATTTTTCTTCGATATGTTTAAGGAATGAGTAAACATTTTGTTTTCAAAAATCGTTGCCATACATATTTTTTACGATATAGTTGATATTTTTGGAAGGAAAAAGTGATTCCACAACTTCTGGATGTTTTTTTTTTGTCATTTATCTATAACTACATTTTTTTTATGTTAGACTGAACTTTTGAACTTGTAGTCACGCATACTAGACCGGCTCGGTTTAATAAATAATAAAAAATTTTTTCCGAAAATCTTTTTCTTATATATTTTTTATGATATAAGCCGAAAGTTTTCATATAAAAAAAATATATAAACATTTTTTTAATATATTATATATTTTTTTGTAAATCTAAATACTTTGAAAACTTTTAGTTTAAAGGTAGATATTAAATTTAATTACCCTCAAAATGATATATTACTTGTTTTGATAGATTAATGGCTTCTCCGGATAACAGACGATTTTTATATTTTAAGTTCTTTTATCTTTTTTTACCTTTGTTTTCTTTAATTCAAAAGCGTTGTTTAGCTACATCACAGAAAAAATTGTATATTTTCGTACACAGCAACCGATTCTACAAAGGAGTTGGATGGTCTGAGTCTTGAAGTTTTGGCTGTAAATTAATATACAAGGTGGCTCAAAATTAATCACTCTATCGGAAGATTTCTAATTTTTGCAAATGGCGTCAGACGTGAACTGGACAGCTGCAGTGTACAAAAAATAAGCAACGCAACGCGTAAAGGTCAAATTAAAGATTTCCATTGCTCAAAATAATTTTTCCTATTTTACTAAATTATTATTTTTTATTTTATTATTTATTACTTATTATATTTTTAATTTTATTTTTATTTTTTATTATTAATTACTTAATTAATTAATTAAATTTTATTATTATTTATTATATTTTAATTTTTTTTTATTGCTCATTATACTTTTATTATTTTACTAAAAGTTATTCAGAAACAAAAATTGGATGATTAATTTTGTATAATAATAATTATCGAGTTACTTTCATGGTTTTATTTATTTTAAATCTTGGTATTTTTCAAACTTGAAATAAAATTAAAAAAAATACTAAAAATTACTTCAATTTGAATTGCTAGTCGCCCTTGTTTGAAGTCGTTTCGCACAAAAAACATACAAGAAGAGCAATAGTAGCAACAGCAGCTGCATGGCGCAGCGCAGCAAAAGCATTGAAATACACATCCAGTAACGGTACAATATGTGTTGCCTTATTGTATGCATTTTTCCTGACTTCATAGAGACATTTGCGTTGCTCACTGGCAGTCGAGCAACAACAGACAAGGAAAAATGAAAAATAATACCGTTGTTTGTGCGGAGAACCAGTTAACTGCTTGTCTTGTTGTTGCTATACATATACTCGTATTTTGTTCTTTTCTGTTTTTTTCCTTTCTAATGTTTGCATCCATTCTTTTGTGCTTTTGAGTTATTTAACTCTGTGTTTCTGTGCATGTGCAACTTTGTATGTATGTATTTGAGATTTTTCACGTACACTTATACATGTAACTTATTCGGCAAGCATTTCCGTTTCCGTATTCCGCATGTACTCATATAACTCTCCGTCAACGCTTAGTGAACATATTGCCTTCGCATAGGTACATAAATAAATAAAAAAAACGTATAGCCACACACACAGTTGCACAAAAAAAATAAAACCTATTCTTTGCACTCTTCTTCACTGCTGCATTTCTACTTCACATCATACTAAACACAAATATTATGACTGCTGTGCGCTTGAGTTGTTTTGCTCTCACCAAAGTTGTTGCTCTTATTGTTGTTTTACTACTTAATTCTTCTATTTACTTTGATATTGTTTTAATTGTCGTTTGTTTTTTAGCATTATCAGTCTTGTGTTTCTCCGCAGGTTTTTCTATATACTACGCATTGAAGAGGAGAAAGAGAGGGGCAAAGAATATATTTAGCTGTCGTAAGTGAAGACATTATGCGACTCGTCATATCGGATAACTGTCAGAGGTTTTTAGCGAATTACGAGTATATCATTATGCTATTGCAATAATGCAATGTTATTGTTGTTGTAGTGTAGTTTTAGTTGGAATTTTATAGAAAATGCACCGCTATTAGAAAATTCGGTTCATTCTTGTTTCATGCCCGGAGAGGTTTTGTGGGGGAAGAGGTACAGAAATGCAATTTTGACTATTTTGAACTCAAACAGGCTGAGGGAGTTCGAAACACTGTTGCGAGACTATAGCTACACAGGATAGGATGGAGTGGTTGTCGCTGCCAATGCCGATGAAGATAAAGGGCAATTGTCATACCACAGTAAAATTCATTTGTAAACTCAGCTAAACCTTCTAAGGTCATTAGGAATTTCAATCCGCAGGCATTTTCTTGTCAAAGTAAACGACGAAGCCACCGACCTCCACCCAATAAAGGCAGGTGTGCCACAGGGAAGGGAACTAGGGCCTGCATTATTTATTTAATCAACAAACAAGAGGCTTACAGACTATTACATAGGTAGATACAAATTAAGACCTTATGACAAGAGTTTTATAAGTAACTTCTTAAAAGTAACCTTAGAGTAAGAGAAATCATAGACTAACGAAGAAGAATAAGCATTAAATTGAGCTAGCGTCCTTCTAAAATGAGCATTCATTACATAAAAACTTTTAGCAATACCCACAAAAACAGTTCATTACAATGGGAAATGCGTGAGGGAACATTAAAATTAATTTTATTGAGAAGATACGGACAATATATTGAGCCCGCACAAATATCGAAGGCAAAACACATCGACAACAAAACACGCCTAGACTCTAAGGACATTAGATTTATTAATAAGTAACGAGACCAATAAGACGGTATGGGAGCAACGAATTTCATCGAGCGCAAAGCAAAACGCACAAAAGCTCTCTCGAATTTCATCGAGCGCAAAGCAAAACGCACAAAAGCTCTCTCGGCGCAAAGCAAAACGCACAAAAGCTCTCTCGACAGACTCTAATCTATTAATATAGACTGCCTAAACAGGTGACTAACGGGGGAAGAGCGTAAGGAGGAAAGACAGGGGAGCATAAATGAGTGGCAAAATCGCTGGGACCTAGCGATAAAAGGGTGATGGACGCATAAACTCATCAGAAGCGTGCAGGCATGGGTTGATAGAAGACATGGTGACAAGAATTACTACCTGACACAATACCTGACGGGATATGGATGCTACAGAGAGTATCTTCAAAGACTCGGCCACGAGGATGCAGCAGACTGCTCGTTCTGTGGCAACGGTAGTGAGAACGCGGAACATATGTATCTTCTTCTCCTGCCCGAGATACGCATCTGAGAGAACGTCGATAGAAGAAATGATAAAAGAAAGAATACTCCCAGGCAACGTTGTAAATCACATTCTGGAATCGAAGTTGGGTGCGCGAAGATGAGAGAATGGAAAAAGAATGGGAACGCAGTAAGCAAAGAAGACAAACAATTAATGAAGGGTAAACACAGACAGAAACATATGTAAAGAGCCATACTGGCCAGCTTGATCCCGCGATTCAATGCTTAAACGGTGGTACCGCAGGTCAAACTAAAGCTACAGAGGTCGGAATTAGGGTTTAGTACGTAGGTGTAGTAATACTGGCTGTGCGTGGCCCTGGATGAGGTGCACTTTTAGCGATCCGTTTGAATCGTGCATGCGGTCTATGTTGACGGTATCTATGTAAGATTCCCCTTTCGGATAAAAAAAATGGTTTTATGCCGTCTGTTTTCGTAACAGAAATAGACTCAGCGGTTTGCCATTGTCTGCCGAGGAGCGACAACTAATGGAGAAACAGTTTCTGTCATTTGTTGTGACACCCTACCGCATGGAGAAGGCGAATCTATTAACGGTGGTATCGGTAAACCACCTGTTTTGTTTTTTTCGCCGTGTACAGCGGAATGTCAGTCAGAAAATTAAATGACAAAAGCCGTTCCATTCGCAGTATCGTCGCATGCTCCAATTTCATGTCGACCCTGCAATATTCTGCGTCCGATTCTTTTTCCTTTCTACTTTGTTTTGTCGTGATATTTCTATGTATATAACACTGTTGCTAGTCTAGCGCCACCACCTTTAAGGGGTCCGTGGTCTAGAAACTTCAAAAAATCGATTTTTTGTTTTCGAAAATATGTATAGTATCATAAGAATATACTGTGAAATTTTCATGCGGAAATTCCCAATATTATAGTTTCTACAGCCCATTAAATAGGTAGAGAGCAGTCCGTGCGCTCCTGTACCTCAAAATTTAAACTCATTTATCTCGAAATGACTATTTCCGGCCTGGTGTTGTCAAAAAAACAAACTACTCAACCGAATCGTCTGAAATTTTAATATGTTGTTCACAACATCAATGGCTAACGCCCGTACTAGAATCATATTATTATTTCAATTATTTCGTATTTTTTTATTAAAAAACTGAAAAAACCCCGATTTTTAGAGTATCAAATTCAAAACCGCGCCATTTTGACAAATTGTTTTTTTATTTTTATTCTAGTAGCGGGGCATAGCTACAGTCATACTGATTAATATTTTTTGGTTTTTGTGTTTCAGATAAATATCGCTTTTCATTTTGTTTTTATTGTAAAAAAAAATCCTGAAAATACCCTAAATTTTTGAGGTCTAGACCACTGGGACCCCGTAATCGCTGTTTGTGTGAAGCCCGATTCTCCAGAAGTCCCTTGCGGTGAACATCACAAGTCCTTGCAGGTTCATCCAAAACCAATCAGACAAGAGAAATTAGTTTTATTAATAGATAATCTCGGGCCGGATCGAAGCTTTTTTTTTTTTTTCAAAATGAACAAAATGGCGGCCTCAGAAAATTTTTTCCAGATTTTAGAAAGAAAAACCAACAGTTAATTGTTAAAAAAAAATCGAAGTTTTTGAAAAAAAAAAATCCTTCGATCAGGCACAAGTTTTTTATGTTTTTCAAAAGCTGTATAAATTTTATTGAAATCTACGTAGCGGTTTTTAAGTTACAGTGTTCACCAGTTTGAAAAACATAGTTTTGAGAAAAACGCATTTAAAGTTTTGCTATCGGCTCCGGAGCGGCCGAGCGCCCTTTGTTAATTGTTGAATAACTTGAAAAGTATTTGTCGGATTCACTTCAAATTTTTACACAATATTTTTAAAACATTATACTTTAAGAATGAATGCGCCTTGCGAATGGTTGACACGGATCAACCCAGTCGGTTATATCAGCCTACTGTTTTATGTTGATTACTTTGCTTCTCGCTTTATGCTGATATAAATCATAACATACAAACTAAAATCGAAAACAGGTATTAGTTAGTTTGACTACTTAGCTGGAATACTTACTCACATGTGAAAGATAACGCACATGAAAAACGAATAAATTAAATTCCAATTAAAAATGATTACAGGGGGATCATCGCTTGTTAGCGGATTGACAGTTAGCATATTTAGACATTTCCACGAAAAACTAATAAAATTAAATTGTTCTAGCATATTTTCATAGGGTAACAATCAAATTTAATCTAAATAATATTTTGTATGTAATCATAACCTATTTCGAGATATTGCAAAATGTATTTTAGTCATATTTTTAAATTAGTCACATTGAAATATTACCTCAGGTTCGCTTCAATTCTGTTTAAGTCCCGTACGAATGCCTTGCCTTTTTTGTAATTATCTTGCCCAAAATCAACTTTAACACTAATTAAGAGGTATAAGTTAAGCCTATAATCAAATTAAAAAAATAATCTTTCAGATGATTGTTTTTTTTTAGTTTGAATGTGTACGATGATCACTTTCAACATAATGGAAATGCCCCTATAACTCTTATATAAAAAAAAAGAAATTAATCATCCATTTTCTTTTTTGAATAACTTTCTTACTAAATAAAACAAAATGGGTTTTGAGTGATGGAAAACTTTATTTTAATCTTTACGCGCTTCATTGCTTGTCTGTTTGTATACAGCAGCTCTCTATTTCACAAATGTCAAATAGGATTAACGTATGAGGCCATTTGCAAAAATTACAAATCTTCCGATAGGGTGATTAATTTTGTGCCACTAAATATGCGAGCGTAAAATGCATTTTTCGTTTGTCTACAATTCATTTTATCGAATACCTTGCAGCTGATAGTTTGACACATTTACTAGACCTTACCAGCAAAAAGTCTTCGCCTCAATAGTTACAACGCGTTGAGCTTTTCGCTTATATGCTTATCTCTCTCTAGCGCATCAAATCAATAGGCAGGATCCGGAACTCGAAGTGTTGCCAACTAAAAAGGCCATAAATTTAGTTTGGAAAATTACTTTTATTTAATTCTTGCTCTGGCTATGACCTTGAGACGGTCCAGAAAGGAATCGCAACCTGCCCGAATGTGACTTACAGGTATTTTGGCCCACTCACGGACAATGCTTTTTTCAGCATTTTTTTAACTAATTTGAGAACCATTGTGTGGACGTTATGAATTTCGCAACGTTATTTTTTAGCCATTCTCGGTTCACTCGAGCTTTATGAGACGTTGCCGAGTCCTGTTGAACCGTGCATGGCCTGCCACCGTCTGCCCACGGCTTAAAAGTAACCTCCAGAATACTTTTCTAATAATATTTCGCATTTATCTTGACGCCAGGCTCGATGAAAACGAGTGGAGAGCGCCCATTTGCGGTTACAGAGGACCAAACCATTTCCTTTGGTGGGTGCTGACACCTAGTGGCCAATCGATGACTCAAATTCTCGTTTGAACGGTCGGTCAAATAAACCCTATCGTTTTGGGAATTTACGAATTGCTCAATTTGGAAAATTTGCTAGCCAGAAAACACAGTGTTCGGAAATTAACCGCTTTCGGCCAAGGAAAGCAACTCCTTCGCTCTGTCGAGTCTGACTTATTACTGCTTTGGTGTGAGATCATTTTTCAGTATGCGGCGGATGCTACTTTCAGATATTTTAAATTTTTTCGCCATTTTATTGGCACTTCGTCGGGGATCGGGGACTCGGCTCAAGTCGCTTCCTCACTTTTTGAACCCTTTCACGTGACGTTGCAGTCTTTTGATGACCACCTTCATAACGTTTCGCGATGTTACCAGTGTCAGTGTAACGAGTAATGGTGCGCTAAGCAAGAACTAATTTTACTTTAAGATGCTCGAGCTCACGAACAATCGCTGGTTGTGATTTTCCAGCCAAATATAATATAATGCAATCACACTATTATGTTTGAAATCCATTACTGATTTTTTTTTTCGCGTTTACTCTCGGCTAAATGTTTCCGCACGCTTGTAAACAATACCCTGGACTGTCATTTAGCCAACTCACCGACAGCTGATGTCCGTGCATCAACTGCGCGAGCGGTCTGAAGTTGGTTACACCTCGCGTGCCGGACCCGGTATTATATAAATGAAGAAGAAGAAAGGCCAACAGACGCAACGTCCCTCAAGCTGCAATTAGTGGTGCCATGCCATAGCCATAACCGTAACTATAGTAATCATATATCAAACATAGGAGCATAACTGTAAACGGTTATAGGTGCCGCAACATAGCGTCATAGCTATGCCGATAGCCGTATGTATGCATGAATTTTGGTTTTCCCCTAAACCGTAAGCAGCTGTGAACTACTTGAAATTTGTTTTGATTATTGTGATAAAAATGTGATATTAGAAATGAACGAGGAAAAATTAATTGACTTGGTGAAGAATTATCCGTGTTTTTATGACAAATTGCAAATTTTTTCATTAATTTTACTCCAATACCAGCCGTTTATGGTTGTGGCACATAGGGTACATAGGCCGCTATAGTTATGGTTACGGCTCTGGCGTTATGGCTACGGCACCACTAATTAGAGCTTAAAACTGGTAACTTCTAACAAAGAGAGAACCTCAATTTTACTCTCACGCGAATTCTATTTTACTCAATTTTTGCGTACAGGATGGCTTTCAAGTAAAATTTGTTAAAATCTATTAAAAAAAGCAAGCTCGGGCTCATGCGTTAAATTCGAAATAGGGGTAAAAATTGCTACCATTTGTTTTCTTTTCTGTTTTTATTATCGCCGCTGCATAAAAATAAGAATTAAATAAGCTATTATTTGCAGATGTGTGAAATATTAATATTATTTACTTAGCAATAAAAATTTTCACTAAGAGTTTTCACTTTTCCCGTTTTTTTTTTTTGCGTTCTATATTTCGCATACGCAATTTTTTTTCTTGCAGCAGAAATCAAAGTAGAAATTTTTGAAAAAATAATGTCCAAAGTTATTCTCACAGATTTTCTTTATTTCTCTTATGCATCATTAAAAGTTTTCTCCGCAAGCATTCACTTGAACTTTTGCTCGAAAAGTGGCAAAAAAAAAACTAAAGAACTTGCTTTCTTATGTCAAAGTTCAAGCAGCAAAAAACAGAGGAAACAAAAAACAAAAAGCAACAATAAAAACGAATGCCACCGAAAAACAAATATGTCGTAAAGCGCAATTGGAGCGCTTTGTGTGTTGGAATGCATATTTTATACATACATACAAACTTGCACCTGAATGGGAATTCATAGAAAACTTCAATTGAATTTCCGATGTGCTACTTTCGCACTTGGCTTTTGGCTTTTGTACTAATGCTTTGTGACAAGCTTCCACATTGAATTGAAACCCCACCACCACTTAGTTTCATGCCTCAGCCGTAAATTCCCTCATTAATTAGTTTCTTAACCAAGTCACAATTTTTATCATCTATTCACCAAGCCACAGACTATTATAACAATGTTCGAACTTGCATAAAGGATGGCCCAAATAGAAGCTTCTTAAAAAAAGTTGCCCAAAAATTGAACTTTTTTCGGCATACGATTCGGTATAGATTCATTAGAAAATGGAAAAATAAGTCTGGTTTGCAATATGCGGCTTTTTGACGACTTAATTTGACACGCAATTCTGCCACCTCAACATTTTGCCAAGGCTTCAAATCGAAATTAGTCAACATAACAAGTGTTGCCATAGAAAATGCCATAATGAGAACTAGGCAATACCAAGAATGATGCAATACTAGATTGACCCCATCAGCATCAACTACATTCTGATGGGAAACACACAGTAGCCCATTCTGCGAAATAAATTTGTCCTTGCCTTGTTTTTTGTTTCCTAGTTTTGTGTAATTTTTGGATTGCCTGCATAGGATTGATCTTTCAGAGCACCTAAAAAAACAAATTGGACCAGTTCAAATCACACTTCTAAGGCTGATTAAGATGGCAGTTGTAGAGATGAGGAAGAGTAAGAAACAGTTGAGCATTTCCTTTGCAAATATCCAGCTTTAGCTAAAATCAAAGGAGGTTTTCTGGGCAAATATGTTTTCAATTCTCTTACGGAACTGTCTGGTGTGGGGATGAGACCAATCCTGCGCTTCATAAGAGCCACAAAATGGTTCCGCCAAAAAAAAAATGAGGTTCCCGTGTCGACCAGTTGACACGGCCCTGTAAGGTATAAGTGAGTTGGTCGTACGGAGCGACTACTACTATAACCTAACCCAACCTAAGAGGGATAATGGTTAATGGTTAATGGTTGTAAAGGGTTAAGGAGTAGCCCTTTAGCACTGCGACCATATTGATCTATTGTGCACCCTATGCTGTCTATTGACTGTTAAGTATGCTTATGAATTGTACCAGCTCCTTCTGAGGGAGTGATTGAAGGTCTTCATCTGTAAGCATGAACTTGTTTAAAAACCTTTTCCTTCTGTGCGTCAACCCCGGACATTCGATAATGAGATGTTCCATAGACTCCTCATCTTCGCAGCAGAATCTGCAGGTGCTGGTGTTAGTTATGCCTAATTTATGTAAGTGTTTGTTGCAAGTGAAGTGACCCGTGAGGGCGCCTGTGAGAGTGCGAATGCTCTTTTTGTTTAACGTGAGGGCCATGTTGGCTCTTTTAGCGTT